>OW026325.1:2665689-3265689 GCA_932273695.1 Apotomis betuletana
AATACTTAGGTATAATTTGAGCATTTATTGTTAGGTACAATACAATTATAAACTCGCAACTCCGTTCGGGGAAGAGGATAAAGCACAATGTAACCTTTTTTGATTGATTTAGTGCAGTCGGGTAAAGATCGTATCGATACATAATTGACTGAGCGAAGGAAGAGTTACAATTTCAGCTTGGAACATTTTTTTTTATATAAATAAATATTAAGGGACAATCTTACACAATTCGGCCTAGTCCCAAACTAAGCAAAGCTTGTATATAAATACAAATATAGATAACCTCTAACCTCCATGACCCAGGAACAAATATTCGAGTTCATCACACAAATATTTGCCCCGGCCGAGATTCGAAACCAGGACCGCTTAGTAGGTAGGTGCACTACAATCTGCGCCAACCGGGTCGTCTATCCGGATGTTTGAATGAGCTGTACCTCAGTTCGCATTACTCAACCGATTTTCATGAAATTTTGTGTGTAGGTTGGAGTGTTTTTTTTCTATTCGGGTTTGCGATTTTTTTCAAAGCGGTAGGGGATTGAAAACGTGAAAAAAAGACAAATATGTATTAGCAATTTCAAAATAAACTCGGAGCGGTTAATGTTGAATGTATAAACCGATTACATTGTGGATCACTTTATTTACTTGGGTTCTACCATCACCAATATTTTGGGGAATGGATGTTTTTTTTTTTAATATCGAATAAGGAATAACCCGTTATTACTGCAAAAAAATACAGATATTTATATAACTTCATCATCCTCCTAGCCTTTGCCCCATTTTTTTGAGAATTAATTCTCAATCGGGGTCGGCTACCTAAATCCCAAGATGTGGCGTAGGCACTAGATTTTTATATAACTTAATGAAAAAAAATATGAAAATGCTTTTTCCGGCCTTGTGCGATTTTGTACGGAAACCTGACGGAGGTGATAATTTTTTTGACTTGGCTGGAGTGCTACCGTGCTCCTAGATACCTGTTTATACAGGTAGTATACATTATATGACCATTAAAATTAGCTCAGCAAGTTCTAGCATGCTATGTTAGTTATTAACGGCTAATTGGGCGATAAAAAAAAAAAGTTAATGTCTGATTTTTTTTAAACTCATCAGGTATCAGGTAGGTAGGTTTTAATTCGAAATCGGCACGTTTTTGTATAAATGTTTTTTATTTTATTTTTTTGAATTAATTTAACTAATCATGGGTGGTAGCCGCAGGGCCGTAATCTGGGGGACATCGGTTTTAGTTAGATACTCATATTTAGAATAGGTTATGGTGATTACTGTTATTTTTAACTTGTTTTTCATTTAACTAGAAGCTTTTGCATTTAATGATTAATTTATTATTTCATTATTTTAATTTGAAGGGAGAAATACGATATTTTTATAGCATGTCCCGGCTTGTCGTTCAATATAAGTATTAATGAATTAAAATTGAATAACTTTGTCGTAATACTATAGTCTGTTATAACAGAATGTATCGTTTCATAAGCCGACTTTAAAAAAATAAATCGACCATCAAAAAACCCACCAACTTTCTCAAAAACCTTGTTTACAAGTTACAAGCTTTCCTTTTACTAAAGCTCAAGAATCAGTGGAGCGGACCGAAGAATAACTGTGGAAAGTAATTTACAAGGGAAGAGCCTGCTTCGAGCAAAGAGGTTCAGTTATGCCTCAGTCGCGCCGCGGTCAAGGCTCCACGGTAAACGCCCGCGTCTCGTTTAAAAAAAAACTTTAAAAAACTAAAGCGCGCGCTCCCAACTGTCAAAAAAAGGTTCTTTATCGTACAAACTTCAGTTCCGTATTTTAATGTTACAAAATTACTGTTAAATGCTGTGTGATAATGTGGTGATTGTGACTTTAAACAGGTGAATATAAAACTGATTTCAATGCACCGTTGCTGACCCTAAGTTTGCTAACGGTCTTTAATTTACGCGCACATAAATTAAGGAATTCTACGGCTTTAATCTAGTTTAAATTAGATATTTTTTAGAAATAATTATCTGTGAAATTTGATGCTCATTTATTATGGTAAAAAATTAAGTGCTTGTAAATTATTTAACCATTTCCGCTACTGTATCTATTTAATTGAAAGAGTTGCAGTTTTTTCCCCGTCTCCGTCAGTGTAGGACTAACGGCCCTGCAATCATAGGTTATTGCTCTTCCTACTGGCCTGGCTCGAGAAACGTTCAAAGCGAGACATATACAGAAACAAGCATTTCCAGTGACATTTGCAAATCTTAAAAGTTTCACAAACTTTTTGCTCGTTGGAACGCGTTCTATATTTAAACGTCGAATGATCGGACGATAAAAAACTTTTATAAGTTCTTTTTAGTACACGCTTTGGTGTTATTTAGTCTTCATTTATTTTTGCCTGATTACAGATTGCGCTACCATAAAATACCTCGCGAGCTTTTTTAATTCGAACGCAAAGTTTGAATAATCTGCCACAGATGCTGACAACAAAAAAAGCGTTATTTTTTGTAATTTAAAATTGCTAAAATGTGTTTGAATCATTGAAATATCTTAAATATCTATCGTGGCAGCGCCTTCTTCGAATGTAGGTCAGAGAAATGACCGCGGTCCCGTACGGAATGTTAACCTGCACGATTTTGTGCCACTACAAGAATCTCGTCACAGTTTTCGATATTTTATTTAAATCATATTTAAGATTGACATTTATAGAACGGCACTAACGGTCAAATTGAGGCCGGTTCCAATTTTGAATCCTTTACAGTCACTAGAATTTAAGTCTTCAAATATTTGCGATAAGGTCGTATTATCGTTGCTTGGAAAGGAGGAAAAACAATGAAGCGACACAGATTATTGACACAAATATTTAAAATGCGAAAGTGAGAATGTCTCTTTGTCATAGTTGCTCGGTTAAATAAAGCTAGTTCATTCAACTATTTCATACAAGAAATCGACTTACCATAATGATTTTTTTTCTATTTTGTGTCGCGTAAAATTCAAAATGGGGAGTCGTATTGCTAAAGTACAAATGATAGTAGATAACATGTCCAATTCCCCATTGAAAAAAGAGGGGCGTTATAAGTTTAACATACGTATTTTGATCTGTGTGTCTGTCTATGGCATTGTAGCTCCCAAACGGATGGACCGATGGAATGCGTTTTTTTAAACGACGCTTTGTCTATCGATGTGGTTCTTAAGTACGTTTGTTACAATAAATGCAGATATTTCCACGATTTTAAGCTTTAATTTAATTTATGCCATGAGAAAACCTAACTAAGGTCAGCGGGGCAAGTCCATCAGAGGCAGCGTGACAGGCGCACCTACTGAAATAAGTAGCGAAAGATCAAAAGGATGGAACGACTAACTGAAATTAATAATGAATCTTAATAGAATAGTACATTACATACCTATTATGGCAGTGAATTTGAATGTCACAGATCGCAGGTGTTTCTTGCCCGAACCGAAGGCGAGGGCCATAAATATGCGATCTGGGGCTTTACGAATTACCGCCCGTGTTTTATCTAAAGTGGCCAGGAAGTGAGATTTTCTGTCCGCGTACCGTGCAGAAAATCGCAGTTACGGCCTGGTGACGTAAAAAACTTTTCTTGGATTGTTATTTAGTATTCGTGGCCTATTCAGTCTTGTTTTCTCTTTGTTTACATCAGTGTCATGACTTTCAACGTCAATCCATACTAATCCATACTAATATTATAAATGCGAAAGTGTGTATGTCTGTCTGTTACCTCTTCACGCTTAAACCACTGAATCGATTTTGATGAAATTTGGCATGGAGATAGTTTAAGATCCGAGGAAGGACATAGGATAGTTTTCATCCTGGAAATTATCCCTAAAAAGATTGAAAAGTGAGTAAGAATTCATGATGACATTGATGACCCTGTAGGAAATGTGATTATTAGACCAAAAGCACAATTGCTCTTACATTTGCTTAGGCGCTTTTAATAATCCCTTTTATTAATTAAGGTGATTAGGTGGATATGGATATCTTTTTTTTTTTTTTATGTCATAGGGGGCAAACGAGCAAACGAATCTGTATATATATATATATATCTATATATCTATCGTGTTGTACGAGGTTGCTTCCATACTTCCAAGTTCCACGCGTACGTAGTCGCGGGCAAAAGCTAGTTACTCATAAAAGCTAGTTCCAAATAAAACAAAAGTACTACATAAGGCTCCTTCAACATTTTTCTCTATGATCAAACATATTTCTTAGCATATTATCAATATTACTACTTAGAACAGGGCTATTCATATTTATTTTTGATATATATTTGAAACCTAGTTTGAATTTTTCATTGATAATTTTTGTTTGTGAACGGGCGATAAGATAAATTATAAGTTTTAATTATTTGAACAAAAAAATTGTTTAAAAAATACTCGAAATTGACAAAATTCACGCAGAAATCTAGTTTTTTCAACTGATTTTCAACTGCACGCAATCAAAGCATGAAATAGCTATGTTACTACCTAGAACTCATGGAAATGTTATTCACTTCAAAAAGTTGATTGAAATTATCAATATATCCATACTAATATTATAAATTCGAAAGTGTGTCTGTCTGTCTGTCTGTCTGTCTGTTACCTCTTCACGCTTAAACCGCTGAACCGACTTAGATGAAATTTGGTATGGAGATAGTTTGAGACCCGGGAAAGGACATAGGACACTTTTCATCCCGAATAAATTTAGTGTTCCCGTGGGATGAGCGGGTAACACCGCGGGGCACAGCTAGTTTGTCATAATATGAAAAAAAAATTGGGCAAGTGCGAGTCCGACTCGCGCATGAAGGGTTCCGTACCTATACATATATATAATCTATAACAAGTTTGGTGTATGGGAGCCCCCCTTAAATATTTATTTTATTTTATTTGTTGTTATAGCGGCAATAGAAATACATCATCTGTGAAAATTTCAACTGTCTAGCTATCACCGTTCTTGAGATACAGCCTGGTGACAGACGGACGGACGGACGGACGGACGGACGGACGGACAGCGAAGTCTTAGTAATAGGGTCCCGTTTTTACCCTTTGGGTACGGAACCCTAAAAAAGGAGTAAGGTCTCTTATAGTAGTGTAGCCTTGTTTAATTTTTGTTTACAACAGTGTCATTTACTCATTTCCAGTAAAACAAATAAGTACTACTAAAAATCAGCAATATGGCGAGGGACGAGGTACAAAACATGAGCAAGTGCGAGTCCGACTCGCGCATGAAGGGTTCCGTACCATAATCTATAACAAGTTTGTTGTATGGGAGCCCCCCTTAAATATTTATTTTATTTTATTTTTAGTATTTGTTGTTATAGCGGCAATAGAAATACATCATCTGTGAAAATTTCAACTGTCAACCGGCTTTCACCGTTCTTGAGATACAGCCTGGTGACAGACGGACGGACGAACGGAAGGACAGCGAAGTCTCAGTAATAGGGTCCCGTTTTTACCCTTTGGGTACGGAACCCTAAAAAGTAACTTTTCGCACTATAACCAAGAGAAACAGAATCATGGTTCGCTAAATGAGGTCGATACAGCCTTTATTGTGCCACGCGGAACCCGCATATGCTTTATCTTTATCAAAGCTATGTCGAGTTGCACAATATGCATATGTAATATTCGTCGTATAGGGGTAGCCATATTTCCACACATTACCAGCAAACCTAACATAATTATGTGGGGTAACATTGCCCACCCATTAGAACCAACTTTATTCAATAAGAAAATTCGGAAAAACTATTATCTTATGACATATCCGAGTGATCGTGCTGTTTTTAAAAGTTTTCTAAGTTATTGAAATGGATTGAAATGGGTGGTCAATTTTACCCCCCAGGGCTAAAGAAACCCTCATTCATTTATGAAACTTGTAATGTCTCATCTTTTTAATGTGGGTACACACCACAATTTTTATATTAATCTAAGGTGTAAAGCCTTTTAAATTAACAATGCAAAGATCGACACACAAAGTATAAGGAAAAAATCGATAGGTTGCTTGGGATTGGGAGTTAGGGTAGCGAAGTGGTTAACACGCTGGCACGGCAATCCAGAGGTACCGCAATAAAAAAGTGGAGAATATCAAGACGGTTGCATGTTTAAGACACTCTCGCGGGCTCAAATTCTGTCTCTATGCGATTTTTTTAATAAGGTTGTATCCCTTATACGTGTATTGTTGATATAGCTATAGCCTAGCAAGCGTCGGTCCGGCCCAGGGATAGTGGCGCTTCAAACAGTTTTCATATGGCAATAATGTGCATACGTCATATATGCATCCGACTTAATCATAAGATGTATGGCTTATAAAATAAATGAGATAAATAAAATATATTACATCTCGTTGAAGCCGTTTCCGTTTCTGTTGGTTTTTCTTAAAATCTGATTAGTACAAAGGCAGATCAATCCAAAGTTGTTCTTTAGAAACCATGGAGTCGATTTTAGATTTAATAGAAACTTCATTCAATTTTCTTTTAAAAATCTCATACATAACCGGGAATTGATCCTGGTTAAAATTCTGTAAGTAATCGCATGTCGTATTATAACATTTTTTACAGCGGTTTTAACCGGGTTATGTATGAAATTATGTCTGATATTAATAAAAAAATAAGAATGCCGTTTTTATTAAATTTAATATCTACGCCATGGTTCCTAAAAATAGATTTCCCTATCACTTATAGTTTCTGACTTCTCCCTACTGACCCATTTGGATTGATCACCCTGTATACCTTACTTACTTTGGTAGGTAGTGCCTACCTACTTACCATTGCTTATCTTTTATCTTTATTTCATGTATTTACGTTCGATATGTAACGTCACATTTGACGTTTTGACCCCAATAAATAAAATAAATATTATAATTTCCTCACAGCTTCGAAACCACAACCAGTAAGTGGGTCCTGGTAATACCGTGAGCATCGTGACTCACCCGGGGTCGAAGCTGAAACACTGCATTTGTTAACCACTGAGTCACACATGCAAATTAAAAAAAGAAAAACCTATCACATTTAATTAAAATTATGTATGCCAGTTAAAGCCTAACAAGTGTTGGTCCGGCCCAGGGATGGTGGCGCTACAGACATTTCTCATTTCTCATATGTGCATACGTCATTATTGCATTACTAAACGTCAGTATAGTGATTGTCAAGAATTTAACATTAACCAAATTCAAAACATTGTTTACCGGAATGCTGCTCAATCCTTCGTTCTTCTTGCGTAATCAATACTGGATCCTATTAAAAAAACACGACTTTCATCACTGTGGATAGTTTTGGCTTTATTATGCTAAAATTACTTGTTTGCGGAATATTTAGTCCTGTTACATCAGTGACATTCACCGACTCTAAACGTCACTTACCAAAAAATGGTCGTTGCCAGGTAGATAAATTAGTACCACTATAAATCCGCAATATGGCATAGGTTGTAAATAAAATGTCCTATACGTATGTGCGGTTCAGGGCTTCGTTTCTTTATAATTTACTAGCTTTTGCCCGCGACTACGTCCGCGTGGAACTTGGAAGTATGGAAGCAACCTCGTACAACACGATAGATATCCACCTAATCACCTTAATTAATAAAAAGGATTATTAAAAGCACCTAAGCAAATATAAGAGCAATTGTGCTTTTGGTCTAATCATTACATTTCCTACAGGGTCATCAATGTCATCATGAATTACTTACTCACTTTTCAATCTTTTTAGGGATAATTTCCAGGATGAAAACTATCCTGTGTCCTTCCTCGGATCTTAAACTATCTCCATGCCAAAATTCATCAAAATCGATTCAGCGGTTTAAGCGTGAAGAGGTAACAGACAGACAGACACACTTTCGTATTTATAATATTAGTATGGATGGATTGAAAACTAGGTGATGTTTGGCAGTTCGTACGCGTTTTTTTTACCGTAGCCCGATAAATATTATTCTATAACTATATTTGGATGTTCAGCTATTCCTGTACTAAAAATGGTTAAAATCCGTCCTCGATCTTTTTATCTGTACAATGAACTGCAGAATTGCATGTCCTATTCATGAATTCATTCATTCATAAATGGGCAAATGGGGTCTCCAAAACAAGAATAGCCGACGTTGCAAAAACAACTGTCAGGCTAAAGTGGGACTGGGCTGGCCACGTCTGCCGTATGCACCCTGATGGGTATGACCACTAAAAAAAAATGGGGAGATGCCTTTGTTCAGCAGTGGGACATTTTTAAAGGCTCACAAAAAGGCAGTCTTGCATCTGGTTTTTTTTTTAATTTGAATTTTATTTATTTGGAACATCTACAGCATTACAGAAAATATACAAAAATGCTTAGAACATAAAGCCAATAACAGATGTCCACAGATAGGCAGTTAATGAGGCCTTGAAAAGGTAACGACATCAGATTTTAATTGAAATAAAATTAGGTAAGGTACATTAAATTAAAACAAAAGAAAGCTAGCAACCACACCAAGTGGGTTAGCTATAGGATAGTTTTTACTCGACTACGGAGTAAAAAAGGATTACGACTTTTACTTCCACACGTACGAAGTTCGCAGGCATCTTTTAGTGTCTAATAAAAATGTATTGCATAATAATGCAAATTACGCAAATATTAGACTAATGTTTGCTGACTCATCGAGTGCTGACTCTGCCTGTCATAGTTTACGCAGAAATTTATGAATAACCTTATTTTCGGAACAGAGAGAGACTACGCATCGGTTTCATAACTGCATCAAATGCTTATTTTGCTGATAATGATGAGTCTTCACTACATAGTTATAAAACAAAATTGCTTCTTGCTGTCTGTCTGTCCCTATGTATGCTTAGATCTTTAAATCTACGCAACGGATTTTGATACGTTTTTTTAATAGATAGAGTGATTCAAGAGGAAGGTTCATATGTATGCATTGCACCCGTGCGTCCGGGGCGGGTCGCTAGTCTACTGTAAAACAATGATGACATCCCAAGACATCAAGGGAAAGTACCTAGATAGGATTTTTGCCGAAAGAAGACTTTATGTTATTTTTAAAAGTTAGTAATTCTGCGTTTAAAGATTTTCTAAGAATTATTTGCGTCGTCGGAGAATCAAATCGACTAAAATGTGAAAAAAAACACCCCTATTTTTATGATGCCAATCGCAAGAATGGACAAAAATAATAATTCTTCCTAAGTAACCTAGAATCTTAAAAGAAAGGAACAACGTAAAACGTTTGAGTCAAAGAGGAAAATTATTTATTGCCGACGACGAATCATTAAGCAAGTAATTCTTAGAAAATCATTATTTGCGGAATTACTAACTTTTAAAAATAACATAAAGTCTTCTTTCAGCAAAATATTCTATCTACGATATTTACGGTAAGTAGGTACTTTCCCTTGATGTCCCATAGTCTTGGGACACCCGGTGTAGCCTGTTTGTTACCTGGGATATAAAAATATAGAAAAATTAAAACACTCATAACACAAGTAGCTGATCATCATGAGACCCTCATTTAATGAGTGATATAGAAAATGCTACAAAAACTAAACATAAAAACAAAATTTGGAATTCTTAGTTTCAATATTGGCTGAGATCTCGTGTCTTGGTCTAATTAAAGCTGAATATCTTGGAGACTACTGGTGCTATTTCCACCAAACATAGCCTAGAACCATCTCGACGGACAAGTCTTTCGAATTTAAAAAAAGCACTCAATTAGAAACATCAGTTTGGAAACTATGATGCTACAGATATACACTCAGATACACAGATACAAACGTTAAACGAATAACACACCTCTTTTTCGCCAGGGGTTAAAGAATTAGGTTTTTTTTCATTTTGCAACTTTAGGGTTAATTTTCAACACTCCCAAAAAAGTAATCATCCAGGGTTCGGAAATTTGGATAGATCTTTCCCTATCTAAACTAGCGGCAGTGTTCAATTGTACCTGTAGACCGCTTTGAGGTATGAGTGAAAGCAATACGATTTTGCCAACTTCAGGTAATCTACCCGAATTCCCGATCACAAAATGTCCCCTCCTCAAATTCAGCGCCCGCGCCTAGAAGGCTATCGTTAGGGATAGCAACGACCTGCGCAAGAGTTGGTAACGGCACTTCCTGATCGACCAGTCGCATAACAGGTCCAGTCACTATAAAGTTTCTTACTCATGAGGTAGGGCAGTATCGAGCTAATAAGTTACTAAGAAAACCCGGCCAAGTGCGAGTCTGACTCACGCACCGAGGGTTCAAATACAAAATACAAATACTCTTTATTGCTCACCTCAAACATCAAAGAATATACAACACAACATGAGATACATTAAAATAACAGGCAGAGGTAAACAACAGGCGGTCTTATCGCTAATAGCGATCTCCTCCAGACAACCTTTAGGTAGCGGTGTAGTTGAAAATAAATGAAGGTTCCCTTCAAATACTTATCTCAAGCAACAAATACTATTCATGATAAAATAATAATAATTAAGGGTACAAAATAGGGGTTTTTCCATGATACTTCGTTCGACGGGCTATTTCAAATGAACCGTAATAGATAGACAGTTCAAATTTTCACAGAATATATATTTTTATCTATCCAAATATCATAAACCCTCCATGATGCGTTCAAGAACCGCACATTATGACCACCATAAAAATAGATTGTTTTATTAGAACACATTTCTTATCTGTGAAAATGTTATTATTGCTAAATAATAACATCGATTTCGATAATATTATTTATTCAAATTTCGAACATCTTTGAAAAACAAAGAAATTTGATTTGACCTCTATTCTAATATCAGTCGAGATGACGTTTAGTTCGAAATGATTTGTCAACTTGCATCAAATTAGACAAATGTCGCACGTTAGTAAGATATCGAACGATATGATAGTTGGGGCCAACTCTAGTTTGTCTCTGAATTAAAAAAAAACTATGACAGCTGCCAGAAAACTTCATTACCGCCATTATCGAGTAATATTTGTCGTAATGTGCGACTCCTGAATGCATCATTGAGGCCTGATATGTGGCTAGATAAAGTAGTGTATGTAACTGTACATAATTAGGCATTAAAGCACTCGTGTGATGTTATTATGAAACTTGCCTTCGGCGCGTTTCATAAACCCACACTCGTGTTTAATACCTTTCATTATGTACAGTCACATAAACTACTATTATTACCGATATGAAAACTAATACCTAATAAAAATAAAAAATAAGTAAAAATTAAAGGGAGGCCTTACACAAAGAACGTGTTTTTTGCTCGACATTGGTGGAACCCTTCGCGCGCGAGTCCGACTCGCACTTAGCCGGTTTTAGAATAGAATAGAATATAAGTAATTCATTTATTTGTAAATCACAGGTAAGTAAAACAATAAGATCTCATATAAAAAAAATATAGTGCTCAATGTTTTGCCTTTTGGCGTAAAAAAATTACACCTTACTAAAATAAGATTTTGCTGATATAAAATATAAACACTATACCTACAACACACTTATTATAAAATTAAATTGAGCAATATTAGTGCGTTTTAAGTTGGTAAAACGGAACTTTTTTGGGTGATTCTTGAAAGGCTCAATTTACAGCGTCCAGAAGGTTAAAGTACCCGCACAATTGAAATAATTGACCATAGTATTTTTTATATATTCATTAGCACCTAATCTAACTGGAGCACGATTTATTTTTTGTTTAAGTTAAGTATAACACTCTAAAAAAATATTAAACACCTAAAACTTTATTCCCTTGGTGCGTCCATTCGCCATTTTTTGAACAAACTACCCCAAAAAGTACATCGTCACCTGTAATATGAATTAATGTAACCGCCAAAATGACGAAATTGAGTTAAGTATACAGTTCGTCTGTAAATTTGACGATCTATCCATTGCTGTTATTAAAATTACGATATCTTGAAAAAAATGTTGGTTACATTAAACAAAAATTGACCATTTTTTTTAGTTTTCTGTATTTATTCTGGTGTATGGCACATTGTTTGTAAATTACTTGATATCAGATTAATGTAACCACAAGTATTGGCCAAAGTTGAACAAAAGTCTTTAATGTAAGACTCATCGGTAAATAAATGACTCTTACATTACTCAATTTATAGCACTTTATTACCGATTGACTGTTACGTTAGCTTCAAAGCTAGATAAAAATTATAGAATGGTTCTTACATTAAATGGGTTATATTTTTAGTTTTTGAATCAAATCATGTAAATAATAAGGTACATAAATGATTTACATGCTCAGATTAGATAGGTAAAAAAAAAATTAACGAGATTATAAGAAAGCAACCATTTAAAGTCAATTATAGTCTTATCTTGTCACAAATTGTGCTTACTGCAAGCTGGGTGAATATATAATTTAGTCAGTTACATTAAAGTTTTCGTAGTTTTTAAAGCAATTAATGCCTCTTACATTATTATTTGTCTTCCAAAGCCTCGAGTGATGACGGTTACATTAGAATTATATACGTAATTTAGACGGACCTGGTGCTTACGTTATTTTGGTTACCAGGAACTTTGCGACCATCTCTTTCCTTTGCAGTGTTAATGAGTAGATACCGGTGAGACAACCATACATTTTGCCTGTAGGAAGCAATGACAAACACTACCGCGTGCGTCTGCTTACGATTTGGTGTTGTGATGGATATGGTAGCCACTTTAATAATATAATATTTTTAATTTTTTTTTTGTGATTTTTATGAATACCGGTAACGATCCCTGGTTCCAACAATTCGTGATAAGGACAGTATTGTGCCATTGCGTTGTCATACATCAATAAGTACAGTTAAAAATTACGAGTTAAGTACATTAATCGCTTTACATCAGGCGATTCGTTTGGTCGTTTGCCCTCTACGAGATAAAAAATAAATAAATAATAATATTACACAAAAACAACTTTTAATAATAAAGGGAAATTTGAAAAAGATAAGTACTTAGTAAGTGCTATAGAAATTGTTATCACCTCAAAAGGGAGTCGTATTTCTGAGGCGGAATGAAGTTCGTCGGGATTTCCAGTATCAAATAGAAATTGATGTTTTAAACTTTTTAAACTTAAGCTATTTATTAATTAGCTATTATGCCTATTTATACCAAGTCTAATTCTCGAATTAGGTACTTTTAATTGAAACAATCTGGCTTAATGTATTTAGTTTTTAGGGAATCTCTTAAATGTCTGGTTAAACGGACTGTGAGACGGAAACGTTTTCTGTGAAAATCGGTCACTGCCACTACCATGTAGCAACATGTAGGCATAATAAAATGTATATACTTGTATATTATTTTTAGAAAACAAGAGACAGGAATGAATTATGGTAGTGATAGTGATATGGTGGAGGTTAGTGACATTGAGATACTCCCAATATATTTTTTCAGTAGCCTACGTATCCAACGTAATGTCATTGTATTGATGCGATGATTCAATAAAATACGTTAACTATTTGCTTGCCCCTTGACCATTATTTTTTTTAGCCAGAGAAAGGCGTTGAGCTGGGGCTTCTTCTCTATAGCTGATGAGCTCAAAAAACAGCCCAATAGCAAAGGTATTCGAAGCATTTCAGTCGTAAATTTACCCCTTGACTTTCAAGTTCATAATAGTGATGTGAGAGTGAGTTACTAATTATGTAACGAAACATTTAGTCACCAGTTTGCCAGAAAATGGTCAAATTACTAATGAAGAATCAAATAAAGATCATTCGGCTAGTTTCAGACAGGGACAAGCCTTACACTGAAAATAGGACTTAGGCTTTGTAAAGACAAAATTGATTATTTAAACGAAATTATACAACGTAAAGCTGAAGTTTAAACTTAAGTCACTAAAATCAAAAGGAGGGAGTTGATGAATGGAACAGAAAAAAGGTAATAAATACGAAGAAAACTATATAGAAAGAAATAAAAAAGAAAGAGAAAAAGGGAAAGCAGAATGTGCAGTAAAAGTCGTAGGTAAAAAGGTACATAAATATTGTAGGAAAGGGAGAAAGAAAAGCAAACTGAGGAAAAGTATCAGATTGGAAGGAAAATTAAGTGTTTTTTTAATACTCTTTAAATCTAAAGGTGCCATTACCAATTTTTGTTTAAATAAACAAAAAAGAAACTGTTTCCCGCTTATAAACCGGTTTTTATCACGACTTACTATCCTGCCACTAATTAACTGAAAAACAAGAAATAAATCTATGTTAAACCTTATTACAATTGGATAAGTTTAAAAATTTATTTGTATAGAATCTTTTTATCGATTCTATGTTTTTTATGTGGTAATACCACATTTTTATTTTTATAAATAATGACACAAAGGTAAATTAAGAAAGAAAAATTGAATGCGATCTACTACAATCGAAGCGGGGTTTGAACCCGCGACCTCTGCGTTACCGGCGCATTGCTCTCCCAACTGAGCTATTCGACCGCTACGTCAGTCACACCAAATCTTTCATCCCTTAATCCTTTACGCTACTGGAGCGCCCTCTGCGTCATATATGTTTTTTGAAATGCTTATTGCGCATTAGCCATACCCTAGGATGTGCGTTTTACACGCACGATCCCCAATCCCCATTGCTTTCCAGCAAGTGTGAAGACTGCGAGAGAGATGGCGCTGTTCTAAATATTTGTATAGAATCTTTTTATCGATTCTATGTTTTTTATGTGGTAATACCACATTTTTATTTTTATAAATAATGACACAAAGGTAAATTAAGAAAGAAAAATTTAATGCGATCTACTACAATCGAAGCGGGGTTTGAACCCGCGACCTCTGCGTTACCGGCGCATTGCTCTCCCAACTGAGCTATTCGACCGCTACGTCAGTCACACCAAATCTTTCATCCCTTAATCCTTTACGCTACTGGAGCGCCCTCTGCGTCATATATGTTTTTTGAAATGCTTATTGCGCATTAGCCATACCCTAGGATGTGGGTTCAAACCCCGCTTCGATTGTAGTAGATCGCATTCAATTTTTCTTTCTTAATTTACCTTTGTGTCATTATTTATAAAAATAAAAATGTGGTATTACCACATAAAAAACATAGAATCGATAAAAAGATTCTATACAAATATTTAGAACAGCGCCATCTCTCTCGCAGTCTTCACACTTGCTGGAAAGCAATGGGGATTGGGGATCGTGCGTGTAAAACGCACATCCTAGGGTATGGCTAATGCGCAATAAGCATTTCAAAAAACATATATGACGCAGAGGGCGCTCCAGTAGCGTAAAGGATTACGGGATGAAAGATTTGGTGTGACTGACGTAGCGGTCGAATAGCTCAGTTGGGAGAGCAATGCGCCGGTAACGCAGAGGTCGCGGGTTCAAACCCCGCTTCGATTGTAGTAGATCGCATTCAATTTTTCTTTCTTAATTTACCTTTGTGTCATTATTTATAAGTTAAAAAATTCCATAGCTGAATTCCGTTAATGTAAGTCCACGTTTTGAAAATGTGTGTCCCTTACGTTAGATTTTTTTACCTTTTAGTGACTTACTTTAAATAGTTCTTCATTTTTTGAAATCAATGTTGTGTTGTGTTAACGTAACTCCTCATTTTTGGAAAAAAAATAACGCAAGCGCCACGCTATTTTCTAAACTATAATAGCAGCCTTTTTGAGACCATCATCAACTGAAAGATCTTACAAAATTAAGCTATAACTACTATACATCATTTTAATCGGATTAGGAAATAAAATGTTACTGTCCTTTTTTAGGGTTCCGTACCCAAAGGGTAAAAACGGGACCCTATTACTGAGACTTCGCCGTCCGTCCGTCCGTCCGTCCGTCCGTCCGTCCGTCCGTCCGTCCGTCCGTCCGTCCGTCCGTCCGTCCGTCCGTCCGTCCGTCTGTCACCAGGCTGTATCTCAACAACGGTGATAGCTAGACAGTTGAAATTTTCACAGATGATGTATTTCTATTGCCGCTATAACAACAAATACTAAAAATAGAATAATATAAATATTTTAGGGGGGCTCCCATACAACAAACTTGTTATAGATTATAAATATATATATATATATATAGGTACGGAACCCTTCATGCGCGAGTCGGACTCGCACTTGCCCAATTTTTTAATTTGCAATTTAGTTTTTGGCTTCTCCTGAAAAATCGTCATTTGGCGGTTACCTTAATTCATATTACAAGTGACGACATGTTTTGAATTGAAATAAAGTATAGAATTGAGTTAAATTATTAGAATATAAGTTATTTATTTAGAAGAAAAAATATGGTTGCTGTGTGTATCGTAATTTAAAAACAAAATCTATGTTAAAGGTTTGTCCAGAGCTAAGCTATGATTCCTCTGGTGCCTCATTCAACACGGCGCACATCCCTACTTAAACGTCATTTGACCAGTTGCAATGGCCGGGCTTGGCAAACGTCAGTAACGCTTCCAGATATGCCGGGAATGGTCGCGACTAGTTGCTGGAATTCTTAGCTATGAAGGCTAATATATCGTCACCTGTAATATGAATTAATGTAACCGCCAAAATGACGAAATTGAGTTAAGTATACAGTTCGTCTGTAAATTTGACGATCTATCCATTGCTGTCATTAAAATTACGATATCTTGAAAAAAATGTTGGTTACATTAAACAAAAATTGACCAGTTTTTTTAGTTTTCTGTATTTATTTTGGTGTATGGCACATTGTTTGTAAATTACTTAATATCAGATTAACGTAACCACAAGTATTGGCCAAAGTTGAACAAAATTCATTAATGTAAGACTCATCGGTAAATAAATGACTCTTACATTACTCAATTTACAGCACTTTATTACTGATTGACTGTTACGTTAGCTTCAAAGCTAGATAAAAATTATAAAATGGTTCTTACATTAAATGGGTTATACTTTTAGTTTTTGAACCAAATCATGTACATAATAAGGTACATAAATGATTTACATGCTCAGATTAGATAGGTAAAAAAATAATAAACGAGATTATAAGAAAGCAACCATTTAAAGTGAATTATAGTCTTATCTTGTCACAAATTGTGCTTACTGCAAGCTGGGTGAATATATAATTTAGTCAGTAACATTAAAGTTTTCGTAGTTTTAAAAGCAATTAATGCCTCTTACATTATTATTTGTCTTCCCAAGCCTCGAGTGATGACGGTTACATTAAAATTATGTACTTAATTTAGACGGACCTGGTGCTTACGTTATATTGGTTACCAGGAACTTTGCGACCATCTCTTTCCTTTGCAGTGTTAATGAGTAGATACCGGTGAGACAACCATACATTTGCCTGTAGGAAGCAATTACAAACACTACCGCGTGCGTCTGTTTACAATTTGGTGTTGTGATGGATATGATAGCCACTTTAGTTTGTACCGACCAGCGATCGGATGCCGGTATTCGACTCCATACAAATACCGGTATTCAATTTCGGTATTTCGCTTATTATTACACATTTCTTTATTTTACTGAGCTAATTTCAAAGTTATGTACCAATACTTTCATTATATGTAATGACATTTGAAATAAAATCTGTAATATTTTTTGTAA
Source organism: Apotomis betuletana (assembly GCA_932273695.1). Lineage (NCBI taxonomy): Eukaryota > Metazoa > Arthropoda > Insecta > Lepidoptera > Tortricidae > Apotomis > Apotomis betuletana. Next base: position 2,683,083 of record OW026325.1, read on the forward strand.
TTTTTATGAATACCGGGAACGATCCCTGGTTCCAACAATTCGTGACAAGGACAGTATTGTGCCTTTGCTTTGTTATACATCAATAAGTACAGTTAAAAATTACGAGTTAAGTACATTAATCGCTTTACATCAGGCGATCTGTTTGCTCGTTTGCCCTCTACGACATAAAAAATAAATAAATAATAATATTACACAAAAATAAACTTAAAAATAAAGGGAAATTTGAAAGAGATAAGTACTAAGTAAGTACTATAGAAATTGTTATCACCTAAAAAGGGAGTCGTATTTCTAAGGCGAAATGAAGTTCGTCGGGATTTCCAGTATCAAATAGAAATTGATGTTTTAAACTTTTTAAAGTTAAGTTATTTATTAATTAGCTATTATGCCTATTTATACCATGTCTAATTCTCGAATTAGGTACTTTTAATTGAAACAATCTGGCTTAATACATTTCGTTTTTAGGGAATCTCTTAAATGTCTGGTTAAACGGACTGTGAAAACTTTTTCTGTGAAAATTAGTCACTGCCACTACCATGTAGCAACATGTAGGCATAATAAAATGTATATACTTGTATATTATTTTTAGAAAACAAGGGACAGGAATGAATTATGGTAGTAATAGTGATATGGTGGAGGTTAGTGACATTGAGATACTCCCAATCATTTTTTTCAGTAGCCTACGTATCCAACGTAATGTCATTGTATTGATGCGATGATCCAATAAAATACGTTAACTATTTGCTTGCCCCTTGACCATTATTTTTTTCAGCCAGAGAAAGGCGTTGAGTTGGGCCATACTTTCTACTAATATCGGAACACCAATGATGCTTCAAATAAGTAGTATGCCAGAAAACAACAGCTTACAAGATATAAGAAAAATCTCTAAATCCGTTTCAGCTCTATAAGAAAGATGTCCAAGCCCAATAGCGAAAGTATTCGAAGCATTTCAGTCGTAAATTTACCCCTTGACGTTCAAGTTCATAATAGTGATGTGAGAGTGAGTTACTAATTATGTGACGAAACATTTAGTCACCAGTTTGCCAGGAAATGGTCAAATTACTAATGAAGAATCAAATAAAGATCATTCGGCTAGTTTCAGACAGGGACAAGCCTTACACTTAAAATAGGACTTAAGCTTTGTAAAGACAAAATTGATTATTTAAACGAAATTATACAACGTAAAGCTGAAATTTAAACTTAAGTCACTAAAATCAAAAGGAGGGAGTTGATGAATGGAACAGAAAGAAGGTAATAAATACGAAGAAAACTATATAGAAAGAAATAAAAAAGAAAGAGAAAAAGGGAAAGCAGAATGTGCAGTAAAAGTCGTAGGTAAAAAAGGTACATAAATATTGTAGAAAAGGGAGAAAGAAAAGCAGTGAGGAAAAACAGTAAGGAAAAGTATCAGATTGGAAAGAAAATTAATTGTTTTTTTAATACTCTTTAAATCTAAAGGTGTCTTTACCAATTTTGGTTTTTATAAACAAAAAAGAAACTGTTTCCCGCTTATAAACCGGTTTTTATCACGACTTACTATCCTGCCACTAATTAACTGAAAAGACAAGAAATAACTCTATGTTAAACCTTATTACAATTGGATAAGTTTAAAAATTCCATAGCTGAATTCCTCTAATGTAAGTCCTCGTTTTGAAAATGTGTGTCCCTTACGTTAGATTTTTATAACTTTTTGTGGATTACTTTAAATAGTTCTTCATTTTTTGAAAACAATGTTGTGTTGTGTTAACGTATCTCCTCTTTTGTGGAAAAAAATTAACGTAACAGCCACGCTATTTTCTAAACTATAATAGCAGCCTTTTTGAGACCATTATCAACTGAAAGATCTTACAAAATTAAGCTATAACTACTATACATCATCTTAATCGGATTAGGAAATAAAATGTTACTGGTCTTTTTTTAATTTGCAATTTAGTTTTTGGCTTCTCCTGAAAAGTCGTCATTTGGCGGTTACCTTAATTCATATTACAAGTGACGATATGATTCACTTGGCATTGGTTCACTATGATTTTGATTCCCTTGATTTTTTATATAAAATTTTATATCTGCAATAGGTACATAGTGTTTAGTAAAAGGAAAACTACATGAATGCCTGCATGTGTTGACTTAATAGTTGTTCTTATAATAATTTTAGTTTCGGCAGAATCCACAAGAAACATACTTTTTTCTTATTCCTCTGGTTCTAATTTCGAACAAGGGAATCACAGTTTACTTGCGTTTTCATGAAATGAAAATAAATTTCCCTTTATTCGCGTTGCAGATTCATGACTGAATCATTGATTTAGAATTTTATTCCATTTAGGTACGGCAGGTCTCAAATAATTTTGAGCTGAATTCAAGAGAAGATGCTTATTCCCAGCAATTTTTATACTACGACGGTGGTTCGATTATTAAGAAAATTGCCAATTAATGCGAATAAAACACTGTGAATTTTTGTAACCTTAAACTTTGTAAAACTTTTTATTTATTGAAGAAAAACTGATCAGAATATTATTCCCCTGTACTTTTTTTTATGATTCCTTTGGCGTTTTTCTTATTCCCATGTCAACTTTTCTTATTCCCCTGGCGGCGAAAACATAAAGTGGTATATTTCTGTATCAAATTGACTAAAAGTGGTGCCTATTTGATAAATCTGCGTAAAATTAAATACAATTTCATATTTTCTAGCAAATAGGTAAAAAAATATAAAAATAATATCGCCAAGGGAATCACATGAAGAATTCGATCCTCAAGAATGACCCTTTTGAAGTTATGTGAATTTAAAGTTATTCTATCTACTAATACTAACGTTATCGCAAAAAGGATACATTCTGCATTCAAGTACTTATACGTTTTCCGTGTATGAGGTAGCGGGTTAATCTTCATAGCGGTACCGGGAAAACTATCTGACCCCACTTACACCTAGTTAAGTAGTTAAGCCTGGCTACTAAGTTTATGATTTAATGTCTAACAGTTAGTTTACTGTAACTTGAACTTCATCCTTGTAGGTCATCCCACGTGCAAAAAAACGATCGAATGACATTCAATATTGTATCTAGTCTATACTTAAAAATAGATTTCTTACAATCCATACTAATATTATAAATGTGAAAGTGTGTCTGTCTGTCTGTTATACCTCTTCACGCCTAAACCGCTGAATCGATTTTGATGAAATTTGGCATGGAGATAGTTTAAGATTCGAGGAAGGACATAGGATAGTTTCATCCTGAAAATTATCCCTAAAAAGATTGAAAAGTGAGCAAGTAATTCATGATGACATTGATGACCCTGTAGAAAATGTAATGATTAGACCAAAAGCACAATTGCTCTTACATTTGCTTAAGCGCTTTTAATAATCCCTTTTATTAATTAAGGTGATTAGGTGGATATCTATCGTGTTGTACGAGGTTGCTTCCATACTTCCAAGTTCCAAGAAAGCTAGTCAACATATAACCGTTGTTGAGTGTAAGAAATCTATTTTTAAGTATCGTATGAGTGAGTTGTTTTATAACCTTACAAGAGTCGGCCCGGCCCAGGGATAGTGGCGATACAAACAGCTTTCATGTGGCAATAATGAACACATGTCATATTTCAATCATACGTCAATTTGACATTAACCAAAATCAAAACATTGTTCACCGGAATGCTTCGGCGACAATGTTTTGGCTTTATTAAAAAAAATTGGGCAAGTCGGAGTCCGACTCGCGCATGAAGGGTTTCGTACCATAGTGTATAACAAGTTTGTTGTGTGGGAGCCCCCCTTAAATATTTATTTTATTTTATTTTTAGTATTTGTTGTTATAGCGGCAATAGAAATACATCATTTGTGAAAATTTCAACTGTCTAGCTATCACCGTTCTTGAGATACAGCCTGGTGACAGACGGACGGACGGACAGCGAAGTCTCAGTAATAGGGTCCCGTTTTTACGGAACCCTAAAACTACTTGAAATTTTCGGAATTTTTCATGAAAGAAAGAAAAAATAAATATAATAATAATAATATTTTTTGAAATGTGATTCCAACTTTACGTTTTTTTTTAATCCAAAAGAAATTTTGTTCTCAGAAACTTCATAATTTGACAAAACAATATGCAACCTGCATCAATGACACCCATGAACATAGACGCACTTTTCGCGACGAAAATGACAAATTACTTCTTGTCTTCATACAAATATTGGCACCAATACCTTAACATATAATGATGTCCCGATCAGATAGCCATTTGTATGGAGCGTTTTCAGGTAGGAATGTTGGATAGGGTAGTCCCATATAGAAATTTGAACCCAATAAAAAATAGAATCGATTGTAGGTAATCCTCAAAAAAAAAAAGATAAAAATTAGTCTTTATTTGTTAGGCCTATCCCAATTCTACCATCTGACGCACACTTCTCTAGTCAGGAGGCGGTAGAATGTGTCGATCGCGTGTTAGCCACCATAAATGGGGTGTCTCCCAAACATTACTCCATAAATCGTCTGCAATAGATACAAGGGCTTATTTACATCAATACAATGGTGGGATGATGATCATTCCCTTACCCTAATCCCAATTCTTCGGGGTAGGCGCAGCATGTTTTCTTCCTCCATTCTTCCCTATTACTCGACAAGGGCCTATATATAATATAGAATCCCAATTAGGTTAGGGTCTCCTGAATTATCCTATATATGTTTACCTATGTTGAACAGTTTTAATCTTGGAATTTTGGCACGTCAGGTCACCTGGCCTGGGTCTGCCCACGGCAACTTTCACGGCTAACGGCCCGGCCTACTTGCGCATTGACATAACCTGCATCTAATGCGATCGAGGGATGGCGGCCATTAAATAAATAAAATACAAATACAAACACTCTTTATTGCACACTTCCAACATCAAGGAATATACAACACAACATGAGATACATTAAAATAACAGGCAGAGGTAAACAACAGGCGGTCTTATCGATAAATAGCGATCGCTTCCAGACAACCTTTAGGCAGCGGAGTAGTTCTAAAATTAATGTTTGAAATTAGGAGGTAAATAAATAAATAAATATCAGACAATCTCACACAAATCGATCTAGTCCCAAATTAAGCTCCAGAAGGCTTGTGTTATGGGTACTAGACGAGGATATACATACTTATAAATACGTATATATATATACATAGAACAACCATGACCCAAGCACGTATATTCGAGTACATCACCAAATATTTGCCCTGGCCGGGATTCGAACCCGGGACCGTCGGCTCAGTAGGCAGGTGATTACAAACTGAGCGAACCGCGTCGTCATTGCTTCACAGGGCTTAGATCTCTTTTATCAGGTCAGTACCCAAAGGTTGCTTGTTGTGCGACCGACTTTTCTGTGAACTGAAGGTACAGCCATGTGACAGACGGACAGACAGTGCAATCTTAGTAAGGACAATAGAGTCGTGTTCAGATATTTATGTTCTCGTAAGTGTGTAGATGTAAATGAACTCGACTGTAGGTATAGTGCGAAAACTTATCTGTGAAACGGCGAAATAAGGCACTACGACTGTCATGTTGAAATTTCATACGTCAATGTCGATTGTCAGTGTGTCTGCGTTCGAGTGATATGCGTGTGATTGTGGCGAAGGTTTTGCTATACCTTACTAAAGATTGTACTGTCTGTCCGTCCGTCTGTCACATGGCTCTATCTTTGGCGTCTTATTAGCTGGAAACTTGCAATGTTCGCTTAAAATGGCCGTTACCGCAAGGTCGGGGTACTTTGACCCTACAACGTTACTTTGTCTATCCATAAAATGCATGAATTTTATCGAATCCATAAATTTTAAAAAATCTGACCAAGTGCGAGTCTGACTTATTTCTTAGTCAAATTTATTTATTTATTTGTCGGAAACGGTCATGAGTATGGAAGCTCAACGAAAACCGGCGCGCCATTGGAAGGCGACAGTAGCGCCCCCTTGAACCTGTTTTGGCGCGCTAGACAGAGTCTTGGCGGGTCACTCAGCGAACGACCACCGACACTTCGCTTTGGGTCCCCGTCGAGTGCACTACTGCCTTGGAACTGTCCCGTTTCGTTGTGCTATACCAAGTTTAGAGTCAGTGTTATAACCCCGCAATGTGCCTAGTGTTAATTTAATAAAGACTATTCTGTTCGAGACTTTGATAACCTAGCTTACAAACCTCTGTGCTAGGAACTGTTATTTTGTGCTTCATTGTATAAGGAATAAATCAGGTTAATTGCATCTGAAGTGTTTCATCTCGCTCGAACTACCTCCTCGTCCACAACTACATCGAATAGATCAACTAATGTGCCACACACCGCACCGGCCATCCCGACCCGTCCCGACATCAGAAGTGGGATGGTACCTGCGGGCCCATGAGCGTACACGAAGAATGATGGAACACGAAGCGATAAAACGGAAGAAAAAAGTTTGTGGTTACTCTTTGAAATACAACGAACTTGACATCCCTAAATCAAGGAACAGGAGCTACAAGCGTTTCCGTTATTGAAACTCAAGCTAACACCGTCACGGAGACCTACAAAACCGTATGAAAACAAATGAAGATTGCACTGTTTAAATTGTTTTCATTGCGAGAGAAACGGACATGAAAAATTCGATTGCTTACTTCGTATAAAAGAAAACTACAACGTACCACCTCGGCGACAAAAGCCAGCAGTCACAATACAAACTACATCGAAGTTCATGGTTTGCATCAAGAACAGCGGGACATATTGTCAGTCGTTGCACCAGTGGAAGTGACCCAGAAGCGACGGTCAACTACAAGCGACGCGTGGACGTACATAGGCACTATGGCCTCACCGGCACATTTTGAAAAACACATCAGGTCAGTCGTTAACTTTTCACCACGATTCCGATATTTTGTTCACAAATAAAATTGTAGCTAGATTCTGGGGTAGACTTGAGTCGCACTTATTCAGTGGGTATTTGTCAAAAGAAGTATTACCGGGTACTGGTAAAAGCAACCCTCCAAGTAGAAGTTGAATATTGCGTGCTAGAAATTAATAATCATTTCAAAGAAAGTTCATTACACGTTTTTGTAACGATTGTTTGCGTAGTGATGTAATTACCGGACGCGAAATTTTGTTACAGAGATTTAGTGTTGATTAATATGATCAATACACAGATTACCTACCATTATTAAAGTTTAGAATATAAAAATTGCGCTATGAGGGTGCATCAATCATACACTGTACCTAGTCGTAGGGGCGGCTGCAGTAATAATAATCTACCCTCTTTTCATGATTTTCCAATCGTTCTGTAGAATTGAATTTGTTGACATCTTGAATAGTTTCTTACTCGGTGTACATTAGCTGGTGTATAGTTTAGCGCCTATAACTTCCGTAGGAACTGGTGAGCTTGAGATTTGTTTAAACGATCCTAATGTTACTCTTAACTGTGGTGATCACTATAGCCTAAAATGTTTAAACTGGAGACACTAATAGGATTAGGAAATATAAGGACAAAAGAATTTGAGATTAAAGTTTTGATTTTTATCATTAATGTTTCATAATCGGTAAAGCCTTGGTAATCCAAAAATTATCATTGTTGAGAATTGATAGGTTTTTACCCACTGGCCACACAATCAGTTAGTTCATTTTTCTTTCACGGCGCTGCGAGCGCGCGCGCTGTCGCCAGCGGACGCGAGCCGGCGCCATTGGTAATATTGGTTTTTAACGTAACGGCTCTTGAACATTATAACCTCCGTGGTTTGGGAGATATTTTGGAAGTTTTACGCTTTAACGGAAAGTGTTGAAATACGGCATAATTCCTTGTACGGTGGGCTGCTTCGGGCGCCCCAAGGATTGTTATTTAGAGTGATATAAGGACTACTACAGTGTGAATTGTGTTTGGCGTGTTTGCTGACGAGATCGGGGCGGCGGCGGCGCAGACCGGGACGTCGTTTATTGGTGCAAGTAAACATACATACACTTTACACAAAACAGAAACACAACCTTGCAGCCAGGAAGATATTCGGCTGAACTCCAGGTTAGCAAAGTAGATCAAGTTAGGTTAAGTACATAGGGCGCGTATCGCGTTCCATTGTTTCGCGCTAGGCAAGATTGCTTTGGTAATTTGTTCTTACATGGGCCCGGGATAAATTCAATTTGTGTCTGGCGCAAACAAATTTTGGTAGCAGAGCGTGGTTCATATCCACAGAAAAGATATTTGTTTCATTTACGTTCGGATAAGTAATTTAGTTAGCATCAAAGTCATAATTGAAATTTGAGGGTGGATTGCGCTTGGTTCGCATTCCAATCTATTAACGTTAAGTTGCATTTGCGTAATTAAGACTAACTAAATTATAAGAATATTAGTTATAACTTTCAATTGAAATGTTAGTTGAGTGAATAAAGTAAATATAGTTTCGTTTCGATACGGAGAAACGTATTAATAAGTAATTCATAATTGGGGTTCCGCTGAACTATTATTCACTCAAAATACATTTAATTTAAAATAAATTTAGTGTTGTTTTCCGTTGCGTAATATTGGTGTTGGGTGAATAACTTTGAAGTTGTCGCGTTTGGTACGAAAAATAAAAACGGATTGTTATTGTCTAAAATCGGGGTTCCACGGACAAAATTATTCACCCAAATTTATTAATTTATTTTTAAAAATTTATATTATTGATCCGCGTTATCGAGGTTGGTACCATGGCTCCCTCAGTAGTTAAAACGGTCGCGTCAAGGGTCGAATCGGAATTAAGATGGTTTTCATTAGTTGTTACGTTAATTGGTCGTACGGATCGCGAGGACGCATTATTGTCACGCGCGCGACAGGTAGATGAAAGATATGACGCGGTATTGAAATTGCATGCCGAATATTTGGCCCGTATTGACGAAGAGGAGACCGGGGAAAGTCGGACCCAGGCTGTTGAAGTGGTGCAACGCAATGTAGACCAGTGCGGTGATATGGTGATGAGTATCATCCAAGCGGCAGCGGATATCGAGCGCGCCCGAAAAGGGGATGTTGGGGTAAGGCGTGCACCCAGTGGTGTGGCACTAATGGCGCCGTTGCCACCAGTGAATGTCCCGGAATTTGGTGGTGAATATGCCGACTGGCCGAGGTTTCGCGACATTTTTAACAGCGTGGTGCACTCGCGCACGGATTTGACCCCCGCGTATAAAATGGCGCAGTTGATGGGGAGATTACGCGGTGAGCCTCACGATATTTTGACTCATTTGGAGATTACGGATTCCAGTTACGAGACGGCATGGGGCCTATTAATTGACCGATATGATAATCGGCGATTAATTATTGATGGGCTCATCGAAAAAATATTTAGTATATCGAAGGTCACTAATGCACACGAAATAAGGTCGAAAATCCTTAATCCCGTCACGGTGGCGGTGAATACGCTGGAGCGACTCAAGTTGTCACTAGGGGACAACAAGTACATTATAGTGAACCGGGTTTTGCGCAAGTTACCTAGCGAGGTGGTGGCGCGGTTTGAGCAGTCACATGGGGGTGATTCATCGAGTCACCTCCCAACATTTGACGAATTGAGGGCGTTCCTGGAGGGTGAGTGCAGGCGTGCGGATTGCCAAGGGGCAACCACGCCGCAACCCCCCACGTCACCCCGGCGTACGGTTGGCCCAAAACCGGTGGAGCCCCGTCGGGGAGGACAGCGGTACAACGCCCTCCAATCGGAAGTGTGCCCCTTCTGCCGGAAGGGGGGACACGCGATCATCGCGTGCGCGGATTTTAAGGCACAGCGGGTGCAGAGGCGCAGGGGGGTGGTCAAGCAGCGCAACCTGTGCTTCCGCTGCTTAGGCGCACACTATGTGCGAGAATGCAGCACGACCACCAACTGTCGTACTTGCGGGGGGGCCCATCATGAGCTCCTCTGCCTGGCTGAGGGTGGGGAGAGGTACGGGGCCTCATCGGGAGGCCATCCTCCCTCTCCTAAGCCAGCCTTGGGTGGACGGTCGCCCCCCCACCGGGGAGGGGGGTCACCCAGAGACCAGCGGTCGCCCCCTCCTCGGAGAGGGGGGTCACCCAGAGACCAGCGGTCGCTCCCTCCTCGGGGAGGGGGGTCATCGAGGTCTCCGGAGTACCGCCGGATGCCGCAGTCTCCTCCGCGGGGGGGGGATCGGCGCCGAGATTCGGGCGGGTGCCCGGAGATGACCCATGGGGAGTCGGGTTACGCGACTTACTCGGCCGCGCTGGGGGGCAGGTTGCCGCCCCCGAGTAGTCGCTTCTCCCCACCCCTCGCAGAGCGCCCACGCTTGATGGCGCGTCCGCCGCAGATGGGACGGATGCCGATGGGCTATTACCAGCCGGCGCGCATGGCACCGATGGGTCGAGGGGTGTACTACCCGGGGTGGGACCCATACCTGGGCCAGGGGCCCTCTCCCCCTCCAGCAGAAGGGGAGGGAGGTGCCCCCTGCTAGCAATTAGCAGTCTGTTCATCCGTCGTGCCCACCCCACCAGTGACGGTATTATTACCGACGGCTAAGATTACCGTCAGGGGTACGGATGGACGGCCAGTGCCAGTGAGGTCACTCCTGGATTCGGGGGCACAAGGTTGTATCGTGTCCAGCCGCCTAGTGGCCAGGCTGGGCCTCAGGTTGGAGCCATCACGGGATGGCGCAATAGGTATAGGTGGCAATCCGGTGCCTCAAATCAGGGGTCAGACGGACCTCCTGTTTGAGATGGGTGACTCGGCATCGATCACGCGGGTGAAGGCCACGGCTATTGTTTTAGATGAAGTGGTCGGGGTTCTTCCTTCGGTACGGTTACCGCCGGCGGTAACGAAGCTGACCAAGGGATTGGAGTTGGCCGACCCTCACTTCGCAATTCCCGGACGGGTGGACGTCTTACTTGGAACTGACGTCCTCGGGAAGCTGCTGCGGAGCGGTAAGCGGGAGCTGCAACCAAACGGGTTGGTGGCCGTGAGTACCGCAGGTGGGTACGCATTATTGGGCCCAGTACGGGGACCACAGGACGCAACGGATTATAGCAACATATACTACGGCAGCGTGTTATCGGAGGTCCTGCAAAGGTTCTGGGCAACAGAAGAGCCACCCACAGCTCCCAGGACAAGCCCACTGGACGAGGAGTGCGAGACATTTTATCAGTGCAACACGGTGCGCCTCCCTTCGGGCAGATTTATGACACGGCTGCCGTTTCTATCGACGCGACCTCCGCTGGGGAGCTCCAGGGGCCTGGCTGAGAAACGGATGATGGCCATGGAAAGGCGCATGAAACGGGACTCCAACTTTCGGCGAAAGTATGTTGAGTTCATGCGTGAATATTTGGCTTTGGGTCACATGTCGGTATCCAGGGTAGACTGGCGTCGTGAGGAGCACTACGTATTGCCTCATCATGCAGTCCTGAAGACACCTGACTCCAAGATCAGGGTCGTGTTCGACGGGAGCGCGGCGACATCTAACGGGGTGTCTCTGAATCAATGCCTGCACGCTGGTCCTAAGTTGACCAGAGACATTGCAGACATTCTAACGGACTTCAGGAGACACCAAGTTGTCTTCGTTACGGATGTGAGGATGATGTTTCGCCAAACGGAGATCCATGCGGATGACCGTCGGTTCCAGCTGATATTGTGGCGAGAGAGCCCAGAAGAACCGATGATCACGTATGAGCTTAACACGAACACGTACGGATTAAAGCCCAGCCCGTATGTAGCGATGCGGACGCTACGAGAGCTGGCTGACCAGGAACGGCTGCGCTTCCCTCGCGCAGCTGCAGTCATCGACCGGGATGTCTACGTGGATGACATTTGTACGGGCACGGACAGCATTGAGCAAGCGCTCATCCTAAGGGATGAATTGGTGGCGCTCATGGCCTCCGGTGGCTATGAACTCAGGAAGTGGCTGTCAAACTGCCCAGAGGTGCTGGCAGGACTACCAGCTGAGCACCAACAAGACCCGCATTTGTTTGAGGACTCGGATAATCCTCATGCGTTGGCAATTTTGGGGGTCCAGTACCGACCGAATCAGGATGTCTTCACATACAATTGTGAGGCCGAATTGCTGTCGAAGACCTGGACCAAGCGATCAGTCCTTTCGACTATCGCACGAACGTTCGACCCAAATGGTTGGATCTCTCCGGTCACGTTCATGGCAAAGTTCTTCATGCAGAAGCTTTGGTTGGCCCAACTAGGCTGGGATGAGCAGCTCACGGACGAGCTGCTGCACGAGTGGACGGCATTCGTGACCACATTGCCGCATATTAAAGAAATTGAGATCCCGCGCAAACTGCTCCCTCAGGCGGGAGCCAGGGTGACCCTGCATGGGTTCTGCGATGCTTCTGAGAAAGGGTACGCGGCCGCGGTCTACCTGAGAACAGGTGAGACTGCTGGCGAGGGCGTTGTACGCTTGGTCATGGCCAAGAGCAAGGTTGCGCCTGTTCGGACCCGGTGGACGATTCCGAAGATGGAATTGGCGGGTGCCGCGCTCCTGACCCGCCTCCTAAACCATGTGGCGCAGAACCTGCGTGGCACGGTGGATCTGAATGACACGGTTTACGCATGGACGGACAGCCAGATCGTGTTGTGCTGGCTGCAGACTTCGGTCCATACGCTTGAGGTATTTGTGGCCAACCGAGTGTCACAGATAAATAACTCGGAGACTCCTCTGGTCTGGAGACATGTTCCAGGTGAAGTTAACCCGGCAGACTGCTCGAGTCGCGGCTGCCCGGCGCCTGCTCTGGTTGAGCATTCTCTCTGGTGGGGGCCTCAATGGCTGGAGCGGCCACATACGGAGTGGCCTTTCAATGACTGCGGACGCCAGCCACTACCCCCTGACCAGGGTCTGAGAGTCAATGTGACTACAGTGGAGTCTGTGGCAGTGGACCACACTCTTTTGGAACGGTATAGCTCACTAGGGAAGCTACTTCGAGTCACGGGATGGATAATGCGGTTTTTCCATAATTGTCGAAGCCCTGCGGCACAGCGCAACCTGTCACCTGTAATGGGACCTGAGGAGCAGCAAGGGGCTCTCTCACGTTGGGTGGGGGTCATTCAGGGGAATGAGTTCCAGGATGAACTTAGGATCTTGCGGACTGGCGTGGGCAGAATGAAGAAGAGCCTTGTCCGCCTCAACCCGTTTATTGATGAGCACGGAATGCTCCGGGTGGGAGGCCGACTACGGAATGCCGAATTGCCCTATTCAGCGCGGCATCCTTTAATTCTTCCCAAGAAGGGAGCTCTGGTGGAGCTGTTGGTTTGGGACCGTCACATCAGGAATTCACATGCAGGCTGCAACACACTGCTGGGCATTTTGCAGCGGGAGTTCTGGATTTTGTCGGCACGGAGAGTGATACGGAGCGTTGTGTTTCGTTGCTTGCCTTGTTACCGGCTCAAGGCAGCCACAATGCAGCCACAAATGGGAGATCTCCCGCCCGACCGAGTTACGGAAGCTCGGCCGTTTGCTGGTGTGGGGACAGACTTCGCGGGGCCTTTCATGGTCAAGACATCACGCCTTCGCAACGCGAAGTCGGTTAAGGCATATTTGTGCGTCTTCGTGTGTCTGGCGACCAAGGCCGTTCATTTGGAAATGGTAGCTGATCTCTCTACGGAGGGCTTTTTGGCAGCGCTGGACCGATTCGTTTCTCGACGAGGGATACCGGCCTTGATCCGGTCGGATTGTGGTACCAACTTCAAGGGCGCCGATCGTTGTCTAAAGGAAATTGTATTATTTTTAAGTCAAAATGAGCGAGAGATCGGCACGGCCATCGCCAGTCGGGGCATTTCGTGGTATTTCAGTCCACCTGGATGCCCCCACTGGGGTGGAATATTTGAGGCAGTGGTTAAGTCTGCCAAGACTCATTTGTATCGGGTCATCGGCTCAACGATCCTCTCCTTTGAGGAATTGTCAACGGTGTTCTGCAAAATTGAGGCAGTTTTAAATTCGCGCCCCTTGTGTCCGTTGAGCGCTGACCCGAATGACCTGGAGGCCATTACCCCAGGTCATTTTTTGATTGGCCAACCACTTAACGCCTTGCCGGAGTATCCGTATACGGATGTTAAGTTGTATAGGTTGTCACGGTATCAGATGTTGCAGCAAATGACTCAAAATTTTTGGAAGCGATGGTCGCTTGAGTATTTGCACATTCTTCAGCAACGCGTTAAGTGGACGGACAGGACGACCCCACCGTGCGTTGGAGACCTCGTACTGGTTAAGGATGCTAACCTATCACCGTTGTGTTGGCGACGGGGGCGTATCGTTAACTTGATAGCGGGCAAGGATGGGTCTCCACGGATCGCTGATGTACAAGTGAGGGACTCGATCCTCAGACGGGCGGTTTCAACGCTATCCCGACTACCGGGAGTTTGAGCGGACCGACGACGGGTCGGTCCGGGGCGGGTGGTTGTTGAGAATTGATAGGTTTTTACCCACTGGCCACACAATCAGTTAGTTCATTTTTCTTTCACGGCGCTGCGAGCGCGCGCGCTGTCGCCAGCGGACGCGAGCCGGCGCCATTGGTAATATTGGTTTTTAACGTAACGGCTCTTGAACATTATAACCTCCGTGGTTTGGGAGATATTTTGGAAGTTTTACGCTTTAACGGAAAGTGTTGAAATACGGCATAATTCCTTGTACGGTGGGCTGCTTCGGGCGCCCCAAGGATTGTTATTTAGAGTGATATAAGGACTACTACAGTGTGAATTGTGTTTGGCGTGTTTGCTGACGAGATCGGGGCGGCGGCGGCGCAGACCGGGACGTCGTTTATTGGTGCAAGTAAACATACATACACTTTACACAAAACAGAAACACAACCTTGCAGCCAGGAAGATATTCGGCTGAACTCCAGGTTAGCAAAGTAGATCAAGTTAGGTTAAGTACATAGGGCGCGTATCGCGTTCCATTGTTTCGCGCTAGGCAAGATTGCTTTGGTAATTTGTTCTTACATGGGCCCGGGATAAATTCAATTTGTGTCTGGCGCAAACAATCATACAAAGTATAAAGCTTGTTATTTAAGTGCAAATAATGATTTAATTTAAATCTTTTCTTGTATCTACGCCGTGGATTAGATGTTCTCATTAACGTATGATAATTTAGTGTAACTTTGTTAGATTGATTTGAATTTCCTTTTTTTGTTGGATTTAAGGTTAGAATGACCGAGCTTTGTGATACTGTGCTTGGAGTTTTTGTTTTAGGAAAAGATACGCGAACTTAGCAGCTAACAGCGAAGCCATGAGTCGTCTGCTTCAGCTGCCGCGGTACAAGACATCACGCAAAGAACTGCACGAAGGCAAGCGGCAGGGCGCCTTCATCCACCGGGAAGAGGGTTGACGTGTGACGTCACCACACCATATGAGACAATCTGGTGAGGAGTTCTCATTTTATTGTGATTTGTTTGCCGAGTGATCGCTTATGGACAAGTTGATTTCCATTAAGTTTCATGGCAAACGGGTGCATTATTCATTGACTATGTAGGACATGTATCAGTCTAGCTAAAATTGTTAGTACTGTGCAGTAAATAGACTTACTGAAGCGAGCCTATTAGAAATGTTGACATGTAGTAGGTATTGAAAGAATTAATGCGCTGTTCAGAATATTGACAAGAAGTATACGTATTACCAAGAATTCCCGATTTGGCAAAGGCATAGTTGTTAAATTTGAGACAAGACATTGATGATGATATGGATGATTCGAACACTAGTGAAACTGTTGAGCAATGATTTTTTTTTGTTTTTTTTATTATTGTACTTGTGTCTGCTTATGATGCAAGATTGTTCTTTTTTTACTTGATTGTGTATCACCTGAAGGTAGTTGTATTTTGAGATTATCCGCCGGATAGAGGCGATGGCTAGGAGTGTATCCGCCGGATAGAGGCGATGATTGTTGATGGGTATCCGCCGGATAGAGGCGATGATATAATGACTGGAATGGTGTATGCGATCATAGAATAAGATTGAGAATTTTATGTTACTTTGTTTGTTGTTGCTCGATGGTTGATTAAATTAATAATAATAGGTTTGACCTGAATATTAGTTTACGTGAAAACCCCTTAAGGTCAGGATTGGCCGAGGCAAAGACGTTTTACTGCCGAGATTTTTCTTTCCTTTTCAGATACGCACACGGGGACGTGTGAGGCGTCAGTATGGCCGTGTCGGAAACGGTCATGAGTATGGAAGCTCAACGAAAACCGGCGCGCCATTGGAAGGCGACAGTAGCGCCCCCTTGAACCTGTTTTGGCGCGCTAGACAGAGTCTTGGCGGGTCACTCAGCGAACGACCACCGACACTTCGCTTTGGGTCCCCGTCGAGTGCACTACTGCCTTGGAACTGTCCCGTTTCGTTGTGCTATACCAAGTTTAGAGTCAGTGTTATAACCCCGCAATGTGCCTAGTGTTAATTTAATAAAGACTATTCTGTTCGAGACTTTGATAACCTAGCTTACAAACCTCTGTGCTAGGAACTGTTATTTTGTGCTTCATTGTATAAGGAATAAATCAGGTTAATTGCATCTGAAGTGTTTCATCTCGCTCGAACTACCTCCTCGTCCACAACTACATCGAATAGATCAACTAATGTGCCACACACCGCACCGGCCATCCCGACCCGTCCCGACATATTTATTATTATAAACAAAATATATACAGCTTTACAGTACAGAACCAAAGCGCTGCATTATTGAGGTTTACATCGAATAAAATAAAAGACAAAGACAGGTATATACATGCTATGATACTCTACTATCATCCATCGCCTCGCAATACCTCAGACATTCCCGACATACATCTGCCCATCGACTCGCAAATAAATCACTTTCAGGTGCCCACGACAGAAACGAGTTGAGAAGTGCGAGTGCTCGAACGGTAGGAGAATTTCTGTGCGCTACAGTCCGTGCTACAGGAACGGCAAGCAAATTGTACTGTCGCGGTCTGAGGGCCTTTTTCGACAAACGCGGAACAGCGAGCTTAACTATTTGCGCTACCAGTTCAGGGCAGTCAGTATCACCACGTAGAATATTGCAGGCTGTCACCAGAAGCTTGCAGTTGCGCCTTACTTGAAGGGAGTTGAGGCCCAGACAACCTAGGAGAAATTTGGTCGGGTATAAGAATGGATAGTAATTGCAGACTTTTTTATACATAAACCTAAGAAATGCTTTGAATGTCAAATGATGTCGTTCTAAGAATTTATCAATTTAATAACATGGTTTTCAATGGGTTGACAAAGTAACCTTGTACCAAAGTACCCCGACCTTACGGTACGTCAACAGATAGGTACTAAATAAGTTTCTGTCAAAAAAACAATTTTTGTGACAAGCTTTTATAGCAGACTGTACTTTTCTTTGAACATCCATCAATTGCTCACTGAGACGATTCTAAATACCCCAAACTCGGTAGGATTCATTTATCTATTACAGAGTTTCTAGTGCCACCTTCTGGCTCCATCATCAGTCCAAGCCCATGGTAACATATTATTGTAGGTATTGTTTGGATTTTCATTGTCAACCTTTGGCAACGGTAACTGGAAAGTTACTGAAACGTGAGGGAAGCTCAAATAATTAATAGTATCCCAACTAGCACACAAGCGCTATAAGAAGCCGTATAGTAGCCGGATAAAGGATTTTGATAACTCGTTAGGCTCCTAAATAAGTGCTATAGTGGTTCTATATCCAGATATAGATCTCTTGTAGCGCCAATTAGGCCCCAAATTATACAGCTTATAGTTCTACAATAGCTCTACAGTGGTCGGATATGTATGTTATAATGGCTCTACAGAAGTGGTTTAAAAGGGGTGATCAGCGCTATGAGATTTCGAAAAAGTGCTTGTAGCGCCGTAACGCCACCTTTACCTAAATTTGTACCGCTAATACCGCTATATTAAATCTCTGGGTTCTAAGTTAGTAATTTAGTAGGTCTACTGTGGGCAACACAAAATATATTTTCATAAAATCAAAGAAAGTGAAGTGCAGTGACAAGTGAAGTGAAAGGAACGATACGAATCGGATCTGTGGATGATACAATAACAAAGTTTAACATTGTTTTACTTCGACGTGCCGTTAAATATCCGTGCGAGTGCCAGTTTACTGTCAATGTATACGTATATTCTAGTCAAAATTTTCATGCGCCCTCGTAATATTCAGTTTTTAATGCATAAAATATATTTCTGCGTTGTTTACAAAATTGTGTTTTAGCAAAAAGAAGACTTTTAAGGTTACAAACAGTTTTGTACGATTTGATGTGTGAAAAGTACTGACTTTAATTACATTAATAGTTACAAATTACGCATATATACGATGTCCAAAACTTCATCATAACCTTAAAAAAACACATTTACTAAACAAATTAATGGCGTCTCAATCATGCAGCTTTCAGTGTTGGCTATATCTATTATGCAGGTTTGAGTCGTACAACGGCTGTAGTGCTTGCTGTTGTAGACTTATAGGTTTAACAGTAGTGTTACAGTTGTGCTATTCAACTATTTAGGTGTCACAGCAGGTTTTTGCGATTAATATTAAGAACCTAAAGTTGTATAATGGTGTTCAAGGTATCCTTTTATTAAACTATTTTAGGGGTCCATCGTTGAATATTAAAAAGTTTGAAAGTCAATTCAAGTATGAATTCAGTGTTAAAATTACCTGTTGACCGAGTGAGTCACTGCTCCTCCTGAATTGGCTCACTCACTAAATTTTAAGACAAAACTGAGACTAGTAAGACTGAACTGAGAGATCAGTTATTGGCTGTATAATGACTCTACTATACGTCTGTAAACGACATAAAAGTGCCAGTAAGGTTCATTCCTCCGCCTTGGGCTGCATAAAGCAACATATACCTAACGTTTTACAGCTTTACGTCACAATTCCGTGCTATAAATCTCTAATATAGCGCTTCGAGCTCTAATATGAAGCTATGTTCCTCCTTTGTAGATACGTAGTTACAAGAGCGCTAATGGATTTTATTAAAACACTTAAGGTGCCATAAGACTATTCTGTAACTCCCACGCCTGTATAAAATACTTCGTATGGTTCTTTATACAACTACAAGCCGTACAGTAGCCATATAATTCTCACAAATAGCGCTTAAGGCGCTATTCTAGCGCTACTTAACTCTGTTATAAATAAGTGTTACAACAGCCGAACACAACTCCGTTCAAGAACCTCTGGCTTTGTAAGATGTCTCTGTACGGTCTTAAGCGCCATTAAAGCGACTTATAACTCTTTTTAAACTCTTTTGCCTACTAAAGCACTCCTTTACGTCGTATGGTGGCACAATGGTTTACATGAACTCCATAATACTTCTCATGGCTGTCTTGCTGCGGTACTGAATGCTCTTATACCACAATAAGCTATTCCATTGCTATTAATCGGCTACAGTACCACCTACTGTTAAAGGGCTTTCCAAAATGCTACTGTACGTCTTAAGGAATATTGTACAGCACTTGAACGACTCCTATACAACTACCAGGCTGCACAATGGCTGTATGATTCGCTTGTGTGCTAGTTGGGATACGCGATATAATCCGTTTAGGATTGTAGCCAGACAAGCGTAATTTGAGTCGCGTAATTTCGGTAAATCGTTTTATTTAAATTCTTGAAGATCCTTTAACTCG
The DNA here is from genome assembly GCA_932273695.1 of Apotomis betuletana. Lineage (NCBI taxonomy): Eukaryota > Metazoa > Arthropoda > Insecta > Lepidoptera > Tortricidae > Apotomis > Apotomis betuletana. Next base: position 2,702,585 of record OW026325.1, read on the forward strand.
GTTAGTACACAAAATATTCGAAAGGCAAGGGGAAGAGAATGCTGATTGTAATTAATATCACCATTGTTTGTAAATGAGCTCTTCTAAATTCGGCGCACGCAGTCTCATCCGCTCCGAAAACTAACTTTGACAGGAATCGCTTAATTCGTAGTTTACAGTCTGACCAAAAGAGTAGAAATTAAAAAGTGGCAATACTGTAGTGCCATCCCCGTTTTCTTAGATTGATTAGAAAGGGACGACACTACAGTATCGCCACTTTTTAATTTCTACTCTTTTTGGTCAGACTGTACCGCTATCCTTCGGAGCCTCAAGTAAGTTTTACGCAGCAAAATGTCTCGATCGTTTATTTTTTCCGTATAAATATTATTTCTAAAACATGTAATCAAATGTTGTCATAACGTGCGTTATAATAGGCTTCGAAGTATCACGTTTCAGGCGGAACAACTCATGAGAACTGTAAAGGAATTTCGTACAAAATTTAAGTTATAAATATAATATATTAACTACAAAATTCAAATTTTTTATTGATAATTAGTATAATAGCGAGAGTGGTAATCAATTCAGGAAAAAATAGTGTTTTAAGGCCTCTCATTATGTAACAGTTGCATAAACTACGCTTATGTCATTGCTATAATTATAATGATAGGCGTCGAAATATCAGTGTGTTTAATACCAAATTATTTATGTACAGTTGCATGCCTTATATTATCTAATACATATTCGTCATTATGGGGCTACAGATAATTTGCAATATCGATGCTGTAATGTCATTACGTTACAGTTCACTGTTGTAGACTTATTGCGTACTAGTTGTGCCCCGCGGTGTTACCCGCTCATCCCACGGGAACACTAAATTTATTCGGGATGAAAAGTATCCTATGTCCTTTCCCGGGTCTCAAACTATCTCCATACCAAATTTCATCTAAATCGGTTCAGCGGTTTAAGCGGGAAGAGGTAACAGACAGACAGACAGACAGACAGACAGACAGACAGACAGACACACTTTCGCATTTATAATATTAAGTATGGATATGGATAGTTTTTGAGTTCGTTGTAGAATACGGGTAAATTTTTAATTCTTTGTGACCACGTAATCACGAATATGTGTAAACACAATATAAGTAGTAGGTACTTACTATAAACTTTTTGAGTATCTGCCAAACTGCATAGTAGTTTGTTGGCAGAAAAACATAGTGCCCTCCACCATTGTACACTTTACTATCGAGTAATATCGCGTTTTATCTTACAAAAAAAGTACACTGTAAAAGTTATACCACATTTCTTTCAATAATTAACAATAACAAATTTCACAGATGATCTATTTCTATTGCCGCTACAACAAAAAAATACAGAAACAAAAAATTTTAAAAATATTTCGCAGTACGGAACCCTCGGTGCGCGAGTCTGATTCACACTTAACCGTTTTTTTTTCAAGAACAAACTGTAGTATAAAGTCTTATTCATTAAACCATTGATACAAAGATCAATGCACAAAGAAAAATTTAAATGCGTAACCTGGCAGAAGAGTCCAATCCGGTACTTCTGGATTATCGGTCAAAGGTGTTAACCTTTCCACCACCCTAACTCCCAAGCAACCTTTCGAATTTTTCCTTTTGCTTTGTGTGTCGATCTTTACATTGTTTATTTGAAAGTCCTTACACCCTAGTAAGGGGTTGTGCATCGGTTGTGTTTCGGCTTCTTTTTCACACCCCCCCTGGTTATATTTGGTGAGGTTCTTCGTTAACACCCCTCCCCCTCACAACCTCTCGTGTATTTTTTTTCCCGCCAGAATTCCCTAAAATAGGCTCGCTATTTTGAAGTCTTTAACAAGTGAAAATTTATTTTTAACAAAACCGAGAAAAAGTACCTACTCATGCGGTAGACTTTTTCTTAGAAAAATACACGGTGTGAGGTCTCCTTGTACCCCTCCCTCCCCCAACGTGATCTGTCGTGATTTTTTCGTGATATCCCCCCGGCCCCACTTTCGAACCTCACGTGATTTGTGCACAAGCCGTAACCTCTGTGTTCTTATATTGTTCTTCATTGTTCCAGATACCCCGTAATGCAAGAGTGACGCAATGGGCCCTCCCATCCCGGTGTGGCCGCCGAGCGACAGCAGAGTGACGCTGGCGACGTTGGTGGCCAAGTTGCGGGTGTTGCTGAATGTGTCCGTGTGTTGCGTGGTGTTGCACGCGCTCCTGGGGCAGGGGGGCGTCGCCTCGCCCGTTATACTCAACGTAGATTATTTACAAGGTGAGCCATATTATTTTAACCCTCTTAAAAAACTAGAATAAATAATGACACAAAGGTAAATTAAGAAAGAAAAATTGAATGCGATCTACTTACTACAATCTAAGCAGGATTTGAACCTGCGACCTCTACGTTTCCGGCGTATTGCTCTTCCAATTGAGCTATTAGATCGCTACGTCAATCACACATAATCTGTCATTGCATAAGTCTTACGCTACTGGAGCGCCCTCTACGTCATATGTGTTTGAAATGCTTATGCGCATTAGCCATACCCTAGGATGTGCGCTTTACACGCACGATCCCCTGTCCCTACTGCTTTACAGCAAATGTGAAGACTGCGAGAGAGATGGCGCCGTTCTAAATATTTTTATAGAATCCTTTTTTTTTCCTAAAAAAAAATAGAATCGATAAAAAAAAGATTCTATAAAAATATTTAAACTAGAATAAGTTGAATTGAAACCTCTGGGGTGTTTATTTATAGCCAACAAGTGTCTGTCTTGCCCATAGTGGCGCTACAAACAGCTTTCATATGCCAATAATGTGCATACGTCACATAATATTGGCATTGCAAACGTCAATAGAGATTTGTCAAGGATTTGTCATTAACCAAATTCAAAACATTGTTTACTGGAATCCTTCGATCTACAATCCTTCGTTCTTCTTGCGAAATAAATACTGAATTCTATTGAAAAACTTGACTTTCATCACTGTGGATAGTTTTGGCTTTATTATGCAAAAAATACTTGAAATGTGCGGAATATTTAGTCCTGTTTCCTCTTTGTTTCCATCGGTGACATTCACCGACTTTCAACGTCAGTTACTAAAAATTTGTCGTTGCCAGTAAAATAAATTAGTACCTACCTTTAAAAATCCATACTAATATTATAAATGCGAAAGTCTGTCTGTCTGTCTGTTACCTCTTCACGCTTAAACCGCTGAATCGATTTTGATGAAATTTGGCAAAGGAAGGACATAGGATAGTTTTCATCCTGGAAATTATACCTAAAAAGATTAAAAAGTGAGTGAACATTTCTGTTGGGGTGCGGTGACCCTGTAGGAAATGTAATTATTAGACCAAAAGCACAATTGCTCTTACATTTGCTTAGGCGCTTTTAATAATCCCTTTTATCGAGTTCCACGCGTACGTAGTCGCGGGCAAAAGCTAGTCCGCAATATGACGTGGATTGTAAAACCCTCTGTTGGGCTGTACTATATGTGTAGCATTAGTGCTCTCTCGTGGGTATCCTTTGTCAAGTGACCCAGTGCTTGGTGAAAGTCTGGGTCACTATCGCGACATCAGCACTTGCAGTCCGAGTCCACTTGTCTCGTAGATTGCAGGCACATGTCGATTCTAATCTCACGTTATGGGTCTTCAACCGACTATTCATTTCATTTCATTATTTCATTTCATTTCATTTCACTGTACAGACAGCAGCCTCTGGAAATAATCATCATCATATATTTAAGAGCTAAGCTCTTGTCGGTGGAGTAATTTCCAGCTTATTCTACATTCCGCCTTCTCTTTTCCTTTCTGGAAATAATAGGTATATTAAAATCATATTATAAAAATTATCTCAAAACAAAGAAAAAACTTTCAAAATCATCAATATTTTTTGAAATATGACTTCAAAGGTAGGTAGGTACGCCAATTTTATGATTTTTTAAATCCATAAGAAATTTTAAAATTGTTTTCATAATCCTCATGATTTGAATAAACAATAATTTTAGGACACCCATGAACTTAAACGCACTTTTTCACGGTGAAAATGGCAAATTATTCTCCATACAAATATTGGTACCCGAACCACAAATGGCGCCACATGTAGGTGGTCATTTGTATGGAGTGTTTTTAGCGCTCCGTAGGAATGTTGAACTTTGACGGTAATTTATGGGTTTTAGAGCAGTCTAAGTGTAGTTAGTCCCATAGACGCCTATTGTGTTCCGAAATAAAAATCAATGATTATTTGTTATAAATAAAATAAAATAATATAAACTTTTTATTTCTTGCAATAAAAAATAGTGAGGTTGTTAGTAATATTTACAGCAATGATTAAAAAAATAAAATAAAAAAACTATTGAACTAAAAAAATTAAATCATTTTTTCAGTTCTGTTAGTAATGAAATAATTATATTTAGTTACAATTGAAATGTTGGTGGTGAGAAAGTAATTTTTCATAGATTTAATTTCTTTATTACAAAATTAATGTTTTATAATATAAAATTAATAAAGCTCATTTTTGTGTAAGTAATCAAATTTAAACTTCTGAACCAAGGTGTAGAAAAGAAGTACATCAGAATTCTCAAAAACATATATGCCAGCAGTAAAGCTAAATCAAACTAGAAAAGGAAGGAGAACAAATAAGAATAGAAAGAGGGGTCCGCCAAGGAGATCCAGTATCGCCTAAGCCCCAGCTATTCACAGCTGTGCTGGAAGAAATATTTCGCCAGCTGGACTGGGACAAATATGGGCGAACAATCAATGGCGAGAATCTGTCTCACCTGAGGTTCGCAGATGACCTTGTGGTAATATCAACATCAAAGGAATAGCTTCAAACAATGTTAAATGACCTAGAAAGAGAGAGCCGCAAGGTAGGACTTAGCATGAACACGGAAAAGACCAAGGCCATTACAAATGGGGAGCAAGAACCTATATATGTAAACAACAACCAAATCAAATATGTAAATGAATATGTCTATTTTGGGCCAAATAATCTCCACTACAGATGTAACTTCAAAAGAAATTGATAAGCGCATAGCAAACGCCTGGAAACAGTACTGGAGCCTGAAGGAGGTGTTCAAAAATAAAGAAATGAGCATGAGCATAAAGCGTAAACTGTTCAACACATGTGTACTACCCGTACTCACATATGGATGCCAGACGTGGGCGCTCAACAAATCACACTATATGAAACTCGAGACCTGTCAAAACGCCATGCTGAGAAGTATGATGGTGAAAAGACTAAAAGACAAAATAAGAACTACAACAATTAGGAAAACTACAAGAACCAAAGATGTCACGCTAACAATCAAAAAGCTCAAGTGGAAATGGGCAGGTCATACTATTAGAGGAGTGGACAAGTGGTCGAAATTGGTGATGAACTGGTACACAGGCAACAGGAAAAGGAAACGAGGCAGACCACTTAGGCGATGGGTTGACGAAATTAAGCAAGTGGCGGGCGGTACTTGGACGTCACTAGCTAGAGAAAGAGAAAAGTGGAGTCAGTTGGAGGAGGCCTTTGCTATAACAAAGCACACAGATATTGCAACCAATGAAACAACTAAAGAACCTTAACAACTGTGAAATATCTGTCAGAAGGCTTATAATAATAATCAAATTTAAAAGGAATCATTGAATAAATTGCATGCAAAAATTAATAAAATAATAAATAAATAAAAACGAATAAATAATAATAATATTTTTTTATAAATATACGTATTTCGCTGTCTGTACGCGATGTATCTCAAGTGTGACCAATACAAAATTCCGGTAATACCTACATTGCTGCAATATCTTGATCATTAATTAATATATTTTATTTTATCTCTGTGAACTGGTGTGACCTCACTTTGGAGGTTGGTACTTTGATTGCAAGTATTAATTGTGATTCGTGGACGTGGGAAAGATCGGTACCCTTTTTTTGCTTCACCGTAGTTAGGTAAAAGTTTTTTTTTCTGTGAAATAATGACATGTGTCTAGCGGTTGAAATTAATTACTTATCTAATCATCATACCTGCTGTGCTAACTCGGGGCACGCTCTAGGGATTTGATATCGATAAAAAAGATATATTAATACCTACATTTCTCATGGAAAGTTCTCGATTTCTATAAAACGGTGCATCATGTCTGATAAAGTGGATATTTTCATCTAGACGGAAAAGATATTGATTGTATACTTACTATGAGAATTATTTAAAATAAACACATAAATTTAAAAGTGTAACCTGGCGGAAGAGACCGGGAATTGAATCCGATACCTCTGGATAACCGGTCCAGCGTGTTAACCTCTCCGCCACCGTAACGCCAGATAACCTTTCGAATTTTCATTTTGCTTTGTGTGTCTATCTTTGCATTGTTTATTTACAAGGCTTTGCACCTTAACTTTAAATTTTGGCTTAAAATTTTTCATTATGTTTTGATTTTTGCATCAATGGTTCAATAAAATTGTGGTGCATCTACATTAAAAATAATGAGACATTACATGTTTCACTTTAATTAGCCAATTCCAATTGGACATCCTCAGTATGTGCCTTTCTCGAATGTTCCCCGATTTGTATGGGGAAAGAACATTCTCATACAAATTGGGAAACGTTCTCGAGAACAGAACATCTCTATTCGGTTAGGGTTCGGTAGTTGGGGTTAGAAAGGATTAAAAAAAAAATAAAAAAAAAATCTTTCATTCGATATTTGTTTGTGAAATTGGAAGCACTTCTTTTCTGTTTTTACACCATCGGTAGTATTTCTTTAAGGTTTTCGTGATTTTCGCTGATAAAAAAATATTTTTTTAATAGTAGCCCAAATGTTAGCTGCTAGTTTTTTTTTTCTCTTTATTTAAGGAGTTTTTTCGCTAGTGAGAATATGCCACTCCATAAAACAACAACATAACAATACATTTAAGTCTCAATCTAAACATCCAGACATTAAATAGTGAGGTAATATGGAGGTATTCTACCTATCTTTAATGGCACATTTAACTAGGGCTACTTAGAATCTTTCCGACTTCGTCGGAGAGTGGGTAGCACAGGTACGTATTACATAATCCAATGGAACTGTCGCTGAATATCAGTTGCTAGTTACATAAATCGGAAAACTGACAAAAGGCTACTAATAACCAAAATAAGTTTTGGAAAAATTGCATTATTTTGCTACTAAACACAATTTTGCTATTTCTCAAGTAGTTAAGCTAGTTGAATTTTTGTTTAGTGTTTACGCTTAAATAAAATAATTTAAAGGGATTGGGCTTTTCTGGCATGTATTTACTGTACCTATTTACAGTCTGACCAAAAAGAATAGAAATTAAAAAGTGGCAATACCATAGTGTCGTCCCTTTCTAATCAATCAAAGAAAACGGGGACGACACTACAGTATTGCCTCTTTTTTAATTTCTACTCTTTTTGGTCAGACTGTACGTCGTACACCTAAATATATATTTTAAAAATTCAGATTTTTAAAATGCGAAAAAATATGGTGTGTTTTTATTTCTCTGCCGTTATCAGAGCACTTTTCTCAGGATCGGCGGAAACTCATAATTAACCAACAGATATAACGATAACACATAACGGGTTACGTCTGCTAACGGCCAAACGAGTTTGGGAGATAGCGCGCGTCGGGTACACAACATACGTCACAAGTACCGTTCGCAGTCAAGGTGAACGTTTGGGCCGCTGACACAGTTTTTGGGGATTCAGGCTCATATTGAGAGTGAGTGGCTGGTATAATGGGTTGTGCAGTGTCCACTTCTTTTATAGAAATAAGTTTCTGTCAAAAATGACATTTTAGTGGCAAGCTTTTATAGCCGACTGTACTTTTCTTTGGATATCAATCAAATGCTCAATGAGACGATTCTCAAGAGCCCAAGCTCGGTAGGATTGCTTTTTCTATTATATAGTTTCTATCCTATATCCCTCCTCACCTTCCGGCTCCATCATCAGATCAGCCCCATGGTACCATATTATTGTATTGTCATCAAAGTTAAGTATGAAAATTTCAGCTCAATCGGTTGACGATATCTGCTTCAAAATTGAGTTGCAAGATTTCACCCGAACAAACATACATTAAACATACAATGCAAGTTAATAAAAAGCTTGTAAAAACACTTACATGTACCATGGTTCTAGCAAATAAAATAACTTTGACTTTGACTTTCACCGAATGCTTCAGTTCATAGAATAGACATGTTGACTGATGTTGAATTCTACAGCGTATTGAAGTTTGTTTGGTACTTAGACGACGGGATTCTAGGGGGCGATGCAAATACTGTACTTTCCGATCTCCGCGAAATTAAAAATAAATTCAAAACGATAGGCCTCGAGCTCAATTTCAACAAGTGTGAACTATTCTTTCAAAATTCCCGCTATGACGTTATTGATTTAAAACAAAAATTTAACGAGCTTGCGCCTGATATTAAGATTGTTGACAAAAGTACTCTTTGCCTCTTAGGGTCCCCTACTATTTTTGAAGAATGTTTTTCTGAATATGTTCAAAATTCTATCTCGAAATTTCAAAATCATTCCCATCGGTTGCTTGAAATTAGCCCACATTTTGCACTTTCAATTATTAAATATTGTCTTTTCGTTCCGAAACTTACCTATGTGCTACGCTGCTGCCCACTTTGGAACCATCAACATCTTTTGTTACAAATAGATAGCCTGATCAAAATGAATTTAGAATCCGTCCTCAATTCTCAGCTAAGCGAGCAGTCCTGGTCCCAAGGATCCCTTCCCATTCGGTACGGTGGGCTAGGGATCCGCAAAATTTCTAGTGTCGCTTTGCCAGCTTTTTTGTCGTCAGTTCATAGCTCGTCTAATCTCATAGGTAAAATCCTAAGGGCGTTCCCCACAAACTATGAGATTGCGGGCTTGGAAGACGCAAAAAATGCTTGGTCAATTGCTTGCCCCAGCCAAAATTATCCGGAAAATTTAAAATCTCAAAGGAGCTGGGACGACTTAATGTGTAAATTGACCGTAGATTCCATCCTTAGCCAGTGCTCTACGGAAGACCGAGCCAGACTTTTGGCAGTAGGCACCAAAGAGGCCGGATACTGGCTCCATGCGCACCCTTCCGTGAGTACTGGAACTTTTCTAGAACCCAATACCCTTCGACTTACAGTTTGTCTCCGTCTCGGGGTCCCGGTCTGCGCCCCACACCGATGCCCCTGCGGCAAAGACGTTGACAGGCTGGGTCACCACGGACTCTCCTGCCAGAGCAGTGCGGGCCGCTTCTCAAGACATGCTGCTCTGAACGACATCATCCGCCGGTCTCTTGCGTCAATCAATGTGCCGGCCCTTTTAGAGCCGACCGGCATCTCAAGAGATGATGGCAAGAGACCGGACGGAATGTCTTTGATTCCGTGGAGTAAGGGACGGGTGCTAGTGTGGGATGCAACCTGTGTAGACACACTGGCCCCGTCACATCTCCACCGATCCTCAATTAGGGCCGGAGCAGCGGCAGAAGCGGCCGAAGGCATAAAACTTGTACTATTATCTATTCTGTGATAAAACGAAATAAGTACAGTGGTCTCGGCGCTGAGTACAATTTCATACCTTTTGGCGTCGAGACCCTGGGTCCGTGGGGCCCCAGCGCATTAAGCCTCTTCAAAGATATCTCGAAGAGGCTTATTAATGTTACTGGTGACCGGAGAGCTGGCGGTTTCCTCGCTCAAAGAATCAGTTTGGCGATTCAGCGCGCATCGCACGCAGCCGCCAGCATCTTCGGCACTATGCCGCAGGGGCCATTTTTAGATTTAGTTTAATTTTAGTGTGTTCTTGTTTATTTTAATTTTTAGGTTTAGTTTTATTGTTTAGTCAATTACTTATTTTTACGGCATAATATTTTTATTGAAGTTATATGAATAAAATTAGCTAAATATATCACGAAACAAAGAAAAAAATCCATAAAAATAAATCTTTTGTGGAAATATGTGACTTCAAAGGTACGCAAATTTTATGTTTTTTTTTTATCCAAAAGAAATTTTGAAAATGTTTTCAGAATCCTCATAATTTTACAAAACAATAATTGTATGACAATCATAAACTTAAACGCACTTTTTGACGGTAAAGTGGCAAATTTCTTAATTTCTCCATACAATTATTGGTACCTATACCGGCCTGCGACGTCACTAGCCTGGACGCCTTTTGTATGGAGCGTTTTTAGCGCTACGTAGGAATGTTCAACTTTGACGGTCATTTCTGACTTTTAGAGCAGTTTAAGTGTAGTCAGTCCCATATAGACATTTGATCACAATAAAAAATAGAATCGATTGACATCCTCAAAAAAAAAATTAGTCAACATGTCTATTTTCGTTTACTACACGAAAAACAGTCAGGAAAAGAGTGCATTCCATTAAAGATATTACGAAGTTAACATAGTGGAACTGACAGGTATTTAAACTAATGTCTTTATGGTGAGTTGCGATTGGTTGCAAAATTGTTGCCATATAAATCTTATAAATAGCGCCCTCTTGACAATCCTTATACATTTCTGGTCAGGCTTTACATATTTTTAAGATTAAGAAAAAAATACATTCCCCATTATATTATATGGTACAGATTATCAATATAGTAACGCCATCTAGTTCTGAAATTATTGTGTGCCATTTATCTGTAATAAGGTTGCGGCTCGAACTAACTTCAGTCCGCTAAAAGACTTTGTAATTCAATTACTTCACAATAGATGGCTCTGGTTAGCTGCAAATGTGTCGGCTCACGACTATAGATGTCGCTCAATTCTACTTGAAAATTAAATCTAGGATTATTCCATAAAAAAAGGGGTTGATATTACAAGTTTAATTTGTGTATATGTGCAATGCTGCGTAGCTTCCAAACGGATAACCCGATTTTTGGTTACCTCAGATAGGTAACCAAAAATCGGGTTATCCGAAACACAAATTTTTGATTTCCATGTGTAATGTTTCGACAAATTTTCATTTGTCCGAAAGCCATTTTATTCCAAAACTAATAATATTTCAGAACAATTATTATAAAATAAACTTAACCTAACCTTACGGGTTATCTAAAACGATGTTTATAAAACCCTGAATATATTAAGGGGCCTTATTCCTTTTAAAATGCTGATCGTTTTAGATTTTTTTCTCTATGATCTGATCAAACATGTTTCTTAAGATATTATTGATGTTACTACCTAGGACAGGGCTATTGGGATTTATTGGTATATATTGGAAACCTACAGTTTGAATTTTTCATTGATAATTTTTTTTTCAAAATTTACAAAATTCTCGAAATTTTCAAAATTCACGCGGAAAATTGTTTTTACCACTTTTTTTCGACTGCACGTAATGAAAGCATGTTACTACCTAGAACTCGGGGAAAAGTATTATTCACTCCAAAAATTTGGTTGAAATTGTCACCATATTTGTCATAATATGAGAAAAATAAATTTTAAAAGACGTTTATAATCTCGGACATGAAAATTTGGTAAAACATTACAAATGGGGAAACGATTTTTCGGGGTTGTGATAGGACACCCCGTTTTTTTTTTGTTGAAAGGTGACAATGGGTGTGTTGCTATTATAATGAAAATCGGTACCTACGGTACCTACAGTTGTTCGATGAGCTTCAGCTATTTTCTTTGTCGGACGGTATTTATCGAGATTTATTTACTTGTTAACAACATTTTGACGACGCTTTTGCGCAGTGGGTTCGAATCCGGGCAAGGCAAATATTATAAATAATATTTGTTCCTGGGTCATGCATGTTTTCTATGCATTTAAGTATGTTTATTTATTTACATAAGTATGTTTATTGTCGTCTAGTGTCTATAACACGAGCTTACTAGAGCATAATACTGTGGGACTAGATCGATTTGTGTGAGGTTGTCAGATAAAAAAAAAATAGGTATATTTTTTTATAGACGAATCATCATATTATTCGTGCTGATATTGACCGAATGAATTAGGCAAACTAGGCCGCAATGAATTTGCTTATATACCTAATTTAAGGTTTTGTTTACGTATACTGTATGTTTGTAATTCTTATTACATCACATACACATGTTATTATAAGGACATAGCAAAGTAACAATTATTACCTACGTACATAACTTGAAATCATGAAATATATGGCGCCTTATTTGAAATATTATGTCTGCCTGTTGGCAACTACAAAGTACCAGATAGATAGGTACACCACAGATAAAAAAAGTACAGAAGGTTCACGCTTCCGATCTTTGCAACACTAACTTTGCCTAGGAACCGTATTTTGTTGGACGTTTGTATTAAACCCAATGCATTTGGTCGTAGGATATAGTGACGTGTCAAACTAACACGTGTTTGCTACTTACGCGCGCCCTTTTTGCCCGAACGAATGCAGAAGAAAGCTTGGCACCCTGGTGCGTCCTGGAGTGAAATAATTCCGTCTTGATCATCCATCAGTTTAGATTAAGTCCAACTTACTTCTCCTGTTCTGTCAGATATACAAATGTTGACTCGATTTCATATTACATCATGACATGATTACGATTATATGCAGGGTAACAGTAGTTTCAACACTTTTTTCTATATTGGCACAACATAGTGGCTCTTCTTCGCCTAATGGTGAGCAAAAAGGGGAGCCCAAGTCGCAATCGCAACTGACAAGAAACCAACAGGGCTTTATCAGTTGACACTGCCATACTGGCCCGAGATATGTCTCTTCACGCTTCGTTCGAAGGGTCCCATGTTGTAAGAAGGAGGAAACACATGACACTTTCAACTAATTAATGTTTTTTCCACATTATAACATTTTCTTTTCTTTGTTCCAGGTCCAGTACCACTAGCTAGAAATATACGTCACTTGCCATGCATATCAAGACGAACAGGCCAGGAAGGCCTATGCATGTTCGCCATAGACTGCCTCAAAGCCAACGGCACACACCTCGGGACCTGCATAGACAGGTTCTACTTCGGCTCGTGCTGCCAAGTCCAAGACAAGAACATAATCCCTATCAATAACATAGAAGACAACTCCATCGATGGAGCTAACTTCGTTCATCCACAGATTGAGGATAAAACAACTGAGAAACCAGATAATAACAAAGAAGTTAGTAAAGAGCCTGAAGAGAAACCTGAATTAGTCAGGACTACTGAAAGAACAACAGTAGCAGACAGAGGTGAAATGGAAACAAAATCTGATGAGTCAATAGATAATAAGATACCTAATGATGATAAGACTACTGTTGAGTTAGAAGCTACTACTAAATCAGTAAAGGCTGATGAGGAAGTGACGGAGGTTCCAGTTAAGTTATCTACTTTCCACACTGTATCAGGAGACTTAGCTACAGAAAAATCAACTACAGAAGCGGTCAAAATAACATCGACAGAACCAACTACAGTGAAACCAAGTAGGAAGCCGATTAAACCAACATATAAACCAAGACCTACGTACAGACCAACAAACTTCACAAAACCGCAATACATACAGACGAATCGGCCGCGGCCAACGAAACCTTTATCGGTATATAACACTACGAGGAAACCAATCTATCGTCCTCCACCCAAGCGACCATCTACTAAAAAACCATTACCAATTCCTCCTAGACTAAACATAACAATATTACCGCAATCTACTAGCTCTAGGCCAGTATTCACAAGACCAGGAACAACCACAATCACTTTTATAAACGCCACACAAGAATCTACAACAACTACAACAACAACTGAAGCTCCAACGACAGAAAAGACAGTAGAGACTACGGAAATAATCACTGATCCTCCAACAACATCAACTACCACTACTACGACTACAACAACAACAACAACAACCGAAGCACCAACAACAACATCAACAACAGAGCAAACTACTACAGAAGCTCCGTCAACTACAGAATTAGACAGAGAGACGACAACTGAATTCGTCACTGAAGTTGAAACCGTAAAACCAACAGAAACTGAAGCCCCAACGACTACAGTTAAGACTACAACTGACTTTCCTCCCTTGGTGACGTGGTCGAGCACAGTGGATGCTGCAACCAAGGCTCCAGAGAACACGACAGCATCTGATGGTAAGTCCATTAGCTCTCATTCAGTATGAAATTCTTCTGTAATCATGATTTCTTCATAATTCTTGCAAATATCATCTTATTAATTAGGGTAGGTTAGGTTAGGTTTGTGTATACTCAAATAGTGTAAAATAAAGTATTTTTTGAGAGGTGCAAAGCCCAGCCATTTGAGCGTGAAGAAGTATAACAACATACACACAAACTCACAAACTTTCGCCTTTATAATATTATTAGTGCGATGCTATGTTCCCCGACTGCGCCGAGAGTTAGCGACTGAACCAAGCCATAGAGCGCGGGGAATGCGTATTCAGATCGGCGCGCGGCCGCCTTAGTAAAAATGTATGGAGAATTAAAAGCACTTTTTGATAAATCTGGACCTTTAATACCAAACAATAATTGAAATATTTGATGCGGACAAATTGTAATGTAAACATTCATCTTTATTTTTTTACTGAAATCAGAATAGATTTCTATTGTTAAAGTATAAAAAAATATCGGCCAAGTGCGAGTGGGACTCGCGCATGAAGGGCTCCGTACCATTATCTGTAAGTTTGTTGTATTTTATTTTAAAATTTCAACTGCCTAACTATCACCGGTCTTGAGATACAGCCTGGTGACAGACGGACGGACGGAATCGGACAGCGAAGTCTCAGTAATAGGGTCCCGTTTTTACCCTTTGGGTACGGAACCCTAAAAACACTTAACGCCTGCTTACGATTTTACAATTTTCGTCCAACTTTACTTAGTTTTCTAGGGTAAAATATTAATAATCTTATAATTTTTCCACGGAGAAGTTGTTAACACATTCTTCGAAGTGCTAAATATATAGTTTAGAAATGGATGGGGACATCGGTTTTTGTTAGTTAATTTTATTTAGGTTTAGGTACTGTTAATTTTCACTTGTTTTTCGTTGAAATAAATAAATATAATCCTATCGAAATGGATTAAACAACTAGTGTTGACGTTGTCTACTTAAGGGCAACTGCCTATTTTTCACATTTCGCTCGGCGCAGTTTTAAGTAAACAAGAGCAGGAATCAAGTAGCCGACCGGGTCAAACAACTAGTAATGGATTCCGAATAATTGTTTTTGATCAAGATGGCAAGTGGCTTGGAACCGTTTCTGAGTTCGTTGTCCATTATGAGACTATGGATACATCATTTATAATGTAAAACTACAGTTCGTGAGCTCTAAGAGGGGTTGTTGAGAATTGATAGGTTTTTACCCACTGGCCACACAATCAGTTAGTTCATTTTTCTTTCACGGCGCTGCGAGCGCGCGCGCTGTCGCCAGCGGACGCGAGCCGGCGCCATTGGTAATATTGGTATCTAACGTAACGGCTCTTGAACATTATAACCTCCGTGGTTTGGGAGATATTTTGGAAGTTTTACGCTTTAACGGAAAGTGTTGAGATACGGCACAATTCCTTGTACGGTGGGCTGCTTCGGGCGCCCCAAGGATTGTTATTTAGAGTGATATAAGGACTACTACAGTGTGAATTGTGTTTGGCGTGTTTGCTGACGAGATCGGGGCGGCGGCGGCGCAGACCGGGACGTCGTTTATTGGTGCAAGTAAACATACATACACTTTACACAAAACAGAAACACAACCTTGCAGCCAGGAAGATATTCGGCTGAACTCCAGGTTAGCAAAGTAGATCAAGTTAGGTTAAGTACATAGGGCGCGTATCGCGTTCCATTTGTTTCGCGCTAGGCAAGATTGCTTTGGTAATTTGTTCTTACATGGGCCCGGGATAAATTCAATTTGTGTCTGGCGCAAACAAATTTTGGTAGCAAAAGCGTGGTTCATATCCACAGAAAAGATATTTGTTTCATTTACGTTCGGATAAGTAATTTAGTTAGCATCAAAGTCATAATTGAAATTTGAGGGTGGATTGCGCTTGGTTCGCATTCCAATCTATTAACGTTAAGTTGCATTTGCGTAATTAAGACTAACTAAATTATAAGAATATTAGTTATTACTTTCAATTGAAATGTTAGTTGAGTGAATAAAGTAAATATAGTTGCGTTTCGATACGGAGAAACGTATTAATAAGTAATTAATAATTGGGGTTCCGCTGAACTATTATTCACTCAAAATACATTTAATTTAAAATAAATTTAGTGTTGTTTGCCGTTGCGTAATATATTGGTGTTGGGTGAATAACTTTGAAGTTGTCGCGTTTGGTACGAAAAATAAAAACGGATTGTTATTGTCGAAAATCGGGGTTCCACGGACAAAATTATTCACCCAAATTTATTAATTTATTTTAAAAATTTATTTTATTGATCCGCGTTATCGAGGTTGGTACCATGGCTCCATCAGTAGTTAAAACGGTCGCGTCAAGGGTCGAATCGGAATTAAGATGGTTTTCATTAGTCGTTACGTTAATTGGTCGTACGGATCGCGAGGACGCATTATTGTCACGCGCGCGACAGGTAGATGAAAGATATGACGCGGTATTGAAATTGCATGCCGAATATTTGGCCCGTATTGACGAAGAGGAGACCGGGGAAAGTCGGACCCAGGCTGTTGAAGTGGTGCAACGCAATGTAGACCAGTGCGGTGATATGGTGATGAGTATCATCCAAGCGGCAGCGGATATCGAGCGCGCCCGAAAAGGGGATGTTGGGGTAAGGCGTGCACCCAGTGGTGTGGCACTAATGGCGCCGTTGCCACCAGTGAATGTCCCGGAATTTGGTGGTGAATATGCCGACTGGCCGAGGTTTCGCGACATTTTTAACAGCGTGGTGCACTCGCGCACGGATTTGACCCCCGCGTATAAAATGGCGCAGTTGATGGGGAGATTACGCGGTGAGCCTCACGATATTTTGACTCATTTGGAGATTACGGATTCCAGTTACGAGACGGCATGGGGCCTATTAATTGACCGATATGATAATCGGCGATTAATTATTGATGGGCTCATCGAAAAAATATTTAGTATATCGAAGGTCACTAATGTACACGAAATACGGTCGAAAATCCTTAATCCCGTCACGGTGGCGGTGAATACGCTGGAGCGACTCAAGTTGTCACTAGGGGACAACAAGTACATTGTTGTGAACCGGGTTTTGCGCAAGTTACCTAGCGAGGTGGTGGCGCGGTTTGAGCAGTCACATGGGGGTGATTCATCGAGTCACCTCCCAACATTTGACGAATTGAGGGCGTTCCTGGAGGGTGAGTGCAGGCGGGCGGATTGCCAAGGGGCAACCACGCCGCAACCCCCCACGTCACCCCGGCGTACGGTTGGGCCCAAACCGGTGGAGCCCCGTCGGGGAGGACAGCGGTACAACGCCCTTCAATCGGAAGTGTGCCCCTTCTGCCGGAAGGGGGGACACGCGATCATCGCGTGCGCGGATTTTGGAGCACAGCGGGTGCAGAGGCGCAGGGGGGTGGTCAAGCAGCGAAACTTGTGCTTCCGCTGCCTAGGCGCACACTATGTGCGTGAATGCAGTAAGACCACCAACTGCCGAGTATGTGGAGGAGCCCATCATGAACTTCTCTGCCTGGCTGAGAGTGGGGAGCGGTACGGGGCCTCATCGGGAGGCCATCCTCCCTCTCCTAAGCCAGCCTTGGGCGGACGGTCGCCCCCCCACCGGGGAGGGGGGTCACCCAGAGACCAGCGGTCGCCCCCTCCTCGGAGAGGGGGGTCACCCAGAGACCAGCGGTCGCTCCCTCCTCGGGGAGGGGAGTCATCGAGGACTCCGGAGTACCGCCGGATGCCGCAGTCTCCTCCGCGGGGGGGGGATCGGCGCAGAGATTCGGGCGGGTGCCCGGAGATGACCCATGGGGAGTCGGGTTACGCGACTTACTCGGCCGCGCTGGGGGGCAGGTTGCCGCCCCCGAGTAGTCGCTTCTCCCCACCACTCGCAGAGCGCCCACGTTTGATGGCGCGTCCGCCGCAGATGGGACGGATGCCGATGGGTTATTACCAGCCGGCGCGCATGGCACCGATGGGTCGCGGTGTGTACTACCCGGGGTGGGACCCATACCTGGGCCAGGGGCCCTCTCCCCCTCCAGCAGAAGGGGAGGGAGGTGCCCCCTGCTAGCAATTAGCAGTCTGTTCATCCGTCGTGCCCACCCCACCAGTGACGGTATTATTACCGACGGCTAAGATTACCGTCAGGGGTACGGATGGACGGCCAGTGCCAGTGAGGTCACTCCTGGATTCGGGGGCACAAGGTTGTATCGTGTCCAGCCGCCTAGTGGCCAGGCTGGGCCTCAGGTTGGAGCCATCACGGGATGGCGCAATAGGTATAGGTGGCAATCAGGTGCCTCACATCAGGGGTCAGACGGACCTCCTGTTTGAGATGGGTGACTCGGCATCGATCACGCGGGTGAAGGCCACGGCTATTGTTTTAGATGAAGTGGTCGGGGTTCTTCCTTCGGTACGGTTACCGCTGGCGGTAACGAAGCTGACCAAGGGATTGGAGTTGGCCGACCCTCACTTCGCAATTCCCGGACGGGTGGACGTCTTACTTGGGACTGACGTCCTCGGGAAGCTGCTGCGGAGCGGTAAGCGGGAGCTGCAACCAAACGGGTTGGTGGCCGTGTGTACCGCAGGGGGGTACGCATTATTGGGCCCAGTACGGGGACCACAGGACGCAACGGATTATAGCAACATATACTACGGCAGCGTGTTATCGGAGGTCCTGCAAAGGTTCTGGGCAACAGAAGAGCCACCCACAGCTCCCAGGACAAGCCCACTGGACGAGGAGTGCGAGACATTTTATCAGTGCAACACGGTGCGCCTCCCTTCGGGCAGATTTATGACACGGCTGCCGTTTCTATCGACGCGACCTCCACTGGGGAGCTCCAGGGACCTGGCTGAGAAACGGATGATGGCCATGGAAAGGCGCATGAAACGGGACTCCAACTTTCGGCGAAAGTATGTTGAGTTCATGCGTGAATATTTGGCTTTGGGTCACATGTCGGTATCCAGGGTAGACTGGCGTCGTGAGGAGCACTACGTATTGCCTCATCATGCAGTCCTGAAGACACCTGACTCCAAGATCAGGGTCGTGTTCGACGGGAGCGCGGCGACATCTAACGGGGTGTCCCTGAATCAATGCCTGCACGCTGGTCCTAAGTTGACCAGAGACATTGCAGACATTCTAACGGACTTCAGGAGACACCAAGTTGTCTTCGTTACGGATGTGAGGATGATGTTTCGCCAAACGGAGATCCATGCGGATGACCGTCGGTTCCAGCTGATATTGTGGCGAGAGAGCCCAGAAGAACCGATGATCACGTATGAGCTGAACACGAACACGTACGGATTAAAGCCCAGCCCGTATGTAGCGATGCGGACGCTACGAGAGCTGGCTGACCAGGAACGGCTGCGCTTCCCTCGCGCAGCTGCAGTCATCGACCGGGATGTCTACGTGGATGACATTTGTACGGGCACGGACAGCATTGAGCAAGCGCTCATCCTAAGGGATGAATTGGTGGCGCTCATGGCCTCCGGTGGCTATGAACTCAGGAAGTGGCTGTCAAACTGCCCAGAGGTGCTGGCAGGACTACCAGCTGAGCACCAACAAGACCCGCATTTGTTTGAGGACTCGGATAATCCTCATGCGTTGGCAATTTTGGGGGTCCAGTACCGACCGACTCAGGATGTCTTCACATACAATTGTGAGGCCGAATTGCTGTCGAAGACCTGGACCAAGCGATCAGTCCTTTCTACTATCGCACGAACGTTCGACCCAAATGGTTGGATCTCTCCGGTCACGTTCATGGCAAAGTTCTTCATGCAGAAGCTTTGGTTGGCCCAACTAGGCTGGGATGAGCAGCTCACGGACGAGCTGCTGCACGAGTGGACGGCATTCGTGACCACATTGCCGCATATTAAAGAAATTGAGATCCCGCGCAAACTGCTCCCTCAGGCGGGAGCCAGGGTGACCCTGCATGGGTTCTGCGATGCTTCTGAGAAAGGGTACGCGGCCGCGGTCTACCTGAGAACAGGTGAGACTGCTGGCGAGGGCGTTGTACGCTTGGTCATGGCCAAGAGCAAGGTTGCGCCTGTTCGGACCCGGTGGACGATTCCGAAGATGGAATTGGCGGGTGCCGCGCTCCTGACCCGCCTCCTAAACCATGTGGCGCAGAACCTGCGTGGCACGGTGGATCTGAATGACACGGTTTACGCATGGACGGACAGCCAGATCGTGTTGTGCTGGCTGCAGACTTCGGTCCATACGCTTGAGGTATTTGTGGCCAACCGAGTGTCACAGATAAATAACTCGGAGACTCCTCTGGTCTGGAGACATGTTCCAGGTGAAGTTAACCCGGCAGACTGCTCGAGTCGCGGCTGCCCGGCGCCTGCTCTGGTTGAGCATTCTCTCTGGTGGGGGCCTCAATGGCTGGAGCGGCCACATACGGAGTGGCCTTTCAATGACTGCGGACGCCAGCCACTACCCCCTGACCAGGGTCTGAGAGTCAATGTGACTACAGTGGAGTCTGTGGCAGTGGACCACACTCTTTTGGAACGGTATAGCTCACTAGGGAAGCTACTTCGAGTCACGGGATGGATAATGCGGTTTTTCCATAATTGTCGAAGCCCTGCGGCACAGCGCAACCTGTCACCTGTAATGGGACCTGAGGAGCAGCAAAGGGCTCTCTCACGTTGGGTGGGGGTCATTCAGGGGAATGAGTTCCAGGATGAACTTAGGATCTTGCGGACTGGCGTGGGCAGAATGAAGAAGAGCCTTGTCCGCCTCAACCCGTTTATTGATGAGCACGGAATGCTCCGGGTGGGAGGCCGACTACGGAATGCCGAATTGCCGTATTCAGCGCGGCATCCTTTAATTCTTCCCAAGAAGGGAGCTCTGGTGGAGCTGTTGGTTTGGGACCGTCACATCAGGAATTCACATGCAGGCTGCAACACACTGCTGGGCATTTTGCAGCGGGAGTTCTGGATTTTGTCGGCACGGAGAGTGATACGGAGCGTTGTGTTTCGTTGCTTGCCTTGTTACCGGCTCAAGGCAGCCACAATGCAGCCACAAATGGGAGATCTCCCGCCCGACCGAGTTACGGAAGCTCGGCCGTTTGCTGGTGTGGGGACAGACTTCGCGGGGCCTTTCATGGTCAAGACATCACGCCTTCGCAACGCGAAGTCGGTTAAGGCATATTTGTGCGTCTTCGTGTGTCTGGCGACCAAGGCCGTTCATTTGGAAATGGTAGCTGATCTCTCTACGGAGGCCTTTTTGGCAGCGCTGGACCGATTCGTTTCTCGACGAGGGATACCGGCCTTGATCCGGTCGGATTGTGGTACCAACTTCAAGGGCGCCGATCGTTGTCTAAAGGAAATTGTATTATTTTTAAGTCAAAATGAGCGAGAGATCGGCACGGCCATCGCCAGTCGGGGCATTTCGTGGTATTTCAGTCCACCTGGATGCCCCCACTGGGGTGGAATATTTGAGGCAGTGGTTAAGTCTGCCAAGACTCATTTGTATCGGGTCATCGGCTCCACGATCCTCTCCTTTGAGGAATTGTCAACGGTGTTCTGCAAAATTGAGGCAGTTTTAAATTCGCGCCCCTTGTGTCCGTTGAGCGCTGACCCGAATGACCTGGAGGCCATTACCCCAGGTCATTTTTTGATTGGCCAACCACTTAACGCCTTGCCGGAGTATCCGTATACGGATGTTAAGTTGTATAGGTTGTCACGGTATCAGATGTTGCAGCAAATGACTCAAAATTTTTGGAAGCGATGGTCGCTTGAGTATTTGCACATTCTTCAGCAACGCGTTAAGTGGACGGACAGGACGACCCCACCGTGCGTTGGAGACCTCGTACTGGTTAAGGATGCTAACCTATCACCGTTGTGTTGGCGACGGGGGCGTATCGTTAACTTGATAGCGGGCAAGGATGGGTCTCCACGGATCGCTGATGTACAAGTGAGGGACTCGATCCTTAGACGGGCGGTTTCAACGCTATCCCGACTACCGGGAGTTTGAGCGGACCGACGACGGGTCGGTCCGGGGCGGGTGGTTGTTGAGAATTGATAGGTTTTTACCCACTGGCCACACAATCAGTTAGTTCATTTTTCTTTCACGGCGCTGCGAGCGCGCGCGCTGTCGCCAGCGGACGCGAGCCGGCGCCATTGGTAATATTGGTATCTAACGTAACGGCTCTTGAACATTATAACCTCCGTGGTTTGGGAGATATTTTGGAAGTTTTACGCTTTAACGGAAAGTGTTGAGATACGGCACAATTCCTTGTACGGTGGGCTGCTTCGGGCGCCCCAAGGATTGTTATTTAGAGTGATATAAGGACTACTACAGTGTGAATTGTGTTTGGCGTGTTTGCTGACGAGATCGGGGCGGCGGCGGCGCAGACCGGGACGTCGTTTATTGGTGCAAGTAAACATACATACACTTTACACAAAACAGAAACACAACCTTGCAGCCAGGAAGATATTCGGCTGAACTCCAGGTTAGCAAAGTAGATCAAGTTAGGTTAAGTACATAGGGCGCGTATCGCGTTCCATTTGTTTCGCGCTAGGCAAGATTGCTTTGGTAATTTGTTCTTACATGGGCCCGGGATAAATTCAATTTGTGTCTGGCGCAAACAGGGGTTATTATCAGATTTAGGTTCGAGTCTTTCCGGTGGACATTTTCGAATTTAAGGATTCCAGGGCCTAATTTTCTGATAAAATGCCTGTGAGAATAAAGAAGGTAACCTCTTCTATAATCCGATGTAATAGCAACATAACCTAGATTCATACAAGCTCTTAACTTTTGACCACCGGAGGGACGAATTTTGTTTTTTGAACTGACAATGACCCAGATTGCAAAATTCTGGATTTTTTGGGTGCGCGGCGTCAGCCGAACAATGCGATCTGATGGTAAACATTTATTTTTCCAATTGTTACTCTGAAATGCTTAGACGGATTTGACAATGTTTGGTACAGTATATTCATTTTTAAAACAAGTTACCTGATCATGTTTTAAAATTAGAATTTCCATCTCTCAAAAATTATTTAAAAAATCTCTAATGTCAAAAACATATTATACAGTAGAGGACTATCTGACAGACAAAATGCATGGCCTGAACCAGAAACCGGCTAAGTGACTCCTTCTTAGATTGTACCTGACTAGTTTAAGGGACACAGAACACATATCAAACGAACACATATAGATAAGAACACATATCAAACGTACATAAATTGTGATAAACCGTCAGACTTTCTTGTAGTTTCTATTTTATTCATACACTTTTCCTCATTTATATCTTAAAATTGACTTTTAATATGTTTTCTTCGAGAACTAAGTATAGTTAAGTTCATATTACTGTAATAGTTAAGTACTTATCCTTTTTGAAAAAAAAACTAATTGTTGAGTTTCTTTTGGCGTTTCTTCTCAACAGTGGTCTCCTCTTGTAAAATGCCGGTAGACTCAGACATGTAAAAGTGTCCTTGTGGCCTACTTGCAGAATAAAGTTCATTATTTCATTAATTATATTTCATTATAGGGATTTTAAGATGGTTTTAGTATGTTTTTACCCGGATACGGTAAAGTTTTTTTTTTCTATAGATATTGACAAAAATGTATTTTTGTATAACTACAGAGGAATAAAAATTTTGCGAAAGATTTTTTGGCGACGAAATAAGTTTCTTGAAGTCAAAGAGCTCTCTGTAAAAGGTCTGTTTTGACTCATAGAATTATTTTTCGTAACTGAATGCCGAATTAACAACGGAATATTTGTGTAATAATATTGACTAATCCAATGAGTCACTTAGACATCGCAAAATTCAATGCCATACATAAATATTGTTGTAATATCTATAATTAACTATAATCCATCATCTAAGAACTGTTATTTTCTATTTGCTTCTTATCGATGGATAATAAATCGAATGATGATTCATGATATAGTCTAAGAGTACCCATGTTTTCTAGCAAAAGAGTTTTAGCAAAATAAAACTTGTTTTTGGATATTTTTTAAATTAAAATATCAAGTTATCTTGATGGAGTAAAAAGCGTCTCGAGACAGACAAAGAATAACCATAATAAACATTATACTAAGAATAATATCTAGGAAAACCATGTATTTTTTATATTTTCGAAAAAAGTCATGATTATGTTTCCAACATTTCTAACAGCCCTATAAACTAACTAGTAGTTTAACTGGAAGAAATCCCTTATAAGGTATATTTTCCATTGTACATTATCTATTGTTTTGACGACGACGAGATGTCTATATAAATATGTAGGTATATCGTCGTCTAGTGTCCATAACACAAGCTTACTGTGGGAATAAATTGATTTGTGTGAGGTTGTTCGATATTTATTTATTTTTTATTTATTATCAATTCGTTGTTAATTTATTTTATGTACAATAAACCGTACCTACATTCATGTATATATACAAAAGAAATATCAATAAGTCATATTTAAAGTGGAAATGATATTATTAGCAAATTACGCATTTTTCTATAATTTTAATATCCTTGCATTGTTTTTCGTTTTACGTTAATGTTTTCAAGCTACAAAAATAATATGGTTTGCGTGATTGGCGCAGTTCATAGTACTCCTGCCCACTGAGCCGGCGGTCCCGGGTTCGAATCCCGGCCAGAGCAAATATTTGTGTGATGAAAACGAATGTTTGTGCTTGAATCATGGTTGTTCTATGTATTTAAGTATATATTAATGTATATCAGTATGTATATCGTCGTCTAGTACCCATAACAGAAGCCTTTTTGAGTTTGATTTGGAGCTAGATTGATTTGTGTGAGGTTGTCTGATATTTTTTTATTTATTTTATAAAAAAACTAGCTCTTGGCCTATTTTTTATTGGTAAAGGAGTAATGCCCAGTCAATGATCGCTCATACGTGGGTGAACCAATCAACGCTTGTTTTTACACAAAAAAAGTAGGACAACCTCAATACTACCATCGCAATATCAACTCACAAACAAACCTATAAAATCTTAAATTGAGATTCACTTTATAATGTTAATGCTCTTTGATTTGGTCGGGTTTTGTTGAAAGGAAAACGTTGACCGAACCAGAGGCTGTGCCAGAGGTGTCATATTTGTGTTTGCCCGAAACTCATTAAGATCGTGTTTTTCTGTTTGTGCCGTGCATCAATCGTAAAGGTCTAATATGTGGTTATTTTTATGTGTTTGGAATTTTATTGGCAATAAAATCACTGACTTTTGGTTGAATTTTAAGAGGCCTTAATCATTTTAATTTTTTTTTTTCATTTTATGAGAAATATAGTAGTGATAATTTCAACCAACTTTTTGAGGTGAATAATACTTTTCCCCGAGTTCTAGGTAGTAACGTTGCTATTTCATGCTTTCATTGCGTGCAGTCGAAAAAGAGTTGAAAAAAAAATAATCCGCGTGAATTTTGTAAATTTCGAGTAGTTTTTGAAACAAAATTTATCAATGAACAATTCAAACTGTAGGTTTTCAATAGATACCAATAAATCCCAATAGCCCTGTACATCAATAATATAATATTTTAAGAAACATGTTTGATCATAGAGACAAATACCTAAAACGATCAGCATTTTAAAAGGAATAAGGCCTCTTACTGTTTCAATAAAATATATAGCCTAACATGTGTCGGTCTTACCTCGGGCTACAAACAGCTTTCATATGTCAATAATGTGCATTACAAAACGTCAGTAGCGATTTGTCAAGGATTTGTCATCAACCAAATTCAAAACATTTGTTACCGGAATGCTGCTGAATCCTTCGTTCTTCTTCTGAAATAAATACTGAATCCTATTGAAAGTAACTACTTTCATCACTGCGGATGGTTTGGGTTTTATTATGCAAAGAATACTTAAAATTTGCGGAATATTTTAGTATTTTTTGTTTACATCAGTATCATTCACTGGCTTTCAACCTCAGTTACCAAAAATTTATCGTTGCCAGTAAAATCAATTAGTAACACTCTGTAAAATTAATCACACTAAGGCGAAAGCTTGTGAGTGTGTGTGTGTATGTTTGTTACTTCTTCACGCTCAAACGGCTGGACCAATTTTGATAAATTTTGGTATGAAGGTAGCTGACACCCTGGATTAACACATAGGCTACTTTTTATCCCGAAAAATGTAGTGTTCCCGTGGGATGAGCGGGTAACACCGCGCGGCGGAGCTAGTCACTACAGTATAAAACAAAGTCGCTTCCTGTATGTCCCTATGTATGCTTAGATCTTTAAAACTAGGCAAACTTTTGATATGGTTTTTTAATAGAGCGATTCAAGTGGAAGGTTTATATGTATAATTTATGAGGATTGCACCCGTGCGAAGATGGGGCAGGTCGCTTAAGTATTTTGTGAAGAAAGTGAGACCTAAGTTTCACTGCGACAATGCGGTGACCTAGATACGTGACAGCACTACACAACTGCTGACCGATCAAAAATGTTATACTTACGCTTGACTCTTCATTCAATTCTCATACTTACTTCAAATCAAAAATCTAAACTCTTTATTTAATAAAAAGGCCTAGTGGGAGTCGGACTCGCGCACCGACAGTTCCGTTCAATTCCCATCCTAACTGGCCGGGTTAAGTTTGCACCTGGTATGTATGGCGCCCCATACAAATGCGGTGCAAAGTTAACGCAACCGATCACGTTTTTTGTATAAGAGCCCTACTTAATATTTTTTATTCTGTTTGTATTTGTTGTTATAGTGGCAACAGAAATACATCATCTGTGAAAATTTCAACTCTATAGCTATCATGGTTCATGAGATACAGCCTGGTGACATACGGACGGAGCAGAGTCTTAGTAATAGGATCCCGTTTTTACCCTTTGGGTACGGAACCCTAAAAAGTGTTAATTTTACTTGATAGAGAATTTTCTATGATCGTTTGTCGGTAGAATTGAAGGATCCCAGAAGTAACGTTCCGTACCATAATCTATAACAAGTTTGTTGTATGGGAGCCCCCCTTAAATATTTATTTTATTTTATTTTTAGTATTTGTTGTTATAGCGGCAATAGAAATAAATCATCTGTGAAAATTTCAACTGTCTAGCTATCACCGTTCTTGAGATACAGCCCGGTGACAGACGGACGGACAGCGAAGTTTCAGTAATAGGGTCCCGTTTTTACCCTTTGGGTACGGAACCTTAAAAAGATTCCGCGGCCGATATACCACGTTCTAGTTTGCAAATATTCGTTTTTATGCGACCAATGAAGAGTAAAAGCGTTGTATTTTAAATTGTAACATTTGATTCGTGGTCAATTTGTTACTGCTGGTCACGTATCGGGGTCGGCGGACGATGGTTCACTTATCACTATCACTAAGTACATATTATAAAACAAAGTCGCTTCCTGTCTGTCTGTCTGTATGCTTAGATCTTTAAAACTACGCAACGGGTTTTTGTGCGTTTTTTTTCAAATTGCAACAAACGTGATCGGTTGCGTTAATTTTACAACTCATTTGTATCTGGCGCCATACATACGTGCAAACTAAACCTGGCCAATAAAGATGTTTGCGCGGAACCCTCGGCGCGCGAGTCAGACTTGCATTTGGCCAGTTTTTACTGTATCTGTACCTACGGTAATTATTAGTACTCACCTAGTCTAAGTAAAATCTTAACGGCATGTTTTAACAAGTTAAATGTTAGCGACCTCATGCCAACCGAACCGTCCCAACTTTTTATCAGATAGCCTAGAACCCATGACATTGTTGATCACACCTGAGAACCTTTTAGAAGGTCGTAACTGACAACCTTTTCCTAATAAGATAACTCTCAGGATAGCAAAAAAGTCGTAAGTCTAAAGCAGTTCTTAACACATAAGTCTTTTTACAAATAAAGTAGCTATGAAGATCTGGCGCATAAGTATCACGTTTCCGTGATCTTGCTAGATCATGACCATGGTGGTCTGATTTTGAAGAAAGACGTGCCCTGTTAGGAAAAGCGTTTCAATTACGACCGTGACAATCGTGATGAAGAAATTGGGGATTTCTAGATGTTTAAGTTTAC
Organism: Apotomis betuletana; assembly: GCA_932273695.1. Classification (NCBI taxonomy): domain Eukaryota; kingdom Metazoa; phylum Arthropoda; class Insecta; order Lepidoptera; family Tortricidae; genus Apotomis; species Apotomis betuletana. Next base: position 2,730,489 of record OW026325.1, read on the forward strand.
GGTAGTTTTGAGATTAAGACAGATAGACAGACGGACAGTGGAGTCTTAGTAATAGGACGCCATTTTTATCTCTAGGGTACGGGACCCTAAAAAAGTCCAATCAAGTCGGCTACTTAAAAGTCGTCTGGAAGCGCCTAGGTCCAAACAAAAGTAAAAAAAAATTACTTACTACCTTTGCGATACCGACAAACGATCATAGAAAATTGTCTATCAAGTAAAATTAACACTTTTTTAGAATATCTGATAGGTACCTTACGTAACACAATGAGTTACAATTTCATGCAATCAAAATGTATTCATCAAATAAATCGCAATGTACGTAATTATATTATTTAAAAAAAAAAACAATTTCCTTTTAAAATGTTCAGTCAAAGTTGTAGTTTTAACATAAATACATTTATTTCCAGAAATATGGTCACCTATCACGCCACCAGACGGCTGGGTCTTACTCACCGTACCTCAACCCGAAACAACAACTACAACAACCACCACCACCACAACAACAACAACTACAACAACAACAGAAGCTCCAACAACAGAAGCCGCAACCACCGAGAAAGAAATAACGACGGAAGCGCCAACAACAACGACTAAACCCACAACAACTTCAACAACAACGACAACTACAGAAGCGACAACGGTATCAGAGCACCCTGTGGCTACAGAAGCTATGTTGGAGTTCACGGTGAATGTGACCCTGTCGCCTACGGTGCCCCCGCCGACGACGGTGCCAGCAACAACAACGACCAACGACACTGACGCCATGACGACAGAGACTTCCACGGATTCAGGTACTTTGGATTTTCTCACTATTTTCGAACTTCACCGCTGCACGCTGTTAACAAATATCATATGATGATGACATTTGATAGCGGTCGAAGTTCTCCACACACAAAACTCCACCACCAGAAATTCCGTGGCTTAACACATCAATTACTGCGTGTGATAATTTCAGTGTGTTAATAATTTTCTAATCGACACTGGTAAAGTATTAACAAGATTCGCTGAAGCCACGGTGAGATCTGCGGGAAACCTTTGACTTACAAATTACGAATTAGCATCAAAAAAATGGGCAGGCTCACTGACTTTCAGCAATCATCATCATCTTAGAAAAGAATAGAAAAGAACAATCAGCATCATATCCACCGATAGACGTCTATTGTGGGACAAAAGCCTCCACCAAAGTTCCTCACAACGATCGGTCATGCGCCGCCCTCATCCAATTGCTTCCCGCGAATCTAACCAGCTTTTCTGCCCCAACGGCTATCGGTTCTACGAGGAATGGACCCCGTGCCTTTCTTCTCTTCTTCTTTAATCACTCATGAGGATCGTGATGATAAGACATCGTATTTTTGATCAGTTGTCTCCATCGGCCTCGATCCATTGTTGCCCTCACCGCTTGATGGAATCTCTTTGAGGAAGTGGTTTTTCCAAACCTGGTCAGTCCATCCAGTTGGCGAGCGGCCGCGGCGTCTCTTGCCTTCCACTCCGGCATCCACGACCGACTTTCTCAAGGCTCTCAGCTCCTCTTCGCATCACTTATCCAAAGTATGAAACCGTTAGTCGGCAGATAGTGGATAGACGAGTATTGATGCCATGTATGCGCTTCGCCGTCCAAGGTATCCTAAGCATTCGCCTCCAGCACCACATTTTCGATTTTCGCTCTGTGTTTCTCTTATCAGTACCGTCCACATCTCTACTCCATACATAAAATGTGTGTCTTTCACCAATGCTTAAATAAAATTCATCTAGAAGGCATTCAATTTGTATTATTCGTGACAATTCTACGCTTAATGATGGAGATCCGGTAAAAACATGGACTGGAGCGGAGACTTCACAAAATTACCTATTTTTTTTATTACCAGTGCCAACAACGTCGGTGACCACCAACACGACGGAGGCTCCGGTGGCGACCACGACTGAGGCCGTCAACATGACAGACTACAAAGATGGTGAGTGACCATTTTTTATTAAATATTAATTTATGGATCACTTTTGCATTATTTGATCAAAACATAGTAGCAAATTTCATTGAAAACTCTAGTAAAATGGACAAAAAAAATTGAATATTTTCTTTGATATCCGCGACTGTCACGAATTTAAAAAAATAATTTAAACGGATTATGTTGCACCATTAGTAAGTCATGTAATAACGATCTAACCGCTTAAAATTATTTAGTAAGTATTTTTAAATTGTATCTCCATGAAAGTTCTTAAAATGAATGCAATGAAATACAGACAATGATTTAATTCTTCAATATACCTACTCGTATTTGTAATGTAAATATTGTTATACGTATTTGACGTATTAATTTCACTCAGGAAAGACTTTTCCGTCGAGATGGTTCATAGCTGTGTTTGGTGGAAATAAGAGGAGCAGTTTCCAAGATAAATAAATAGATAGATAACAAGATAAAGCTGAATCTTTAATTGGAACAAGTGACAAGATCTCAGCCAATATTGAAGCTAAGAATTCCAAATTTTATAGTTATGTTCAGTTTTAGTAGCATTTTCAATATCACCCATTGAATGAGGGTCTCATGATGACCAGCTACTTCTGGGGATGTTTCAATAATTTAGGTTACATAGTATCGTCTTAAGTAAAATCAACCTTAGGCAATAATCGATAAATCGATTTACCAGAATGAAAACAATAGTCTCAATAAAATTGCCGTTGACCAATTAAAATCAGTTATTATTACAAATTACAAAGTCTCGTAAATCCTTGATTTCCATGACAATGGCGCAATAACTATTAAAGTATAATAAAGAAGCAATTTGTTCGCTTCCGGACATCTACTTCCGCGTCGTAGTCGGCTAAATGGACGTACTACTTAGATTACCTAGTATATTACTTATAATACGGTATTTTACTATAGTGAAAATGGGTCCATATTGGCTTACATAAAATTCTTATTCATAACTAGTGACCCGCCCCAGCTTCGTACGGGTGCAATGCTGATAAATTATGCATGTATAATACATGTAAACCTTCCTCTTGAATCACTCTATCTATAAAAAAACGCATTTAAACCCGTTGCGTAGGCATAGGGAGTCCCTATGCCTACGCAACGGGTTTAAATGCGTTTTTTTATAGGGACAGACAAACAGACAGAGAGCGGGAAGCGACTTTGTTCTATACTATGTAGTGATAGTAGGTAGTACTATTTTTACCTGGACCAAAACTAAAAAGAAGACGTGTTTTGACTACTGATTTTATGACGTCACAAGCCAGTATCTTTATAGAAACTTCATACTGACAGATTTTTTTGGCATTACATAAAGAGTAGCTGATATAAGCTGTTATTAAATACCGCATCACAAAACAGATAGGTACATAAATCCATCTACATACAAGCGCGCTCGAGCAAAAGCTCACATAGACATTGGTCACGGACACGATATCTCGGACCAGTTCAGACCAGTGCGAGTGCGAGTGCCATCCGCTTGACGTGTCCGTGAGCAATGTCTATGTGTGCCTTTGCTCGAGCGCGCTTGTATGTAGATTGATTTCTGTACCTATCTGTTTTTTGACCGCATTGAGATTACTAAGGAATTTGTCTATACTATACTGATAAGATTAGAAACATAAAGACTGCATAATGCATAACTACTTAAAAATATAGATATACTCTTCCAGACAATCTTAGGGTAGCCAATTTAAATAAAAACGTTAAAAATTAGTAGGCGATGCATAAGTAATCATGGAATCTATAGAAAAACGACTAAAGTAGGTAATACATAAATAAGCGTTGGTACATAAAATGCCACAAAAATAAAATAATATGTATTTATGTAAACAATTTTATTGCACATAAAACAATATCGTCAAAAACTCAAAAACAATAATATTAGTAAGACTTAACGAAGTTATTTATTTGAAAAGTAAGTTTTAAATCCGCTTATCAAATTCATAAATAAAAACCTAATGATAAGATGACATTTAAATGGGTTGCTTACATGCACCTTTTTTTAACGAGACTCAAAACAAAATCATTGCTTATAATTTATATCCTAACGTAAAGATAATGGAAACATTAACAACAATAGAAAGATAACTCTTAACTAAGTACGCATTTGTATAAAACGACTTATTGCCATAAGGCATTTTCTAACAGTAAACCATAATTACCAGTTTATCAGTTTATTTATTGCTTTTATAGGCTTCTTAGCGAAGTAACCTCTAAAAATTTAGCTGTATTTCTTTTTGAAACGAACTACTTTACTTTTAAAATGCTGATCGTTTTAGACATTTTTCTCTATGATCAAACATGTTTCTTAACATATTATTGATGTTACTACCTAGGACAGGGCTATTGGGATTTATTGGTTTAAATTGGAAACCTACATTTTGAATTTTTCATTGATAAATTCTGTTTCAAAAACTACTCGAAATTTACAAAATTCACGCGGAAAATTAGTTTTTGAACTTATTTCGACTGCACGCAATGAAAGCATGAAATAGCTACGTTACTACCTAGAACTCGGGGAAAAGTATTATTCACTTCAAAAAGTTGGTTGAAATTATCAATATATTTGTCATAATATGAAAAAAAAATTTTTTTAAAGGAATAAGGCCTCTTAAAGAATAACATAAATAAAAAATTAAAAAATCCCAGTCCCAACCAAAAATTGTTAAGAAATACCCCGACAAACAAGGCTTTCGATAAAAAAAACGAATTTAAATCCGACCATCCATTTTGGAGTTACGATACATAGACACACCGCATATACACAAACACACAGATACAAAAAAACACAGAAACAAAAACACACAGATACATAGACGCACAGATACACAAATACACAGATACACATTTAAAACTTATAACACCCCTATTTTTTGTCGGGGGTTAATATAATAATTAGTATCTGTCGATTTGGTTATTTACAATATCTATATCGGGGCAATCTGCCGAATCCTGCGCCAGATGAGACGACGCAACGGAGCCACGCACTTACGTCGCCTAAATCAAACTAGATTTAAGATTTTTTAAATGCAATTTTATAGTTCACAGTGCCTTAGTTTAATACTGTAATGATGTGTAACTAAATTTGAATAAATAAATAATATAAAAATAAATAAAATATTATTGAGTCATTGACACACGCTTTGAAATCTCTTCTAATTTAAAGGATAAAAATAACATAAACCAACTCCTTAATAGCATGGAAAGAAGAAAAAAGCTCACTGGAAGTAAACAAAATTCTTGACATTCTCGCAAATGATAGGTCAAAGAACCTAATTGTCAATGTATCCCTAGCGGTACCTATTTATCTAATACATCAATAGTGGCGCTAGTGAGCTAAACTTTCATACAAATGTTAAGTACCCGCTTTAGTTCATATGTTTGCCGCTAGGATGTATAAATTTGTGAACGTATTGAATACAAAGTTATACTTGCGGTTGTCAGTGTTGCTACTGTTCAGAACATTTATTTAATCTTTATGTGTATAAAGGTTTATTTTAAAATAAACACATACATGACAATATATTTACAATATTTACAATAATAAAAACTATAGATAAATATAAAAGAAAGGATAATTGTTTATCTTTATTGCACATACTAAATCTTAACGTGCAAAATGCGGACTTAATGCCACGAGGCATTATCTACCAGTCCACTTTAGGGAATAACTAAAAAGTTGGCGAATATAATAAAGTTCTTCTGCAATATCGCTTCTATATTATCTACATTATCGATATGCTTTTCTTATGACAACTTTTCAAAGGTTAGTTGATGCAGCTCACATAGCAAAATACATTATCAATCTGTCGGATCGTTCAAATAACTATATCAATAATTTTCATTATTAAAAGTTCGTTATAAAGTTTGTATGTTTACGCAAATTTAACTTTATTTAATGAACAAGGTAAATAGATAGCATCGCGTATAATTATAAAGATAATAATATGTATAATACGATTGTATTGTAAGTTTATGATAATAGGGACACTAATTAATTATGTACAATTATTTTACATATTTAAAAAAATATTTCAATTTACTTCTACAATTTGGTAGTGTAAAAGTTACAATGCAATGTATTTGTATACCCGCCGACCTTTTATTTTTATTTAATGCAGATAAATTGAATAATGCGTTTAAAAATAAACTTTATATTTAAATATATTTATATTTCTATATAATTCTTCAACAGTACCGATAGACTTGCTCAGTTATCAACGGCTTTAAACATGTGTATTTTACAGTAAGTTCATAATTTTACCGGCTGCACGTATAACTTTGTCGACAAGTAAACAATGAAAAAAAAAAATGGAGTTGGGTCGTGAAACAAAGAGCATTCGTCTCTCGGCGCCGGCGCGCAATGCCAAGGCGGCAGCAAGGACGCAAACTTGTTATACTTTAAAAAAAATACGTGAAACGTGAAATACTAGTACTAGTAGCATATTAAGTTGTGACCCTTGTCAGGTGACAATGTGAAGTGTAGTGACGGATAATTAAAAGTTTTCGCGTGTTAAAAATTAAATATATTTCATTGATAATAATGGAATATAAAGTACGAATGTGATATTTGTATTAATGAGAACTTATTAAATATAATGAAAAAATGGTTTAATTATTTAGCTATGAAATTTTTTATAGTTATTGGCGTTAAATAATATTATTGATTATTAAAGTTTCATTTACGTATAACAATTAGGGAAGTGTTGAAATATGATATTGTAAAACTATAAATAAGTGCATAAACACAAAATTTCTGCTTACATTAAATATCGGCTTTTGTCAATAAAGTAATCCGATTAATTGCTTACGCTGTTGTTTGCACTTCGTAATATTTATATGAACCAAAACGGCATTAAATAAATTAACTCGCATTAAACTTTGACTGACTAGTGCCAACTAATAGTGTATGTATATATTACTTTACGCGAAAGAGTAATAAAAACAACATTGCACTTATTGTATTAAAAAAAAATTAAACTGTACTATGTTGTTGTTGAATTAAAGTGACGTTAAACTGCATTCAAATAGTAACATTCATAAATGTTAATTAGGGAACGAGTAGCGAAAATAAACGATTTAATCGATACTATTGAAAGTGACTTTTAAAACTCCAGAAATGAAAGAAAATAATTGTGACTTATAGAAAACTGTCAATTAGTGTATAGAAATGATCCTAAATAAATTCTACACAATGATTGAAATATTAGTGAAGTAACTCATAGACCAATATCAATGTGTGAATTATAAACACTAAATTAGTGTATAGAAATGACTCCAACCAGTTCGTCATTGCTTTTAAACTAAGTGACCTTTCTTTATGTGTGACATTTCACAATTAGTGTATAGAAATGATTCCAAACAGTTTCTCATTGCTATTAAACTGAAGTGACCTTTCTTCATCTATGACATTTAACAATTAGTGTATACAAATGATTCCAAACAGATCCTCATTGTTGTTAAAACTGAAGTGACCTTTCTTCATCTTTGACATTTAACAATTAGTGCATAGAAATGATTCCAAGCAGTTCGTCATTGCATTAAAACTGAAGTGACCATTCCTTATCTGTGATATTAAACAATTAGTGTGTAGAAATGATTCCAAACAGCTCGTCAATGCTTTAAAACTGAAGTGACAATTATTCATCCGTGACATTTAACAATTAGTGTGTAGAAATGATTTTAAACTCAACCCTATTGGTGCTGGCAGTGTGTGGCCGCCGTCTCTGGCCGCAGGGGCGTATAGTCGGCGGGGCCAAGTCCGGCTTCGGACAGTGGCCGTGGCAAATCTCCCTGAGGCAGTACAGGACCTCGACGTATCTCCACAAGTGTGGGGCCGCCTTGTTGAACGAGAACTGGGCGATAACTGCGGCGCATTGCGTGGAACAGTGAGTAAAGTTTATTTAATAAGCATGTATTGTAAGAGGCCTTATTTGTTTAAAAAACAATATTTTTTCACTTTATCACAAATATATTAATAATTTCAACTAACTTTCTGAAGTGAACAATACTTTTCCCTGAGTTCTAGAAAGTAACATAGCTATTTCATGCTTTCATTGCGTGCTATCGAAAATAAGTAAAAAAAAAACAGTTTTCTGCGTGAATTTTGACAATTTCGAGTATTTTTTGACACAAAAATTATCTATGAAAAATTAATACTTAAAATTATCAACTAGAAAACTTACTTCTTTACGTTTTTTCTGATTTGTTATTTACAGCATCCTTCTACCCGTCCTCGGTTATTATATTGCTAATATTTGTATATTATCCTCTAAACAGAAAATTAAAACGTTAATAACACGCTCATTAAGCTCACGCGAAAAAAAAAGATTACGCTTAAGGAATTTCGCGGTCGTTCTTTTCATATTGAAACGCAAAAATGCAAAACGACCATGAGATTGAGAGGAAAATGCGAGTTGTAACATTATCATACGAAACCGGTCAAGCGTGAGTCGGGCATGCGCATCGGTAATTCCATAGCATAACGTCAACGACACAAAATGCATTTTTGAATGTAGCAATTTTGTGCTTTCTGAAAATGCTTCTAGTATTTTTCATGATCAACATTTCAAATTTTCAAGTAGTGTTAAGTTGAAACATTTTTTTTTTACTTTATCACAGAACCCATTTTTTTAATTTGCCATCAAAAATACACAAATTTTGTAAATGATATCAGAATCCTCATAATTTTACAAAACGATGATTGTAAAACAACCATGAACTTAAACGCACTTTTTCACAGTGAAAATGGCAAATTACTGAAGTATTGTCTCCATACAAATATTGGTACACTGTGGTATCGTCAGGATTAGGTGGATGTATGGAGCGTTTTTAGCGGTTTGTAGGAATGTTGAACTTTGACGGTCATTTTTGACTTTTAGAGCAGCCTAAGTATAGCTAGTCCCATATAGACAAAAAAAAAACGATTGATATATCCTTGAAAAAAAAAAATTCTTCATGTCTATTTATAACAATCACCACTCTCGAACTTGTTAAAATGTTGCGCGTCTATGATACCATCAAAAGACGCAATTGCCTCAGGAGGGGACCTAAGATGGTTGCGTTTATTAAGTGACAAATAAGTGACACAGCATACCTGTCACTCACTCGCATCTTGTCAACGTGACGGATGCTTTGTCACTTATTTATCGCGTGATGAAAGCAACCATCATAAGCCCCAAGGTGTACTGGTGTACTTTTAGCGTGGATGTTGTGGTACATACGCTAATCTACTGCAATTAAATGTGACACTTGAAATACAATACGTTTACTCAAGGAAAAGAAGATACAATAATAAATTGAAATGCAACGGCCGCGTAGCGAGACGAATGTGAAGTGATTGACGGTTCTTTATTGCTTGTTGTTATGGCGACGCTAGGGATGTCCGTCGCTCGTAGTGCGGCGCCATATACTTACTATAATGTTGGATAAATGATGACTTTTATTCTTAAAATTTCAGCGTACCTCCATCAGAACTGCTCGTGCGACTAGGAGAGCATGACCTGGCTACAGAAGATGAACCCTATGGCTTTGCAGAGAGGAGGGTTCAGATCGTAGCCAGCCATCCGCATTTCGACCCTGCCACCTTCGAGTACGACCTGGCGTTACTAAGGTTAGTTACTTATTTATACATATGATGAAATAATGAAATAATAACTTTATTCTGCAAGTAGGCCACAAGGGCACTTTTAGAGGAGACCGCTGTTGAAGAGAAACGAGAAAGAAACTCAAAAGTCAGTAATTTTCTCAGAAAAGATACTTAATTATTACAGTAATATGATCTTAACCTAATTTGTACTTATACTAGCGACCCGCCCCGGCTTTGCACGGGTGCAATGCTGATACTAAATATACTATGCATGAATTATACATATATAAACCTTCCTCTTGAATCAATCTATTTATAAAAAACCGGCCAAGTGCGAGTCGGACTCGCGCACCGAGGGTTCCGTACAAACACTTTCCATCCCTAAGTGGTTAAGTTAAGTTTGCACCTGGTATGTATAGCTTTTAAATTTGATGGATGATATAGGCTTTTAAATTTATATATATATTTTAATTTGTTATGTTAATTCAGTTTCTCGGTGCATTGGTCTAGAGCTGTAATGCCGTGTAAACTTTATGGTAAATAAATAAATAAATATATAAATAATAAATAGCGCCCCATATAAATTAGGTGCAAAGTTAGGTATTAAAAAAAAACTACTTACTAGATCTCGTTCAAAACAATTTTCGTTGGTAGTTTAGTAATGTACATGGGTGCGTCCCATATTGTATACAAACTTTTGGTATAATTTCAATTTATAAACATACAAAAGATATAATGCACGATATATATAATAACAAATACCATATTTTCATGAAATATAAGGCTTGATAGGTATAACATTCAATTCATATAATATCATATGTTATAATGGTTATTTTCTCTAATAATCTTAGCTATAATATGTATTTTGTATAACAATCATGACATATAATATAATATCATTTGAAATATCTATCATATAAAATAATATTATATTTATATGACATACCATTTTATAGGGAACACCCAAATACTCCGAATTATTTTAATCCGATTTTGCTTATTCATTATTCCTAAGAAATAAAATTCCGATCGTTAAAAACCACGAAATTTAATACTCCGAATTTCAAGTCCGAGTTTTTTTATTTCCGTGAATTATAACATCGAAGAGTTAAGCCCGACGTGGCTCTAGCCCGAAAAACAGAATTCCGATTTAAAATTTTCCGAAATTTCATAGCTTATTCGGAATTTTAACATTCGGTAAAATAAACTTTCGTATTTTCAATCATCGCAGTTTTCACTTTTTAAAGTGATAAATTTCGGATTTTTGAAAATCGGAATAAGCAAAATCGGAATAAAAAAATGCGGAGTACTTACCTAGATCTGTAAGAGCGAAACGAGCGCAGGCAAGGCAAGTAAAGCAGGTCCGACTTGGCTTAAGTTTGGTACGACGACGAGCGAAGCGAGGAGGAGTGTCAGGTTGAACTGAGACCCTAACGAGCGAGCGAAGCGAGCGAGCCGCGCAGGTCTGACTTGGCTTACGATTCCTAACATTCCCATTTTTCACCTTAAGGCAGATCCGACTTGGCTTAGGTTAGGTACGACGACGAGCGAAGCGAGGAGGAGTGTTAGGTTGAACTATGACCCTAACGAGCGAGCGAGCCGCGCAGGTCCGACTTGGCTTACGATTCCTAACATTACTTATTTTACCTTAAGGCAGATCTGACTTTGTTTAGGTTAGGTACGACGACGAGCGAAGCGAGGAGGAGTGTTAGGATGAACTATGACCCTAACGAGCGAGCGAAGCGAGCGAGCCGCGCAGGTCCAACGTGGCTTACGATTTCTAACATTACTTCGATTGCTTCGATGATTCGAGTAAATGTATATTATATGTAATACTAATTAAGTGTTTTAAATGTTATACCACTAGATGATTATATACAATGTCATTATACCTACAGTTCATTATATACTATGAAAATATGCATTTTATTGTTATATATTTCGTTCAGTATACAAATTGAATGTTATACCAATTAAATTTATTCCAATTGAACCTATGTCTAATGAGTGTTATATCTATTGTTTATATATGTTCTATTACTTACCCAATGTACATCATATGTTTTTTTTAGATTTTTCATTTTCTTATTTTAGAAGTTAGAGGGGGGGGACCAACTTTTTTCCACTTTGGAAGCGTTTGTCACGCAAACTATTACGTTTAGAAAAAAAATATTTTAGAAACCTCGATATCATTTTTGAAGACCTATACACCACACGTATGTGTTTGATGAAAAAAAAAATTTTGAGTTTCAGTTCTAAGTATGGAGAGCCCCCAATATTTATTATTATTTTTTTATTTTTGCATCAAAATTTTAATGCGGTTTACAGAATACATTCTACCTACCAAGTTTCAACAGTACCTATAGCTCATATAGTTTCGGAAAAAAATGGCTGTGACATACGGACGGACAGACAGACAGACAGACGGACAGACAGACATGACGAATCTATAAGGGTTCCGCTTTTTGCCATTTGGCTACGGAACCCTAAAAACCGCATCAGAATCCGTTGCTTAGTTTTAAAGATGCAAGCATACATAGGGACAGACAGACAACAGGAAGTGACCTTGTTTTATACTATGTAGTGACTAGCTGCGTCGCGCGGAGTTACCCGCTCATCCCACGGGAACACTATTTTTTTTCGGGATAAAAAGTAGACTATGTGTTTATCAAGGGTATCAGCTACCTTCATAATAAGTTTTCTCTGACTGACTTCGCTTTAGATTTTCAAAAAATTGTATTACATTGATTGATGATCTAAAATGCGACATCAATATTGTAAATCGGGCATCAGACTACTAACCGACGCGTGCAGCCAGTTGTAAGCTACGAACGCGCAATGATTTTTAACGAACAAAGCTGGAAGACGGAGCTGAGAACCTTGTACGCTAGTCGATATGACACTAGCGTGGGTCGCGGTGCGTAGTCATCACATATTGGTAGATGTTACTGTGGTAATAACATTTCATATGTAAAAAGCGTCTTAAGTACTTCACTGTACAGTTATTCAGTGTTTTTTGTCAGTCAGTTAGGTCAGTCACCAACGCTTGACCTCGTGGGTGGTATCCATAGCTACTAATCTAATGGATGTGAAGTGTATTTGTACGAGTTATTCACAGTTAAAGAAACAAAATTGTTTTTTACAAGCTTTATTTAACTTGCGACTGACTTGCAATGTATATAACTATGTTTGTTCGGGTGCAATTTTGCAATTCAATTTTGAAACAGATATGTTCAACCGATTGAGATGTAATTGTGTATACCTACTTAAAGTTGATGAAAATCGTCTCAGTGTGTAATTGATGGATGTTCAAAGAAAAGTACAGTCGGCTATAAAAGCTTGTCATGAAAATGAAATTTTTGACAAACTTATAGTATGAATCGTTAGTTCGTTGACGCATTTTAAATATATCTTAGTGCCGACCGTCTCTAAAGTTTTAGTTTTATAGTTTGTTTTGTACACAGTGTCAGACTATCATGCAAAATCAGATTCACAAAAAAAAAAAAAATTAAATAAAGAAAATCTAAAATGGAACATATAAGGGATATTGAGTTAAAATTACGTAATTTCAAGTTACTTAATCTTTTTAGGGTTCCGTAGCCAAAGGGTAAAAACGGGACCCTATTACTGAGACTTCGCTGTCCGTCCGTCCGTCCATCCGTCCGTCCGTCTGTCACCAGGCTGTATCTCAAGAACGGTGATAGCTAGACAGTTGAAATTTTCACAGATGATGTATTTCTATTGCCGCTATAACAACAAATACTAAAAATAAAATAAAATGAATATTTAAGGGGGGCTCCCATACAACAAACTTGTTATAGATTATGGTATGCAAGAAGATACCTTGAACCTTTCATGCGCGAGTCGGACTCGCACTTGCCCAATTTTTTTTTCCTTATGGTCATGTTGAAATTGACGTCAAAAATTATGTGGCCCATATATTTTTTGAACAGTTTATCTTCGGAGTTTAATGATATGTGTTTCTCGCGATCGCGTTGGCGTTGGCGAGATCGCGATGATGAGCGCGATCTCGCCAACAAACTGTCTTAGCAGTTTGGCGGGTTAATTACAATTGCATGCAGTTATGTACACCTTTTTTGGAAAAAAAATTAAAAAAAAAAAAAAAAAGTCAAATTGTCAATTTCAACTTCATGATGTTAGCCATCGTGTCATCTCTCTCGCTGTCCTAACACTCGCTCGAGAAGCAATAAGGTGGAGGGGTTGCTTAAATGCATGTCCCATACAAAACAGGAAACTTTTCGAGAACACACACACACACACTCGCCCGCACGTTCTACGCCCGCAGCGCTCGTTTAGCCGCCGCCGCCGCGACTGATCGGCTCTCCTGATTATGAATCGCGTACCGATATTCCACTTCTACGTCCGTTTTGTACATATGTTCACGACTGATACTAGATAAGATCCCTGTCAGTACCATATTTAAGGACTATTATTCATTCCGATGATGGTTTCCAGGTTCTACGAGCCGGTGACGTTCCAGCCGAACATCCTGCCAGTCTGCGTGCCGGACAACGACGATGACTTCGTGGGCAAGACTGCGCATGTCACGGGCTGGGGTCGTCTTTACGATGGTCAGTATAATGAATGAATGAAATGAAAGGAATGAATGGAATGAATGGAATGAATGAAATGAATGAAATGAATGAAACGAATGAAACGAATGAGACGAATGAGACCAATGAGACGAATGAAACGAATGAAACAAATGAAACGAATGAAACGAATGAAACGAATGAAAAGAATGAAACGAATGAAACGAATGAAATGAATGAAATGAATGAAATGAATGAAATGAATGAAATGAATGAATGAAATGAATGAATGAAATGAATGAATGAAATGAATGAATGAAATGAATGAATGAAATGGATGAAATGAATGAAATGAATGAATGAAATGAATGAAATGAATGAAATGAATGAAATGAAATGAATGAATGACATGAATGAATGAAATGAATGAAATGAATGAAATGAATGAAATGAATGAATGAAATGAATGAATGAATGAATGAATGAAATGAATGAATGAATGAATGAAATGAATGAATGAAATGAATGAATGAAATGAATGAATGAATGAATGAAATGAATGAAATGAATGAAATGAATGAAATGAATGAAATGAATGAAATGAATGAAATGAATGAAATGAATGAAATGAATGAAATGAATGAAATGAATGAAATGAATGAAATGAATGAAATGAATGAAATGAATGAAATGAATGAAATGAATGAAATGAATGAAATGAATGAAATGAATGAAATGAATGAAATGAATGAAATGAATGAAATGAATGAAATGAATGAAATGAATGAAATGAATGAAATGAATGAAATGAATGAAATGAATGAAATGAATGAAATGAATGAAATGAATGAAATGAATGAAATGAATGAAATGAATGAAATGAATGAAATGAATGAAATGAATGAAATGAAGGAATGAAATGAATGAATGCAATGAAATGAATCAATTAATGAAATTATTTATTTGCAAGAATTCAAGTGTGTACAATTAACTAGGTGACATTTTATGGTATCATGAAACATGAATTCTGCCTCTATTGAAATTGTGGAGGAATGGGGTTAAAACAAAAAAAAAACAGCAATTTCGATACAAACTCAAGAGGTCTTCAGCTCACACAGCAACTAGTTCAAACGCATGTGAACGGAAACGAAAAGAGATTAAAATAATTTATAAGTATGATGTGAAATAGTATTTTTTTCAACCGCAAGCGGATTATCCAATGAGTTTTATTAATATTAAGCTTTAATTTTCCAGATGGTCCCCTCCCCACGGTGCTGCAAGAAGTAGAGGTCCCTATCATCAACAACACGGCGTGTGAGGCCATGTACTTGGCAGCAGGCTACAATGAGCATATACCTAACATCTTCATTTGTGCTGGCTGGAAGAAAGGAGGCTCTGACAGTTGTGAAGGTATAAATAAATATCAAATAAATAATAGTTATTTGTTATGCAAGGCTGCAAAGTTGTTATTTGGCGCGAGTGTTGAAATTGAAAGCTGAGCGAGCGAAGGAATCTAAGATTGAACCATGAGCGAAGCGAATGGTTCAAAGATAGATTCCTGAGCGTAGCGAAGCTTTCAAGACACGAGAAGCTAAATAATTTTGCAGCCATGCGGAACACACAACTTTTCACCTCACTACAGCGAGGAAAGTACAAGATTCAAGAAAAACAATTAAAACATAAAAATAATCATATTTAATTTTGCCTTCTATTTAACACATCAAATTTAAAACATAACACACTCAAATCCAAACCAAATAAATACGAGAGAAGCACACATATTAAAAATTAAAAAATTATTATTTTGTATTATCGTCGTGCATATTTTTAAATCGTTGAGTTTTTCTTAAGCACTTATTTGTATTTGAAACTACTTGACACATTCGTTGTGAATGTGGGAGAATGGCATTCTGGGAAGGATTAGTTGGCCACTCGGAAGTATTTTCCATAACACTTGCTTTGGAAGTTATTGGACGATGGGATCCGAACAAGATTATTTCGGCTTTATCTTCCTTAAAAACGCCAATGGTTTCGGTAAATTACTTATCGTCCCCAAATATTTATAACAAATCCTTTTTCGTTTTGATGCAGGCTTTTAGTATTGAATAAATACTCCAAATTGGGCTTAACTTTCTTGTTTTCGATACTTATTTCTGTAAAGTTCTCCACAGAAAAAAATTACGTTGTTTACGTGAATTGTGAATACTTCCAAATCTTTAATTATTTATTTTATTCTCGGGTGCGTTCAGAAATTACACTCTTATGTTCCAATTTTTATAACAAATAAATATTAAAATTTGTGTTGTATTTAATATATTTACTAGTCAAAATATGTAAATGAAACTGAAATACTTACTATTAATATATATAAACATATTCAACACAAAATAAAGTGAAGAAAAAATAAAAACTTAAAAATCTGTAACCACAAACCAGGTTTCTGGACGTGATATTGTAGGTGTATTTTTTTTAAAAGAAGTATTCAAATGTACATATGATTTTAGCCGGCCTGACCAGATCGCCCTTCACTAGCGTGCGTTGATTGGTTATTCGAAGATTTATCGACTGATGAAATTAGTCACGCGTTGAAGGAGTCTTAAATATAAAAAAGTTACATGCACCACAGAGAATCAAAATCGTCGTGTTCGAAATTCAAATGACTTGCACGCTAGCGGATAAAATAGACTTTTGCACGCAGATTTCGCCCTATAAACGGAGGTTTTCCGAGCGAGTGAGGTGAAAATAAATATTAGTCAAACTCACACAAATCAACCTAGTCCCAAATTAAGCTCAAGAAGGCTTGTGTTATGGGTACTAGGCGACGATATACATACTTATATAAATAAATAAATACTAAAAATACATAGAACATCCATGACCCAGGCACAAATATTCGTGTTCATCACACAAATATTTGCCCTTGCCGGGATTCGAACCCAGGACCGTCGGCTCAGTAGGCAGTTGCTTAACCACTGCGCCAACCGCGTCGTCAGACGCAAGTTATATTTTGTTCAATTATTACTGACTAGAAGGCGCTTGCAACTTCGTACGCTCAGTCAGGTAAAAAATATCCTATAACCATCTTTTTGGATGTCCAGCTATCCCTGTATGAAAACTGGTTAAAATTTGTCCAGCCGTTTGAGCGTGATGAGAAGACAAAGGAAATTATGAAAACAGATGGCGCTAGGCTGTAATTGCGCCGCGCGCCCATACAAAACAAATGACGATCCTGCATCACGGTATTTTTTTTTTCCTGCGATCATGACCACCCATAGAAAACTGATTTTCATTACAAATCCAGAATTTCATAATGGTATAGAGGATGTTGTTTTGACTGAACTGACTACAGTTGGTAATACTGGGGCTGATATGTCCTTTATCATCTTCATATCAGCCGAAAACAACTGCTGAAAAATGGCTTCTCCTAATGATCTCCTTCACGACGAGACCCGATACGCAAAGATTCCTAAAATATTGAACCGAAGTACTTGTGTGTGAAAAAATTTGGACCCTTCCATGTCACGTGAGTAATTCGTTGTGGGGAACGAAATAAATTTGTTACAAAGCCTTATTGCAAGAACCTTTTAGCTTCAGCGGCATTCTCTGCTCTAGGTTCTACGAGCAATGTGCCACTTAAGTCTCATTGGTTTAAAAGTTTCGATTTTTCCTCATCGCTCACCGTACACTTTAAGCTACTCTCTTTCAAAATTGTAGCGTCGTTTTTGATTGGATTTTTTTTCTTAATTAATGCCGAATAACTTTTAGAGCATTATATTTGGCTTACAATTCGTATCGACTCTTATTGTGTTAAGAGGCCTTATTCCTTTTCAAATGCTGATTGTTTTAGTTTTTTTTCTCTATGATCAAACATGCTTCTTAACATATTATCAATGTTTCTACTTAGAACAGGGCTATTGTGATTTATTGGTGTATATTTGAAACCTACAGTTTGAATTTTACATTGATGATTATTAACACAAATATAATACAAATTATAACGGGTCTAACGCGATATTTCTTATTTACCTTCATAATCTAACGTTTCGGCGGGGTTGCACACGCCGTGGTCTCAGATGTTCTGTTATATGAAGGTAAATAAGAAATATCGCGTTAGACCCATTATAATTTGTATTAATTATGTGTACAAGCCGCGAGAGTATAAAGTGTCATATTGATGATTTTTGTTTCAAAAACTACTCGAAATTGACAAAGTTCGCTCAGAAAACTGTTTTTTATTTTTATTTAATTTTGACTGCACGCAATGAAAGCATGAAATAACTATGTTACTACCTAAAACTCGGGAAAAAGTATTATTCACTTCTTAAAAATTGGTTGAAATTATCAATATATTTGTCATAACATGAAAAAAAAAAAAATTTAAAAGGAATAAGGCCTCTTAGACTTTAAATTGTTTTTCTCTTCGCAGGTGACAGCGGCGGTCCTATGGTGGTACAACGAGGGCGTGATGGTCGTTTCGTACTCGGAGGAGTCATCTCCTGGGGCATCGGTTGTGCGGAACCCAACCAACCAGGCGTCTACACCCGCATCAGTGAATTTAGGGACTGGATCAATCAGATCTTACAGTTTTAAATTAAAAAAAAAAAAAATATTGCTGAGCAATATTAAATTATTGGAAATATTGCCGAAAATATGGACTAATTGGTTAATATTGCCAAGTGTTTCTTAGAACGTTATAGAAGTGGTGAAAGTGACATTTTCAAAGTTGTATACATACATTGGCCCCTGGCATGTTGCTAAATTCAGTGGTGTCATATTCGTTGGCTGTATTGTAGCCAACCAAACAAGCATCTATACTTGCATCAGTGCATTTCGGGACTGGATCAATGAGATACTACAATTCTAATCAACAATTTTATTTCAGAGAGAATATTGGCGACCAATTTTAAATAAACGAAAACGAAAACTTGAAGGTTGTTACAATAATTGGTCTTTGAATATTGCCAAATTCAGGTGTGTCTCGGGGCTTCGGAGGTGCGAAAACCAACCAACAGGTGTCTGCACTGTCACTAGTGAATTCAGAGACTGGATTAATGAGCTATTGCAATGTTAGGTCGACGATTAAATGATTGGAAATATTACCGACTAATATGAACAATTGATTTGTTGCCAAATTTGTTCGGTGTTGACCAATCATATTGACTTGAACTGGTGAACTGAATTTGGACTGATTTTTAAGTTGGCAATAATGTATTGGAAATATTGTCGAATTTTCTGATGATATTTTGAATGTTTCTAATGTTGTATACTTTACAATATTCCTCAAATGGCAGTAAATGTTGGTAGAACTCGACTTAGAAATTTTACTGTCTTTGGGCTAATTCTGGACAGACTTTACGTAAAGAATCACAACAAACTGATGAAATGTTGTGATATCTTTATAAGCCATACCTGAGAAGTGTAACACTAAAAGTGCTTCTATACCTGAGAAGCATAAAAATATAAGTTCAAATATTTTATATACTACTAACAGTGTTATGCTATTCAGTATTCAGGTACGTAATTACTTGCAGCGTTATGCTTCTCCTCATGTACCGAAGAACTTGAATTATTATGCTTCTCAGGTACTGGAGAACTTGCAGGGTTATGCTTGAACTTGCAGTATCACAGCATAACACAGCAGAAGATGCAAGTCCAGTGTTATGATTCGCAGGTACGATATTGTAGAACGCAAGACGACCGAATTAAAACGGATACTGAAATAAGATGATCCCCTATTATAACGAAATTGTGAATACTAGAAATGACAAACAGATATTTGCTTTTTTAGTAAGTAAATAACGATCTTCATAGGGATGTTATAAGTCTTAAAATGCATTTATAAAATGTTAAAATATTACTATCCAATATTTTGGATTTAGCAACGAATTTAATGTAGGTAGGTAGGTTAAATAATTTATTGTTTTATTGTATTCAATATATAGTTCACAGCCCTACAGCGTTTGTATTCTCTTTGAATTTTCTCACATATGAATATCTCTTCTATATTTTTTTCTAAAGTTACTGAACCAAATTTTTGTTTAGAAATGGCAGAAATTTGTTAAAACTGTCGTGAAACATCTTTAATAATTGTATCAACGGTTTAAACTCATGTAAAAACTGTCAGGAACTGCTTGTCATGTTTCGAACTCATGTATAGCTCTTCATCAGAGGCAGCTATCCGTGCTGCTCGCGACTCGCGGCACACTTAAGCAGCGAGCGTAGCAGCACGGATAGCTGCCCCTGTCGAAGAGCTCTATGAGTTCGAAACAGGTCGGGCCGTTCCTGACAATTTTTACGTGAATTTAAACCGTTTTTATGATTATAATATATGTATTAGGGTTGAGTACTTTAAGATTCTCAATGACATTCCATAGTCATTTATTAAATTAGTAACTGTAGTCTGTCCTTTAAATTTTTTGAAGAATTTTAGAAAGTATTTGAATTGTTGAAAACGTAAAAAGGGGGTTTCTTGGCGCTTTCGCCTGCTTTGAAAAGTCTGACCTTCAGTGTATGTCAAAGCTAGGTTCACAAACACACGCTCATAATAAGGATTCTCAAATTGCAACGAATTGTTCCGTAATTTTCTAATTTATCAAAACGTAGTTTTTTAATATATTTTGAAGGACAAAATTTTGTTCTAAATTCTAGTTCCTAGGTATTCAGTATACCTACTCGTAAATCTCTGTTTTGGAAATAATAGTAATATAATACATACATCGATTTATTTATGTAATAATTTATTTTAGAGTTATATTTTTGTAAATACGATTTTCCCAATGATGCATTTATTGTAGTTATATTAAGCCATAATTTTATATTAAATTATTTTTGTAAGTAAAATTTGGAATAGAGTAACTGTGTGTTTTTTAAAAATAGTTTAAAATATTTTTAATAAAGCATTTTTAGTTAAATTTGTATTTTATTCTATATTCCCCCTATTTTGTCCTTTTCTAGCGACTACGGAAAGGAAGAGGTTCTAAAATCGACATGTAGGTGTGTTTTTAGAGTTCCGTACCCAAAGGATAAAAAATGGGACCCTATTACTAAGACTTCGCTGTCCGTCCGCCTGTCTGTCCGTCTGTCACCAGGCTGTAACTCATGAGCCGTGATAGTTAGACAGTTGAAATTTTCACATATGATGTATTTCTGTTACCGCTATAACAACAAATACCTACTAAAAATAAAATAAAATTAAAATTTAAGGGGGGCTCCCATACAACAAACTTGTTATAGATTATGGTACGGAATCCTTCATGCGCGAGTCGGACTCGCACTTGCCCAATTTTTTTTTATTACCTATATAGAAAATCAGATGCAAACCTTAACTTAATCCGACCAGTTAAGATGGGAAGTGTTTGTACGGGAACTCTTGGTCAGACTCGCATTTGACCCTTTTTTTATTATATTGAAAATATTCCACGCTTCCCCGTGTGTTTCCCTTGCTGACGTTATACAAATATAATAACTTGCTAATTTATCTTTATCACTATGTTAACAAATTAATTATCAGTAAATTTCTTCACACAGTTATCTACATTACATGGAATCATTTAAACTAGTTATGTAAAACGCAGCAATATATTATGCAAAGTTTATGTCATATAAAGGTATAAAATGCAAACGTAGGTTTTCGCATTCCATTGCCATATAGTAATTTGACACAAAATGTCACTTAACATCTTCTTGTTCTGTGTCGTCGCTTGCTTAGTACAGGTAATAATTTTTATATCACAGAGACCTTATTCCTTTTAAAAATTATTTTTTTCAAATTACGACAAATATATTGATAATATCAACTAACTTTTTGAAGTGAATAATACTTTTCCTAGCTAACATAGCTATTTAAAGCTTTCATTGCGTGTAGTCGTTTCGAGTAGTTTTTGAAACAAAAATTTGTAATGAAAAATTTAAACTGTAGGCTTCAAATATATACCAATAAATCCCAATAGCCCTGTTCTAGGTAGTAACATCAATAATATGTTACGAAACATGTTTGATCATAGAGAAAAATGTCTAAAATAATCAGCATTAAGGAATAAGGCCTCTTAATATACATCATACTGTTAGGGAATTGCAATTTCTTACACACTTACGAGCATTATTAATTTGAATTATATTCAATAACAGAGGTATAGAGAGCTAGAAAGATAAGTACAATTAGTTTTCTCAAACATGCAATGAAATAGTGTCATAACGCGAGTTCTGGCTTCGAAGTATCACGTTTCGGGCGGAACAACTCAAGAGAACTGTAAGGAATTTCATACAAAATTGAAGGCCTAAGCCAGGAATTAATTTTGTTTAAACATGGCATCTGTGTTTATGAAGAGGCTAAACAGCTGTTTTTTTTTTTCATTGCATATGTTTGAGAAACATATACATGCCTAGCCGTGAAATGCTTATCGAATTCGTATCACTATCCATTGTATTCACCCGGTGTCAGCAGTAATGTACTATTCCTAATTCAAATTTTATTTCAGAATGCCTTAAGCCAAGTCCTGTCGTTAAACAACTGCGGTTGCCAACAACCCGGCCAAGCCATCAACCTAGGCAACCTAGGCCTCTCTCTAAGCAACGCCGGCAGCGGTCTCACCCTCGCCAATACTGGAAACAGCATCAGTTTAGCCAATCCTGGTTGCAGCGGGCTCAATATTGGAAGTGGAGGTCTAAGTTTGAACTTAGGTAGTTCGCCAAACATGATAATTGGCAATGTGCCAAATGGCAACAGCGGCACAGTTCAAGGAACGAGTCAGCAAATCGGTTATGGTGATGTGGCGATTGTCGGAGAGTTGCCAGTGGCTGGGCCGACGGCGGTGTGTGGCAATGTGCCAGTTATTGGCTACGTGGTGTTCGAGGGGGACGTGCCGGCGGGAGGCCTAGTCTCCGTGGTTGACCCGTGCGGATGCCAATGCAACCAGTAGTGTTTTGAAGTTTAATAAACCTTTTTGATGTTATGTAATGTTTGTTGTTTTAATCTGCTTTAACAAGGAGAACAAAGAGGAATACAAGGAAAAAATTAAAGAAAGTATGTTTTTTTTAGTTCCAATTTTAACACACCCCGTATTATAATCGGAATATATCCTATGAATCTTCCTCGCTTTGCTCGTCGTCGTACCTAACGGTGTCTCCGTGAGTTATTGACGTCGAAATACAACCACGCAACTATATATAGTTAGTTGGCAAAAAAAAGATAGCGTTAAGAGGCCTTATTCCTTTTAAAATGCTGATCGTTTTAGACATTTTTCTCTATGATCAAACCTGTTTCTTAACATATTATTGATGTTACTACCTAGAACTTTATTGGTATCTATTGGCAACCTACAGTTTGAATTTTTTATTGATAAATTTTGTTTCAAAAACTACTCGAAATTTACAAAATTCACGCGGAAAATTGTATTTTTCAACTTATTTTCGACTGCTCGCAATGAAAGCATGAAATAGCTACGTTACTACCTAGAACTCGGGGAAAAGTATTATCCACTTCAAAAAGTTGGTTGAAATTATCACTATATTTGTCATAATATGAAAAAAATATTTCTTAAAACGAATAAGGCCTCTTAGTATTATTTGTATGTCGCACCGTTCATGGGATGATAGTGTCTCGAACCTTTGGGAGGCGTGCACGGAGCCGAAACCAACGTGAGCGTCAGGATGACTGGACCAAGATAGATTTTGGAAGTTTAGATATTCTATGTTTTTGAGTAAGTTCAGGTTGAGTATCAGAGACAGGGGCTAAAGACAACTCAAATTTATTAGATAAAATTTGATGGGAAAGATCCATAATAAGCAAAGATCTAAGAAATCATCGTAGAAGGCGCTGAAATTATGTGATCCGAATATGAGACAGAGTAGGTACGTACGTTATTTTGATACACCTATGCATGAGTGTCTCATTTATCGTGCATTAAAAGCATCCATTACTTCTGTACTTATATCGATATCATAAACTAACAGCTACGATTAATACTTATTTATGTAGTTTATAAATCTGACCATTAAAGGCTTTGTGATGAGACCACTGATCACATATAATGTTTGCTGTTTATTAAAGGTGAAATTTAAAATACTGGTTGTTATCAATATTTATTTAATATTAACTTAAAGCGCTTATTTTATTTGCTGCAACCGCATCCCAGATATAGAGACAGTACCAGAAGCCGACACGACGCCACCGAAATCAACCGAGCCCAGTACCGGCACAGAGCCCACAACTACAGTGTTGCCGTTCGCGCCGATGTCGCCCGTCACACCGACCTGCCCCGTGCCCACGCCGCCGTACGCCGTACGCGGGATTTAGACTATTGAGTACATTTAGGTTGAGTATCAGAGGCAGGCGTCAAAGACAACTCAAATTTATTAGATGACATGAAATGGGTAAGATTCATAATGACCAAAGATCCAAGAAATCATCATAGAAGGCGCTAAAATTATGTTATCCGAATATGAGACAGAGTAGATACGTCATTTTGATACACCTATGCATGAGTGTCTCATTTATCGTACATTAAAACCATCCGTTACTTCTGTACTTATATCGATATCATAAACTAACAGCCACGATGAATACTTCATTTATGTAGTTTATAAATCTGACTATTAAAGGCTTTGTGATGAGACCACTGATCACATATAATGTTTGCTGTTTATTAAAGGTGAAATTTAAAATACTGGTTGTTATCAATATTTATTTAATATTTACTTATAGCACTTATTTTATTTGCTGCAACCGCATCCACACTGCCCAGATATAGAGACAGTACCAGCAGCCGACACAATGCCACCGAAATCAACCGAGCCCAGTACCGGCACAGAACCCACAACTACAGTGTTGCCGTTCGCGCCGATGTCGCCCGTCACGCCGACTTGTCCCGTGCCCACGCCGCCGTAGCCGGCGTTCAGGCTACTGAACCCACTGTTGAGATTAAAGCTGTTCATGCTCAGTGATGGCGGGAGCTGGCTGCACCCGCAGTTTTGGGATATCGCGGTCTGTGGAAAAATACACCTGAATTAAAGCCTTGCGACAGTTGCGACATACCACATATTTGACGACGCGTTTGGCTCAGTTTGTAGAACACCTGCCTACTGAGCTGGCGGTCCGGAGTTCGAATCCTGGCCTCGAATGAATTCGAATATTTTGTGCTTAGGTCCTGGTTGTTTTATTTATTTATTTAATCTTTATTGCACAAAAGAAAACTTATCGTACAAAAGGCGGACTTAATGCCATGAGGCATTCTCTACCAGTCAACCTTAGGGCAAAGCGGAAAAATTGTAGGCGGTGCAACTAACTTACACATAAGTAACAAACATAATTATAATACTTATACATAATTTTGCTATACATACATCTAATATAATATAAACATATATAATATAAAAATATATATACATAAATATATACAGCGATGAAACATACTAAGCAGATAGACTATGAGACTTCATTTCTGCCAGCAAAGAAGCTGCACACGGACCTTTTAAACGCTTGCTTACTCGGTGCCTGTTTAATTGAGAGAGGAAGACTGTTCCAGAGGCGAGCCACTTGAATTGAAAATGAATTGGACATGAAACCAGTGCGGTGAAGAGGGATAGAAAGGGCGAGATTTCCGGAAGAGCGAAACTGACGGTTACGAGTGGATTCGATATAACAGAAGAAAGTCTTGAGGTATTCAGGAGATTGTGGATCGTTAAGAATCGAATAGAGAATGCAAAGCATACGAATGTTGCGTCGTTGACGGATGGGAAACCAGCCAAGTTGAGAGCGAAATGAGGACACGTGATCATATTGTTCTATGTATTTAATGAGTATATATTTATGTCTAGTACCCATAGTACAAGCTTTGCTTAGTTTGGGACTAGGTCGATTTGTGTAAGATTGTCCCTTAATATTTATTTATTTTATTTATTTATTATCTATTTATGTATGTATATCGTCGTCACACACCATACCCATAACACAAGCCTTCTTGAGATTAATTTAGGACTACATCGATTTGAGTGAGATTGTTCGATATTTATAATTATAATATCGTTTAATTCATTTCATTTCTTAGGTTAAGTTTCTCTACAATAAATTTATAATATAAAAAGTAAAATACGATAAAGTAATTACAATTAGATACTATTAAAGCCTATGGAACTTTGTACTAAATTTAATCTTAATACTTTGGATATTCTAGCATGTATTATGAAAAGATTTTGAATATGGTTTTACTTATTAGGTAAAGGTAGGTATACTTCCGATACCAAGTTTACTTTAAAGTTTATTGATATCTTCTAGTTACAGAAATATCGCCTGGTCAACGATTGGACCCTGTATATTACCAGGTATTTATTTCTTTAAACTTTATTGCACAAAAGTCACAAATCAAAAGTTCAAATGGTGGTTTAAAGCCATATGGCATTTTCTACCCGCCAACCATAGCATAGATCAAATTTACTCTATGACCATAGGGCGAAACAGAGTGTCATAATGGCTTTTAAACTGAAACATACTGCATTTCACTTCTTTTGCAAGAAAATAAAAAATATGTATTTAAAGATCAAAATGGTAACGTTACCATATTTATATATTTTTTTAATTTATGAAACATGTCTCATTTTTTTAAGGTCAACAACTTTAATATTAAACCATTGATACAAAGCTCAAAGAAAAATTTAATTGCATAACCTGGTGGAAGAGACCGGGAATCGAACCCGGTACCTCGGTATTAATTACCGGTACAGCGTGTAAACCCTTTCACCACCCTAACTCCCAGATAACCATTCAAATTTTTCCTTATGCTTTGTGGGTCGATCTTTGCAAATTGCTCATTTTATTTATAAAAAAAAAGGAAAATAAATAATTACCTTGATTAGAAAAGCCTGTACGAACAAAACAAATACTGCGAGAGGAGACATGATTGTGAGTTATTATTTTTAACCGACTTCAAAAAAGGAGATACTCAGCCGTCCACTTTTTATAAGAACTTGGAATGACTTGATAAAGTATTTACCTTTACTTCTTTTATATTAAAAATCTCCAAAAATATGTACTAATAGGTCAGGGTGTCGTAAAATTCTAGGCAACGCCTTATCTATGTATAATTTCTATTTCTATGTTATTTTATCTACAGAGCTTATCTCTTAGTAATACTGACCGCCATTACTATAAATATTATTGCATAAAAAAATACCGTGGTCATTTATTATTGTCTTTTTAGGGTTTCGTAGTCAACTAGGAACCCTTATAGTTTCGCCATGTCCGTCTGTCCGTCTGTCCGTCCGCGGCTTAGTAGCTCCGTGATCATTAGTACTTGAAAGCTGAAATTTGGTATGAGTATGGGTATGTATAACGCCGACAAAACGGTAAAATAAAAACTAAAATAAAATTTTTTTTCGGGTACCTCTCGAACACCTAAAGTGGGGGTGAATTTTTTTTCGTTTCAACACTTGTGTGTGGGGTGTCGTTGAATAGGCCTTTTGAAAATAATAGGGGTCTCCAAACATTTACAGAAACTGTTGTCAAAGGTTGACTGAGAAAAACACAATTTTTCTCTGTCAAAGTTACATTTGTGCAAACTATAAAATTTTGAAGTGGGCTATCTAAGGAACCGGGCCTCTTTGGCGCTAGTACCTTACCATTTTGTGTTGTTTTTTTCTCTAATAAAAAGAAGAATAAAAAAAACAAAATGTTTTTTAAATGAAACATACGAAGAGATAAGTTTCTAGCAGTCAAAGGTCTGCCATTATCAACTGGTATCTCCAAGTCGTTGTATTTGGTTGTGAGTGACGCACCAGATAAGGAAAACGGCTGGAGAATGACCTGTATTATTTTTGGCGGTAGTGCCAAAGATAAAAAATGGCAAACGTTTTTTGTTTTCTGGTTTTATTAGTTTATTTTAAAATAAACACATGACAATATATTTACAATACTAAAAACTACAGATATAAAAGAAAGCATAATTATTATGTACAATGGCTTAATTAGAAAACTGCTGTCTGCTCCCGGCATGGTCCACATTTTATTAACACGGCATTTTGTTAGCCGTGGTTACCTATAATTGGATAAGCATCCTGTTTGTCCTTTGTGTACTTACATTATGTTATAGTCTGATGTGTTAGGTATGCGGTGTTAATTTCAACTCGATACCTCCGCGTGTTCTCGAGATTTGGGTCTTGACAGGCAGACAGACGGACGGACGGACAACAAAGTGATCCTATAAGGGTTCCGTTATTTCCGATTCATGTACGGAACCCTAAAAATTATGAGACATTACATGTTTCATTTTATAATAATATTATGCAAATTCATCATACAAATATTACTCTTCCCGGGGTTCGAACCCAGAGCCGAACCGCACGGCAAGAACCGCCGGCAGTAGGCCGCTGAACTACCAATTTATTTATTTGTATAGAATCTTTTTATCGATTCTATATTTTTTATGTGGTAATACCACATTTTTTATTTTTATAGATAATGACACAAAGGTAAATTAAGAAAGAATAATTGAATGCGATCTACTACAATCGAAGCGGGCCGGGCGAATCCTAACCTACTTTACCGGCAGCAGTTCGGTTCTGTTGTGATCACAGTTCTAACCTAACCTAACCCATTAAGTTCGGTTTTAACCTAACCAACTTTACTGGCAGCAGTTCGGTTCTGTTGTGGTCACAGTACTAACCTAACCTAACCCATTAAGTTCGGTTTTAACCTAACCTACTTTACTGGCAGCAGTTCGGTTCTTTTGTGATCACAGTTCTAACTTAACCTAAGCCATTAAGTTCGGTTTTAGACTAACCTACTTTACTGGCAGCAGTTCGGTTCTGTTGTGGTCACAGTTCTAACCTAACCTAACCAGTTCGGTTTTAACCTAACCTACTTTACTGGCAGCAGTTCGGTTCTGTTGTGGTCACAGTTCTAACCTAACCTAACCCATTAAGTTCGGTTTTAATCTAACCTACTTTACTGCCATCAGTTCGGTTCTGTTGTGGTCACAGTTCTAACCTAACCTAACCCATTAAGTTCGGTTTTAGACTAACCCACTTTACTGGCAGCAGTTCGGTTCTGTTGTGGTCACAGTTCTAACCTAACCTAACCCATTAAGTTCGGTTTTAACCTAACCTACTTTACTGGCAGCAGTTCGGTTCTTTTGTGATCACAGTTCTAACTTAACCTAAGCCATTAAGTTCGGGTTTAGACTAACCTACTTTACTGGCAGCAGTTCGGTTCTGTTGTGGTCACAGTTCTAACCTAACCTAACCCAACCCATTAAGTTCGGTTTTAACCTAACCTACTTTACTGGCAGCAGTTCGGTTCTTTTGTGATCACAGTTCTAACTTAACCTAAGCCATTAAGTTCGGTTTTAGACTAACCTACTTTACTGGCAGCAGTTCGGTTCTGTTGTGATCACAGTTCTAACCTAACCTAACCCATTAAGTTCGGTTTTAACCTAACCTACTTCACTGGCAGCAGTTCGGTTCTGTTGTGGTCACAGTTCTAACCTAACCTAACCCATTAAGTTCGGTTTTAATCTAACCTACTTTACTGCCATCAGTTCGGTTCTGTTGTGGTCACAGTTCTAACCTAACCTAACCCATTAAGTTCGGTTTTAGACTAACCCACTTTACTGGCAGCAGTTCGGTTCTGTTGTGGTCACAGTTCTAACCTAACCTAACCCATTAAGTTCGGTTTTAACCTAACCTACTTTACTGGCAGCAGTTCGGTTCTTTTGTGATCACAGTTCTAACTTAACCTAACCCATTAAGTTCGCTTTTAGACTAACCTACTTTTGACGACGCGTTTGGCTCGGTTGGTAGACACCTGCCTACTGAGTCGGCGGTCCCGGGTTCGAATCCCGGCCGGGGCAAATATTTGTGCAAATATTTGTTCTTGGGTCATGGATGTTATCTATATATGTATTTATATATTATGTATGTATATCGTCGTCTAGTACCCATATTACAAGCTTTGCTTAGTTTGGGACTAGGTCGATTTGTGTATGATTGTCCCTTAATATTTATTTATTTATTTATTTATTTACTTTACTGGCAGCAGTTTGGTTCTGTTGTGGTCACAGTTCTAACCTAACCTAACCAGTTCGGTTTTAACCTAACCTACTTTACTGGCAGCAGTTCGGTTCTGTTGTGATCACAGTTCTAACCTAACCTAACCCATTAAGTTCGGTTTTAACCTAACCTACTTCACTGGCAGCAGTTCGGTTCTGTTGTGGTCACAGTTCTAACCTAACCTAACCCATTAAGTTCGGTTTTAATCTAACCTACTTTACTGGCAGCAGTTCGGTTCTGTTGTGGTCGCAGTTCTAACCTAACCTAACCCATTTTACTGGTATCAGTTTAGTTAACCTAACCTAAAACCTAAACTAGTTTCCTAGCACTCGTCTGTTCCGTAAACTATGTCTTTATGCCATAATAAATTCGGCGATATTAATGTTCCGCCATTAAAAATTATGTGAAATAAAAGTCAGTGATACTAGTGTTCTGCCATTTAAAATTATGCTAAATTAATAGTATGCTAGTTAGCATACTCCATAATTGTCAGTTGACAATTATGATAATTAATTAAATATTACTACTTATTATAATTCGGCAAAAAGGCAAAATGAATACAAATAATAATATGACCAAATATTATTTCTTATTATATGTATTTCAGCAAAAAAGCGAATATGAATGCAAATAATAGTATGATTAAATATATAACTAATATATTTTCGACAAAAAAGTAATATGAATACCAATAATAGAGTGATAAAAAATATGACTAGTATACTTTCGGGAAAAAGATAATATACATTCAAATAATAGTACATTAAAATATATGACACAAAATATTTCTGAACAATGAGTGATATGACTTCAGATATTATGGAGATGTACTTTGTGACTTTTAATAAGTATAATGTTTGACATTATTGGACATTATTGTTAGATTCAACAAGCAGTATGCTTAACAATTTTTCTGAACATTGACAATTATGAGCATAAATAATATGGAGAACATTTTCTGACTATCGATAATCGACACAATAAAATTATAGGAATCAAAGGGATCCCAAAATATTTATATAGAATCTTTCTTTTTTCGTCAAATGTATAATAGTTTAAAAAAGTATACGCTGCCGTGGTAAAGGTAAAAGGCGACCTTTTGCTATGGAGCTCCATACAAAAAGGTCGCACGGTCGGTACACTTTAGCTTGGTACCCCATCTCTACTTCGATACTTTGTTTCCCATCTGTAACATTTCGCCAATTTTTTATTTGTCGAAAGCGACATATCGAAAATTAGTGTTTCTAATAGGTAACCTGTAGGTAACCCTTTAACTTGAGAGCATTGTTTTCATTTATTTCAAGAATCGTCGGTTTTAATAATATAAATAAAAAATATATAAACCTTCTTAACCATTTATATGAACACATGAGATGCACATGTACAATATAGTACAAATCATATTCTCAAATTCTCAATATAAATACTGATTTCCGACGTTGCTGCTATCTTGAATACACAACATGCTATTGTACGAACAGGGATGAGTATCTATGTGATCCGTGTACCCTTGTAGGTACAGCGCTTCTATGACTTGGTTATTCAACTCTGCTTCAGGCCTGTAGTGGACGGAGCAGGACGTAATGCTCTTAATCTTCCCCTTTTCCACCACCATGAGCCCAGCTCCGGAGACAGGGTTGCCGGCTAACAGACTCGAAGTGTGAAGAAGCCCCGTCTTATGAACGTTCGACAGCAGGAGCTGACCGTCCGGCCCCATCACAAATATCGCCGCCTTCTGCGAATAGCTCACATCAGCATTGCTCGTGTCTACTAGAACTGCTTGCGAATTGAAAAGTGAACCGTTTTCCACTGTAACTTCCCATGTAAACCTTTGGTGCACGTCAAAATAGACTACAGTCGGTGGGCACTCGAAAACGCCTCTCCAAATACACTTTATCGGCTCCTTCTTATACTGTTCTTGCATCGCGTAGGTTCCGTATGCGAAAGAAATACTCATAACGTCCTGATGTTGAACGAACTCCGTTCTGCTGCGTGTGTTCTGATCGATAACATATATGGTACCTGGATCTTGTATCACGTATAACTTCCTGCCGTAGACAGTCATATGCCTGTATGCGCCGCCGTTGATTTCAAATAGATTACACTTTTTAGAACCCTGGGAACCACTGTTAATGAAACCACCTTCTCTTACACCGTAAACGGTGCCTGCGATCATTGCCAGGCCAGTAATGTCAGAGCCACTGGCTTCACAATATAGCTGGCAGCCTGTTTCAGAACAGCGGTCGATTCGTCCATTATCAGAACCTGCATAGATGGATGAGCCGGAAGCCATTAAGGATCGAACATGCCTGTTAGTTTCCAAGCTGGCGAAAACCCAGCAGCTGTTGGGTGTGTTCAAATTGCACCTCAATATCGTCCCGTTGCGAAGACCAGCGTGGATGAATCCCGAGGCTACAGCCAGGCCGGTTATTTCAGAGCTTGCTTGATTGAACTTGGAGCAGGAGTGTTTCTTCTGCCAATGGCATCGTAGCATAGCGCCAGAAGTCAAAGACGCGAACAAAAACTCTCCATGAACAACTGTAGAAGTGAGTGCTTCATTTCCAAGATACAGAACTTCGCAGGACTTTGGGCTCGCGTGTAAACATCGGGAAATTGTGCCATTCTTGAAGCCAAGTACAATCATGGGAGGTACGTACGTCACTTCATTGGTTAATGTTATTACGGTTTTTGTCTTTTTGACTTCGTTGAATATCGAACCTTTATCTGACTCCGCACCAGCGTGGGTCAGCAACGTCGTCAGCACCAGAAAAGCGAACTTCTGGACAGGCGACATGTCTTTAAATTACGACTGGGACTCTCAAACTGGTTATTTAACTGGAACTGTTCAGCTTATATTGCCGATAAGAGTACATTAATATCAACCAAGAAGTCACAGTTCAAATAACGTGTTATATTTTTAAATGTGTGTGTTTAATAATTAATTCTTTGTGCAATAAATATTTGTGAATAAGCTTGTTTCTCATTCAGTCTTCATCATCATAAATTTAAGACTCAAACTCTTGTCGGACTCCGTCCATAGCCACTTCTTTGATTTCCCTATAAAGCTTAACGTCTACCTTTTATTTTTAACCGACTTCCAAAAAAAAGAAGTAAAACATAAATGTTACGGTTTTTTTTGTATGTTCACCGATATCATCGCCAATTGCGGAGTGGCCAGGTGTGGGATGGTCCCGTCGTGGCCAAGTCAGGATCTGATGATGGGATCCCAGGGAAATCGAGGGCAACCCTCTAATGTTACAGACACCGATAGTGATTTTCATATATTTTCTCAAGTTCATCCATCGTTTCATGATGCTGAGCTGACCGCCATGGTTAGGAGTTAAGCGATAATTCTAACGAGATGCCTGCAAACTAACCCCCACCGATCGCCCCGTTATATGTATTTTATTTAAATCACTTAAAAATACCGGCCAAGGGCGAGTGGGACTCGCGCACGAAGGGTTCCGTGCCATTAGAGCCTTATCACACTTGCGATTTGCGAGCGTATTTTGTATGAAGGCGATCGCGCAGCGTGTTCGCCGCGTCGCTTATTTGTATAGAAAATACGCTCGCAAATCGCAAGTGTGATAAGGCCCTTATCTGTAAGTTTGTTGTATGAGAGCCCCCCTTAAATATTTATTTTATTTTATTTTTGACCAATGCGAGAGCGGTTTTGTTTTAATCAAAAGACATTTGCGTCGAGATAGTTTTGAGCTGCTTAGTGGAAATAAGACCAGTAGTTTTCAAGATATTCAGCTTTAATTAGAAATAGTGACAAGAAATAGTGCCAATGTTGTAGATTGCTCAAGACCGCTTGTGTAAAGTTTTTCATGATTACGATTGTATAAAGCAATTTCCAATTAAATTTTATTTTTAGTATTTGTTGTTATAGCGGCAATAGAAATACATCATCTGTGAAAATTTCAACTGTCTAGCTATACCGTTCTTGAGATACAGCCTGGTGACAGACGGATGGACGGACGGACGGACGGACGGACGGACAGCGAAGTCTCAGTAATAGGGTCCCGTTTTTACACCACGGACTTACGAAAGACATCGTGACCTAGTTGTTTAGTATTTTAATATTTAATATGTATGTTAGATTGTAAGGTATTTATCTATGGGCCTTTGATGCCTGAAATAAACGAATTATTATTATTATTATTATTATTTACCCTTTGGGCACGGAACCTTAAAAAGCGCGGCATCTGTTTTATAGTAATAATTAAGTGGTTCGCCAACGACTTCAAAAGGTGATTCAAATGTAATCTATACATGAACGGGTTATTTTTGGCTTTTAAGTTTATTTCGAAGTCGGGTCTATTTAGTTTTTTTTAATGTAACCTATTTTTGGCCTTCCTCTTTCCCGCGTCCCTTTAACTTTCCCTTCTATGATGTTATTTATAGAAGCGACATTTCGTATAAGATGGCCAAGTATTTTCACTAGTAATGCAGCTACCTACAAATTATAAACTTATGTTTTGCTTAGCGTGAATTGTCAAAATTTTATATATTTAATACTACAATTTTATTACTTTCATGTATTCCGCTTGAAAATTCATTTCAATTGTTATTAATTTCCATTTGTTATTGGCATAATTACTCATATTCATTGACAACATTTCAATTCGATCATTTTAAGAATACAATTTATTACGAAAGAGGACTTATCTGTTTTCATATTTTTCCTGGGATTGCTAATTATTTTTTACTAATTTTTAGTAACTCCAGAAGTTACTTTAGTCTGGTGAAAAAACTTGACAGCTTATGTTTTTCGTGGATAAATCGAAGACTATTACTCTATGCCGGCACAGTTGTCGTAAATGTCTGTTATTTTATATATTTTCTTATATTCCTTTACATACATATATAAAAATAAATTCAAATATTTTTTTAGGGGGTACACGATGCAAAGTTCTCTCGTTCTCTGTATAAATTTCCACTTGTTACAAATATGAAATGTTGTCAATTCTGTATCGGAACGGAACGTAATCAGTATTATCAGTGTTAAGGCGACGGGTAATGCGAAACTAGCGCCACTTTCGATTTTTTTCTTATACCTTCATAATCTGATATTTTTTTAGAAATACATAGCTGAAGTCTAGGAGCTAGGAAAACACCTTTAATATTTATTAAATCACTATATACAATTTGTTCATTGTAGTAGTTTACCTTACAAAACTTGTTCACGTCAAAAGCGGCCGCAATAGTTTTGGG
The DNA here is from genome assembly GCA_932273695.1 of Apotomis betuletana. NCBI lineage: Eukaryota > Metazoa > Arthropoda > Insecta > Lepidoptera > Tortricidae > Apotomis > Apotomis betuletana. The sequence continues at coordinate 2,765,858 of OW026325.1, forward strand.
CAAGTTTTTAGAAACAACTAAAGAACAAGAAATTGTGTATAATGATTTAATAAACACTAAAGGTGTTTTTCCAGCTCCTAATATCTTGCAATTACTGAAAATTGATCTGGTTTGGAAGATATAATAAAAATTCGTAAGTGGCGCTAGTTTCGCATTACCCGTCCCCTTAACTAGGGAGTCCTCGTCAGAGACACAGCGTTTTATCTCCGTTTGTCAAAGGTTATTGCGTCTAATAATTATTTCCAATTGCGATGTAACTAAAAAATTATGCCAATATTTTTTAATTAAAATAATCACCCATTTTAAGGCTCCTTATCAGTTCAAACCTGCTGATGCTTTTAGACATTTTTCTCTATGATCAAACATGTTTCTTAATATAATTATAATCAATGTTTCTGTTTAGAACAGGGCCATTGCGATTTAAAACCTACAATTGAATTTTTCATTGACGATTTGTTTGTTTCAAAAACTACTAAATTTACGAAAATCATGCAGAAAACTGGTCTTTTCAAATTATGTTCGACTGCACGCAATATATAATAATCATGAAATAGCTATGTTACTATCTAAAACTCAGGCAAAAGTATTATTCAATTTAAAAAGTTGGTTGAAATTATTAATATACAGGGTGTTGCCTGTAATAGGAGTTTAGCGTGTATGTTGTGGTACGCTAATCTACTGCAATTAAATGCGACACTCGAAATACAATACGTTTAATAAAGGAAAAGAAGATACAATAATAAATAATAAATTTAAATGCAACTGCCGCGTCGAGAGACAAACGTGAAGTGATTGACGGTTCTGCTTTTTATGTTGTTATGGCGACGGGATGTCCGTCGCTCGTAGTGCGGCGCCATAGGAGCAATAAATTAAAGCATACATTCTACCCTTCAAACTGAACAACATTTGTACAGCAAATTTAAAAAAGAGTCATCGTTCAGAATTTGATTATTTTAATCAAATTAAATAGTATTTTCAATGTACGTCGTCAGACATTGACATTCCCTAAGCATTGACATAGCTGTCACTTAGGGCCTGCAAATATTCGACCATTTTAGGTATTCGAATATTCGTTTTTTTTTTGCAGATATTCGAATTATTCGAATACTATTCGAATAGTTGAAATTATTTTTAAAAAGTATAAATAGTCGCTTTTTTTAAAATCCTGTGGTAAAATTAAACGAATAGCAATTCGTGAATACCTAAACATACGGTGCCGACGACAAAGCGAAATCGACGATACCCTGTGTCCAAAAGTGAAATCTTCTGTATCTGTCCTTTGACCCAGCCAGATGGCTCGAGAACGAGATCCTTTTAAGGTGTTTTAGCGAAACCCTGTAAGGACCCTGTAGAACAACCCGTACTGCTCCTTGCTCTTCCATACGTTCCTGCGGTCATCGGTGCTACGTAGCTCTGGTAAAAGTAAAGGCTTTGTCTACTGCCACGTATTTTCTACTACTACACTGCGATTAATTCCATACTTGTTGTTTAGGAAATATTCCCTGAGACAGTACATCTCGCGGTTGTGGAGATTCTTGGCGTTTAAAGTCAGGGCCTCGACTGTTACGCAGAATGAACAGTCTCATAAATGATGGCTTTAACATACCATATACCATATGTAGTGAGTAACACCTTCCTGTCCAAAGCGCCTAGCTTAGTCTGGGTCCACAGTCCACCTCAGTAGGCCAAAGGAGTAAGTGATCAGAGGCATCTCCCAAACACACCTTGTAGCCACCCGACAAGAATTAAGTAATTTTGTCAAACGACAAAAGAAGCGCCTATTTGAAGCCTGCTTCATGTCCCCGCAATACCAAATAGTAGTACATAGATTTAATTTCGGAAAGAGATCTAAGGTGATATCGCCACTAATTCTTTGTGACTTTCTGTAGCTCCACCACGTTTAAGCCTTGTGGAGCACTCAGTTTAGGGTTGTCAATGTACAGAAAATGAGCAATGACCTTGCGCCCTCTTCGAAACCGGCATTCCAATCCTGAAACCTTCAGAAGAGTAGGCTCAGGGCCAGGCAGAACCACAGAGCCCTGAAATAAGTTTCTCAATCCCTATAAAATCCTGCGGACCAGGAGAAGAAGATTTATCATTCATAATATTCACATATACATACATAGTTCGAAAGTAATTTTTATGGATATATTCATTATTTACGATAGTCTACAATTTTATACATAGGTATACATACCCTATTTTGCTGAAGTGAAAGGATTACATTTAATTTGTTACATTTTTCATTAATAAAAAAATATTCGAATATTCGAATACCGCACACATTAGTATTCGAATATCAAAACGAGTCGAATATTCGTACTATTCGAATATTCGAATATTCGAATTGCAGGCCCTTGTCACTCTACTAATATTACACATTTTGCAATACATTGCTTTTTTGTCTAAACATTATTTTACAACTTATCATTTAATACACGTTATTTTCGGAAGTTGCTTAACAAATGTTGTTCATATAAATTTATGAAACACTAGCTTTTGCCCGCGGCTTCGCACGCGTAAACACAATATCATACGTTCACTACACTTAAGCGAGGCCGAAGGCCGATCTCCGCATAGCACTGAAGGTGCGGAGCCTATTATATTAATCTGTGGCGGAGCGTCCTAAGGAAGCCGCCCACCCACTTAATATAAGTCGAAGTAACTTAATGCGAGGCCGAAGGCCGAGCTCCGCGTAGCACCGAAGGTGCGAAGCGTCTCAAGGCTGCCGCCCACCCACTTAACATAAGTTGTAATAACGTAATGCGAGGCCGAAGGCCGAGCTCCGCGTAGCACCGAAGGTGCGGAGCGTCCCAAGGAAGCCGCACCCACTTAATATAAGTTGAAGTAACTTAATGCGAGGCCGCAGGCCGAGCTCCGCCTAGCACCGAAGGTGCGGAGCGTCCCAAGGAAGCCGCCTATTAAGTTACTTAAACATATGTTAAGTGGGTTGGCGGCTTCCCTGGGACGCTCGTGGAACTCGGCCTACGGCCTTGCATTAAATTACTAAGGGTTTTATTAAGAACCCTAGCACCGAAGGTGCGGAGCGTCCCAAGGAAGCCGCCCTCCCGCTTAATATACGTTGAAGTAACTTAATGCGTGGCCACAGGCCGAGCTCCGCGTAGCACCGAAGGTGCGGAGCGTCCCAAGGAAGCCGCCCACCCGCTTAATATAAGTTGAAGTAACTTAATGCGAGGCCGCAGGCCAAGCTCCGCGTAGCACTGAAGGTGCGGAGCGTCCCAAGGAAGCCGGCCCACCCACTTAATATAATTTGAAGTAACTTAATGCGAGGCTGCAGGCCGAGCTCCGCGTAGCACCGAAGGTGCGTTGCGTCTCAAGGAAGCCACCCACCCGCTTAATATAAGTTGAAGTAACTTAATGCGAGGCCGCAGGCCGAGCTCCGCGTAGCACCGAAGGTGCGTTGCGTCCCAAGAAAGCCACCCACCCGCTTAATATAAGTTGAAGTAACTTAATGCGAGGCCGTAGGCCGAGCTCCGCGTAGCACCGAAGGTGCGGAGCGTCCCGAGGAAGCCGCCCACCCACTTTATATAAGTTATAGTAACTCAATGCGAGGCCGCAGGCCGAGCTCCGCGTAGCACCGAAGGTGCGGAGCGTCCCAAGGAAGCCGCCCACCCACTTAATATAAGTTAAAGTAACTTATGCGAGGCCGATGGCCGAGCTCCGCGTAGCACCGTAGGTGCGGAGCGTCCCAAGGAAGCCACCCACCCACTTAATATAAGTGGAAGTAACCTAGTGCGAGGCCGAAGGCCGAGCTCCGCGTAGCACCGAAGGTGCGAAGCGTCTCAAGGCAGCCGCCCACTCACTAAATATAAGTTCCGCGTAGCACCGAAGGTGCGGAGCGTCCCAAGGAAGCCGCACCCACTTAATATAAGTTGAAGTAAATTAATGCAAGGCCGCAGGCCGAGCTCCGCGTAGCACCTAAAGTGCGGAGCCTCCCAAGGAAGCCGCCTATTAAGTTACTTAAACATATCATCATCATATCATATCATTTATTCAAGAACAATTACAAATTGTGTTTGAAATTCTTATATATACTAAGTTCTAAACTAGGTACTTACTTAATAATAAATGATAATAATGTCAGCGATTAAATTGTGATTAGAAATGCATTAACAATTAATTAATATAAATAAATTGAATCTTATTAACATGTCAAGTTAATATTATTATTTGTTTTGCATGTAATCATCTATAGAATAAAACGATTTTTCCAACAGAAACTGCTTGAGTCTTGCACCAAAAATTTTACTATTTGTGATCATTTTAAGCTCAACAGATAGCTTGTTATAAAGGACAACCGACTGGTAATACGCCGCGTACTTCACAATATTTAGCCTAGGCACTATGTTGCATGGTATATCTTTACGTCTCGTTGACAATCTGTGCTCCCTGTCCAACGTGCTTTCCCATTTGTTTAAGTGCTTCACGAAGTCTGTGAGCAGTACGAGAATGTATAGACATGGTACTGTTAGAACCTTGAGGTCTATGAAGTGCTGTCTACATGATTCCCTTTGTGGGATGCGAACAATAGCGCGAATGGCCCTTTTCTGCATCTTGAACGCACTATCAACATTATAGTTATAGCCATTACCCCATAATTTTATGCTGTAACGCAACTTAGATTCTACTAGGGCGTAATATACTAACTTAAGTTGTTCAGTTTTTAAGACATCTCGCAGGCTACGAAGAGCATATGCTAAGTGGGTTGGCGGCTTCCCTGGGACGCTCGTGGAACTCGGCCTACGGCCTAGCATTAAATTACTAAGGGTTTTATTAAGAACCTTAGCACCGAAGGTGCGGAGCGTCCCAAGGAAGCCGCCCACCCGCTTAATATAAGTTCAAGTAACTTAATGCGAGGCCGCAGGCCGTCCCAAGGAAGCCGCCCACCCGCCTAATATAAATTGAAGTAACTTAATGCGAGGCCACAGGCCAAGCTCCGCGTAAAACCTTTAGTCATTTAATGCGAGGCCGTAGGCCGAGTTCCCCGAGCGTCCCAGCGAAGCCGCTGACCCACTTAACATATGTTTAAGTAACTTAATAGGCGGCTTTCTTGGGACGCTCCGCACCTTCGGTGCTACGCGGAGCTTGGCCTGCGGCCTCGCATTAAGTTGATGATGATGATGGTATCCTGTTATCCCTCATCAGGGACATAGGGCTCTCAGAAGGATTTTCCATTGCCGCCGATCCTGCGCTGCTTCCTCGAGTTTTTTCCACTCGAGGCCGGTTGACGCGGCTTCTTTGTTGACTGTTCGTCTCCAAGTGGTGCGAGGACGACCGAGTCTTCTTCTACCGGATACTTGCCACGTCAGACCTTGTTTGGAAAGATGGTTGTCACTTGTCAGGTCTTCGCAGTACGTAACCTATCCAGCGCCACTTCCGCATTAAGTTACTTCAACTTATATAAAGTGGGTGGGTGGCTTCCTTGAGACGCTCCGCACATGCGGTGCTACGCGGAGCTCAGCCTTCGGCCTCGCATTAAGTTACTTCAACTTATATTAAGTGGTTGGGCGGCGGCCTCGCATTAAGTTACTTCAAATTATATTAAGTGGGTGGGCCGGCTTCCTTGGGACGCTCCGCACCTTCGGTGCTACGCGGAGCTTTGCCTGCGGCCTCGCATTAAGTTACTTCAACTTATATTAAGAGGGTGGGCGGCTTCCTTGGGACGCTCCACACCTTCGGTGCTACGTGGAGCTCGGCCTGCGGCCTTGCATTAAGTTACTTCAACTTATATTAAGCGGGTGGGCGGCTTCCTTGGGACGCTCCGCACCTTCGGTGCTAAGGTTCTTAATAATATCCTTAGTAATTCAATGCGAGGCCGTAGGCCGAGTTCCGCGAGCGTCCCAGGGAAGCTGCCAACCCACTTAACATATGTTTAAGTAACTTAATAGGCGGCTTCCTTGGGACGCTCCGCACCTTCGGTGCTACGCGGAGCTCGGCCTGCGGCCTCGCATTAAGTTACTTCAACTTATATTAAGTGGATGTGGCTTCCTTGGGATGCTCCGCACCTTCGGTGCTACGCGGAGCTCGGCCTTCGGCCTCGCATAACGTTATTTCAACTTATATTAAGTGGGTGGCTGCCTTGAGACGCTTCGCACCTTCGGTGCTACGCGGAGCTTGGACTTCGGCCTCGCATTAAGTTACTTCAACTTATATTAAGCGGGTGGGCGGCTTCTTTGAGACGTTCCGCACCTTCGTTGCTACGTGGATCTCGGCCTGCGGCTTCGCATAAAGTTACTTCAAATTATATTAAGTGGGTGGGCGGCTGCCTTGGGACGCTTCGCACCTTCGTTGCTACGCGGAGCTCGGCCTTCGGCCTCGCACTAGGTTACTTCAACTTATATTAAGTGGGTGGGCGGCTTCCTTGGGACGCTTCGCACCTACGGTGCTACGCGGAACTCGGCCTTCGGCCTCGCATTAAGTTTTCAATTCCCATAGGTACCCATAGGTATGGTAATCGTCAATATTATGACAAATTTGAATATATTGATGCGACGAAAAATGTAAAAAAATATTCTCACTGTACACTAAAATTAAAACTATGACAAGTGGGCATAGACAAATGCCTAAGAACGTTAGATCGTAAACAGATAATAAACGTTTTATTCAGGCGTTTTACCATTTTTACATAAAGGGTTCCCAAACGAATAAAATGTTGGCCGATCTGATCAGGGGTGATGGTTACCTTTTTTTTTTTATTATTTTTCTGTGTGGCTTTCACTTCTTGCTGGTTTAACAAGATGTATTTCGCCAATGTCGACGTGAAGGCATATCACACGATAGGAGAATGGTCGGTATTTATAATTTCGAGTTTTTGTGAGGGGAGAGGTGTGGAACCTAAAAAAAACATTTATCACCAGACAAATAAGTGACAAAGCATCCGTCACATTTTGACAAGTTGCGAGTGTAAGTGACAGGTGCTTTGTCACTTATTTATCACGTGATAAATGCAACCATCATAGAACCTCAAGTGTATTTGTTTATAAGCAGACAGAAGTGTTGGTGGCATGAATAAAATTTTGCTAGGGAAAGCCACACGATATTATTTTACATATCGATAAGTAGTACTTTCTTATGACAGTAGTTATGTTGTGATTATGAAATAACGTATATTATATTAAGAGGCCTTATTCCTTTTAAAATTCTGATTGTAAAAGACATTTCTCGCTATGATGAAACATGTTTCTTAACATATTATTGATGTTACTACCTAGGACAGGGCTATTGGGATTTAATGGTATATATTTGAAACCTACAGTTTGAATTTTTCATTGATAATTTTTGTTTCAAAAACTACTCGAAATTGACAAAATTCACGCGGAAAATTCGTTTTTTCAACTTATTTTCGACTGAACGCTATGAAAGCATGGAATAGCTATGTTACTACCTAGAACTCGGGGAAAAGTATTATTCACTTCAAAAAGTTGGTTGAAATTACCAATACATTTGTCATAATATGAAAAAGAATTTTTTAAAAGGAATAAGGCCTCGAATCTTCACGTGTATTTGGTCTTTGTTGCAAGGCACTCTTGGTTTCAGTTTACTTTGCATGGGAATCGAAGGTTGTTAAAGTTGGTTTTCATTTGAATTTGAATATTCCTAAAAAGTATATAAGTAACATTGATGAGTAGAAATCAGCATCATCATCATCATCATTTTAACCATAGGATGTCCACCGCTGGACACAGGCCTCCTCAATAGACTTCCACATGGGCCGGATAGCAGCGACCCGCATCCAGCGAGTCCCCGCAACTCTAACCAGATCGGCCGACCACCTTGTGGGTGGCCGTACTACACTGCGCTTGCTGGTACGTGGTCTCCACTCGAGAATCTTTCTGCCCCAACGGCCATCGGTCCTTCGAGCTACGTACCCCGCCCATTGCCACTTCAGGTTGCTTACCTGGTTTGCTATGTCGAAGACCTTGGTTCGTCTACGTCTATCTCCTCATTTCTGATTCGATCACGTAGAGAAATCCCGAGGACAGAAATCAGCATATTTTAGTTAGTTTATTTACCTGTTAAATTACTATCGTAATAATGTGCTAAAACTTATATCAAAAACTTTGTACCAAACCTAAATAATTAGATAAGTATATATTATAGTCTGTTATCTAAAGTTTAACCTTGGGACACTTCCGAACACTACGAATAATAAAAAGTAGCGACGTAAGTACGTAAAAATAAAATATTAAGTGAACTGTGACCTCTCGGTTGATAAGCATTTATCTGCAATATAAGCGGAACGGCTCCGCTGTAAAACAATCAGTTCTAGAGTCTCAATTGTAACTGGAAGACATGTCACCTGTCCAGAAGTTCGCTTTTATGGTGCTGACGACGCTGGTGACCCTCGCTGGTGCGGAGCCAGAGCAAGGTTCGATATTGAACGAGGTTAAGGAGACCAAGACCGTAATCAATGAAGTGACGTACGTACCTCCCATGATGATACTTGGCTTCAAGAATGGCACAATTTCCCGATGTCCACATGCGAGACCCAACTCCTGCGAGGTTTTGTATTTTGGAAATGAAGCAGTCAGCTCGACTGTTGTCCATGGAGAGTTCTTGTTCGCGTCTTTGACTTCTGGCGCTATGCTACGATGCCATTGGCAGAAAAAACACTCTTGCTCCAAGTTCAATCAAGCAAGCTCTGAAATAACCGGCCTGGCTGTAGCATCGGGATTCATCCACGCTGGTCTTCGCAACGGGACGATATTAAGGTGCGATTTAAACACACCCGACAGCTGCTGGGTTTTCGCCACCTTGGAAACTAACAGACAGGTTCGATCGTTAATGGCTTCCGGCTCATCCATCTATGCAGGTTCTGATATTGGACGCATTGACCGCTGTTCTGAAACAGGCTGCCAGCAATATAGCCAAACCGATTACCTTTATAATAGTGGATTAGCAATGATAGAAGGAACCGTGTACGGTCTTAAACAAGTTGGTATCGTTGACATTGTTTTCTCAAATGGAACGTGTGATTTTATTCTAATTAAAGGCGGTAGTTATAGACAAATGGCAGCGTATGGTAGGCAGCTATATGTGATACAGGATCCAGGTGTAATATATATTATAGATCATCGTACTATACATCCTAACGATAACAGAAGATCGCAGTTCGTCGTACATCCAGGCGTCATGAGCTTTTCTTTCGCATACGGAACCTACGCGATGCAAGAACAGTACAAGAAGGAGTCAAAAGAATGTATTTGGAGAGACATTTTCCAGTGTCCACCGTATGTAGTCTATTTTGACGTGCATCAAAGGTTCACATGGGAAGTAACAGTGAAAAACGGTTCACTTTACAATTCGCAAGCAGTTCTAGTAGACACGAGCAATGCTGATGTGAGCTATTCGCATAAGGCGGCGATATTTGTGATGGGGCCGGACGGTCAGCTCCTGCTGTCGAACGTTCATAAGACGGGGCTTCTTCACACTTCGAGTCTGTTAGCCGGCAACCCTGTCTCCGGAGCTGGGCTCATGGTGGTGGAAAATGGGAAGATTAAGAGCATTACGTCTTGCTCCGTCCACTACAGGCCTGAACCTGAGTTGAATAACCAAGTCATAGAAGCGCTGTACCTACAAGGGTACACGGATACCATAACTATTTATCCTTGTTCATACAAGAGCATTCAACATAGCTATGATATCGGAAATCAGTAGGTATAGACAATGAAATACTTTACACAATATTTGTTTTATTATAATAATGCAGAATTAAATAAGATAAGTACTAAGATAGTACCTACAGAAATGTTCAATGATCCCATTGTTCAGTAAGTCTATTGTAAGTGCCTCATAGTAATAGAATATAATGCTTTATTTTGGACGAATATGTATCATTGTGTTATTAACAATAAAAACTATACTTATTTCTGGGTGTATGAATTATGCCCAAAGTATTCCTGTAGGTACAGGTAATGTAGTCTGTTAGCAATCATATGTAAGTAAAATAAAAACGTAGTTATTTGACAAGCCTAATAATGACGTATTTCATTTCAATAAATATACTATTCCATTACCCATTTACGAACTTGACGCCTTTCACCGAGACTGGTGGGAGATTGCTCGGGACAGGGACGCATGGAAGAATGAGAGGGAGGCCTTTGCCCAGCAGTGGGACAATATAGGCTCTTAATAATAATAATAATAATTACCCAATTATTCAAATCTCATCAGTACTAATATTGGCGTTCACGGCTCTAAATATTGGCGTTGAATGGCATTCTCGCATTTATATCCTAAAACAGGCGTCGGTTTCCGGATGAAGGAAGGGATAGTGGCACTATAAACAGCGTTCATAAGGGCCTTATCACACTTGCGATTTGCGTGCGTATTTTCTATACAAATAAGCGACGCGGCGTAGACGCTGCGCGATCGCCTTCATACAAAATACGCTCGCAAATCGCAAGTGTGATAAGGCTCTAAGGCAATAATGTGCATACGTCACATATTTGCATTGTTAAACGTTGACCAAATTCAAAACATTGCTTACCGGAATGCTGTTCAATCCTTCGTTCTTCTTGCGAAATAAATACTGAATCCTATTGAAAAAAAAACTTAACTTACATCACTTTGGTTAGTGGCTCATGCAAAAATTACTTGAAAATTGTGTTTTTTTTTTTTTTTTTATTAAGAAACAAACAGTCATACACAAACAATTGTATAGGATTACAAGAACAGAAAAAAGACCTATAGTTTCCTGAAAGTACAAAATGGGTTAAAAAATAACTTATCGAGCTATACTACCACAGTCCCACCTAATTGTGATGCCCCTGAAGAGAAAACTCTAATCAATGCTCCTAAGACGCTGACCGACGTTAGCGTAGTTTAGAGGATTGTTACAAAATATTTCATTGCCAATATTATAAGCGTAATCGATATTGTTACTAGATAAACCAATATTGGAGTTACCTATGCCGACCGCGGTTGTTGATAATTAAGTTTTCAATGCCAATGTCGTTTGTCTTACTCGCATAAGTGCTAGAGAATATCATGGTTTGATTGAAACAGAGTAATTTTCTTTGTTAAAATGACTAACGCATACATTATTTTTAGTATCTAAATCGATGTTTTTTTTTATTGATTTTTAAATGCAACGCAAGTTGATACCGACTTTTCTGGGTAAAATTTCAAGGATAATTAACACATTTCACGGATAAAAAAATAATTGAAAACACGATTTTTTACAAGCTTATAATATATTTAATTCAAAATAAATATTACAATAACTTTTTTTTTTATGTCATAGGGGGCAAACGAGAAACTAAACCAATATTGGCGCTAACTATGTCGAATGCATTGTAGATAATTAAGTTTTCATTGGCAATAATCATTTGTCATACTTGCATGAGTGCTAGAGAATATCATCATGGTTTGATTGAAACTGAGTAATTTTCTTTGTCAAAATTACTAACGCATACATTATTTTTACCATCTAGAACTAGATCAATATTTTTTTTATTGATTTTTAATGCAACGCAAGTTGAATACGTTCTTTCTGGGTATAATTTAAAGGACAATTAACCTATTTCACGGATAAATAAAATAAGTGAAAAAAGAAAAGACTTATTTACAAGCTTATAATATATTTAATTCAAAATAAATATTACAATAACTATAACTATTTAACTGTCAGCAGTACTCAACTGGTCACACGAATAGTTCACTGCTCCGAGCCCCTGCGCCGGCACAGAACCACTGACAGCAACATTAGCGTTGAATGGCATTCTCCCATTCACTTCCACAGTCCCACCAACTTGTAATGCACCAGAAGAGAACTCTATTCCATACTCTCTAGGAGGCTGTACAACATTAGCGTAGCTTGGAGGAGTGTTACAAATTATATCACTGCCAATATTATTAGCGTAACCGATATTGTTACTAGCTACACCAATATTGGCGACATTGGCGTTAGCTATACCGTACCCGTTGTTTAGAAGATTTGCACTTACAATATCCTGTGCCATATTGTTGTTTATAGGTATATTGCCACTAGCTAAACCAATATTGCTATTAGCTAAACTATATGCGGCGTTGTTGTTTATTAGGTTAGCGTTGACGATATCTTGTGTTGCTAGTTGGATATTGGAGAGTTGGTTTGTTTGGCCAATATTTGCCAATACGCCAGCGTTGTTGGCAAAATTGGCTGTTATTGGTAAGTTGCAGTTCTGATTGTTAAGGTTAGGTATGAAGTTTCTGCCTCCGAGTGTTATGACTTGTGCTGTTGTGTACTGGAAATAGAAATAACAATATAAATATGATACTTGAACACTAAATTTATGAAACATTTTATGTCTCATTAGTTTTAATGTGGGTCACGCCATAATTTTTTATGTTTACAATGAAGAGAAAAATGTAAAAATCCTGTCCAAACCATTAAATTTTTATATTTTTCGCTTCATTGTAAGCATTTGGTTTACGTTAGCAGACGTTACTGCTTTAAAAAAAAACAATTACCTACACAATTTTTTATATTGAAACTTTGATACAAAGATTTGGCACAGAAAAATTTAAGTGTATATAACCTGGTGGAAGAGACTAGGAATCGAACCCGGTACATCTGGATTACCGGTCCAACGTGTTAACCTCTCCACCACCCTAACGCCATAACGGTTGTGAATTTTTCCTTATGGTTTGTGGTGTGTCGAGGTGTAAAGCCTCTTAATCAATGCAAAGATCGACACACGACGCATGAGGAAAAGTTTGAATGGTTACCTGTCGTTAGGGTGGTAGAGAGGTTAACACGTTAGACCGGTATTCCGTACCGGATTTTGATTCCCGGCCTCTTTCGCCAGGTTCGAGTCCTGGGGACCTATGATGGTTGGTTGGTTATAAATAAGTGACAAAGCATCTGTCACTCACACTCGCAAGTTGTCAAAGCGTGACGGATGCTTTGTCACTTATTTATCACGTGGTACAAGCAACCATTATAGGCCCGCAGCTTACATTGCTGTGGATCATCACATTACATTTTTCTTTCATAATTTACTTTTTTATCAATATTCATATAGCTAAATGTTTACAATGAAGCGAAAAATTGAAAAATTTAATGGTTCGGACAGGATTCGAACCTGCGTTTCCAACGGCTTTCCGGGCCAACACGGGCGTCCTACCCACTGGACCACGAACCAGATGTCAGAGCCATTGAATCTTTCAACCAGTTGCTTCAACATGCCTTAGGGTGGCATCGTAGCGCCAAAAAAAAAACATATAGTTATACATATTTTGAATCACTTACCTGTATAATAATAATTTGGAAGAAACACAGTAAATAATTCATTGTAATAATTTAACTAATTAAACGTTAGACTTTGTGATGAAGTGTGATTCTCAATAGTAATCTTATCAAACGTGCACCTTATATATTAAACATTAATCAGCTATTTGTTGGTCAATGATTTTTCATCATTCAAGAATCAGACGAGAACGTGACAGAATTGTGATGAGCTATCAGTAAAATGTTGTTATGTAATGACTATTAATTAATCGTTTGAGAAAATAATGATTACACAGAAATTACCAATCAAGATACTAATTGTAAAATTCTAAGTACCTATTGAACAAGTTGTGTAGTAGGCGTCAATTTTTGGCCAAAATCCCCCGCAAACGGACGCTTAGTACACAAAGTCTATCATAATGTGCGCAAAAGTACATTACGTAACAAGGGTGGTAAACGAGGAATTACAAACGAGTGTCTATTAGAAGCCTGAAGCCGAAGTCGAGGGCTTTAATGACATGAGTTTGGAATTCCTTTACCACCAGAGTCACGTACGACGTTTTTCATCACACTTTGGAGGAAATAAAACAAAAGTAATAAATAGTAGTCAATACCAAAATTACTTACCGCCCTAGGCGTAATATACGACTTATCACCCGGTTTTCTAGCATGTAAATCCTTAAAGTGTGATGGAAATGACTTACCGCCCTATGGCGTAATTTACGACTTACCGCCCGCTTTTCTAGCATGTAAACCCTTGTTTACGAGCAAGTGTGATGAAAAAATTCGGATCCGACTTTTTTTCCTTATGCTTTGTCTTGTGATCTTTGCAGTGTTTTTTTGCACGTTAACATTTCAATGTTTACAACCCAGAATTTAAATTGTTTCTAGTGCTTTGAACTTTGTATCAAAATGACCACTTTAAAAAAACAATGAAACATATAGTCAAACCACGTTAACTCTCCCAAGCAAACGAACTGTCAAACCATACAAACTGACTCACTTTGTATGGTTTGACAGTTCATTTGCTTGGAAGAGTTAGTGTAATTTGACTCTAACACGTTTCATAAATTTAAGACATTAAACTATTAAATTGATTCGTAAATGAGTCATTTTCTAAATACATGTAGGTACATAGTTGCAGGCTTAATAAAAACAAAATTACGATCGCTTCTTTTGTGTGACGAAAGTTACTCATACAAAATATATCGGTAACCATCGTAACACAATGGAATCAATCAAGTTTTGTTTTAATTAAAGCCCTTAACTACGTAGGTACATGTATTTTGAAAATGTCTCAAATGCACAATTTCAAATATAATGGAAGCATTTTTCGCACGGTTACCTATACCTACATATTTCATTTAATTTTAGGTAATGGTTGCTTGATAAGTTGTATAAGAAATTGTGTAAAAGAAAGAAATTATCTGTAATGACGTTGTTAATTACATAAACATATTTTTATGCAATATGGTGTATTAGTGATACCAGGAATACCCAATATATTTATTTATCTAAGTATATAATAATTAACATAAAACCTTAAATAAAAATTAAAAACTAGACTTAAAAATAAACTATAGATAAAAAAATTGGCCCAAATCGCCGTCTATTGGCAGCGTGCCCTGAAGGCTGGCAGCATTGCCGCGTTGAATGGCAATGCTGATCCGCTGTGCGAGATATGAACCAGCCCTCTGGTCACGCGTCAACTCGACTAACCTGCGGCTACACTCTTTAAAGACCCTGTGGGCGCTTTCACCCCAGAGTCTCAACCCCAAACGGCTCAAATATGCATCCGCTATTAATGTTTAGGAATACCCTATTATGTAAAAATAAGTTTAATATTCGACACCAAGCATGTATACTCCCTAAAGTGCAACAGCGTGTTTTTCAAACCCGCGCCATATTGCGAATTTTAAGTGGTACCTACTAATTTATTTTACTGGCAACGACAAGTTTGTGGTAACTGATGTTGAAAGTCAGTAGATGTCACTGATGTAACCAAAGAGGAATCAGGACTAAATATTCCGCAAATTTCAACTATTTTTTCTATAATAAAGCCAAAAGTATTCAGTGATGAAAGTCAAGTTTTTTTTTCATTATTTTGTCAAAAAGAACAAAGGATTGAGCAGTATTCGGGTAAACAATGTTTTGGATTTGGTTAATGACAAATCGAAACTGACGTATAATAATTCATATATATGTTTTATGCATATTATTGCCATATGAAAACTGTTTGTAGCACCACTATCCATGGGCCGGACCGACGCTTGTTAGGCTATACTTTGCTACCTATTCTAAAGGGTCAAATATAAATAAAAATCATCTTTAAAATATATAAACCAGAATTTATTACAAAAATAAAATATTCATATTAATTTACGAGCATAGGTCACCACAAACGTATTGCACGCAACCAGACCCAGTGGTGGGCACCACGCCACCTACCTCGATCACACTGTTAAATGGCAGGTTACCACAAACCTGTACAGCGCCATCTATCAACAGGTTGTCACCAGCGAAGAAAATGCCGTAAGGCGGCGCTTGCAACAAAGCCGCGGGCACAATAGCGACATTTTCATAGTCTGAGATAGCTATCTGGTTGCTGGATTGAGTTTGGCAACCCTGTGAGTTCGATACTTGGTTTCCAAGTGAAATTGGCTGGAAGGAGATTGCTTGGGATGGTTGGTTGCAGCCACACTGCTGGTTGCTGATTGTTATGCTTGGCTGGTTGCAACTACACTGTTGGTAGCTTGGTTGGTTATTAGATTGCAAGTTAAGAGTGACTGGAGGGCTTGTGATCGAAATAGGTTGATTAGATGACTGTTGGTTACTAAAAGAGAGAGGTACACTAGAAATAGACAAGGATGGTTGGTTACTCGGCTGGTTACAACCACAAGATTGGCCAAGTGAGATTGGCTGGTTGCAGCCGCATGGTTGGCCAATTGAGATTGGCCGATTGCAACCGCATTGGTTACTGGGTAGACTGTTGATAGTAATTGAAGGTTGAGGCTGGCTTGGCTGGTTGCAACCGCAGGATTGCTGGTTGCCTCCAGACTGTTGGCTCTGCTGGCAACCACATCCTTGACTCTGGTTGATCAGTCCTGGGATCCCGGGGCCATTGTTCAGGGCATTTATGAGGTCATCTATGGATATGTATAATTCAGATTGGCAGTTGCAGGTTTGGCTGGCAGCTCTCTGTAAAAAGAAGAGAGAAGGTGCAGTAAAATAAAAACAGAAGTACATTCTGCAAAAAAAATAGGGTTCCGTAGGTACCCAAAGGGTAAAAACGGCATCCTATTACTAAGACTTCACTGTCCGTCAATCTGTCTGTCATCAGGCTGTAGCTCATGAACCGTAAAAGACACTTGAAATTTTCACAGATGATTTATTTCTGTTGCCGCTATAAGAGCAAATACTAAAAACCGAATTAAATAAATATTTTAGTTGGGGCCCCATACAAAAAAACGTTTTTTTTTTTAAATCAGATAAATTTTCAGTAACCGCAAGAGTCTAGGAAAACACCTTTAATATTTATTCAATCATTTTACACAATTTTTAAAATTAATATTTATTGAATCGTTATGTAGTTGTTCCCAAAAACTTGCCCAAAAATATTGTGGTCGCTTTTGACGTGAACGAGTTTTGTGGGGTAAACTACAGTGAATAAATTGTGTACAGTGATTTAATAAACATTAAACGTGTTGTGCTAGCTCCTGAGATATAAAAAAATAATAAAAAAATCTGATTATGAAGGTATAAGAAAAAAATCGAAAGTGGCGCTAGTGTCCCATTACCCGTCGCCTTAATCATAGATCAATCATGCCTTAATATAGGTGATATAATCCGTTTAAATTGTTTTATTTAAATGTGTGACAGTCGTGGAGCATATTGTGAAATGTTATGCAGTTTTTTTATTTTTTTGATGGTACGCTTAACTTGTCGCTTCTCACTGTTATTATTTTATCAACCGATATTAGTAAAAAAACTTAAACATACTTATGTTACTGACTCCGCGGGACAGTCTTGGATTTTATTGAAAGTATATTAACAAACAGGCTATTTAATTATTTGATGTATGAAATACTATGGACACTAGACGACGGTTTACATGATACATATTATAATTACGACGCGGTTGGCGCAGTGGTTAAGCAACTGCCTACTGAGCTGACGGTCCCGGGTTCGCATCCCGGCAAGGGCAAATATTTGTGTGATGAACACGAATATTTGTGCCTGGGTCATGGCATGGATGCTATTTGTATTTAAGTATTTATTTATCTATATATGTATGTATATCGTCGCCTAGTACCCATAACACAAGCCTTCTTGAGCTTAATTTGGGACTAGGTTGATTTGTGTGAGGTTGTCTGATATTTATTTATTTATTTATTAATAACATGCATAGATAACAGCCATAACCTTGGAATAAATATTCGAGTTCGATTTTGGATATTTTAGGAATTTTCTACCCAGAATCACATCTTTTTTTGTTTTTTTTTTTATCTTTTTTTTTCTCAATCTTTTTTAAATTATTATTATTATTTTTCTTTTCCCTATTATTTCAATTTAAGATTGTATATTGACAGAAGAGGCGGGTCTAGAAAACGTTGGAGTAATTGTGTGGAGGAAGATCTCAGGAAGATGGGGAAGTTCAGCTGGAAGAAGGTGGCCAGGCATCGTGACAACTGGAGGAAGATCGTGGAGGAGGCCAAGACCCAAGGTTTGTAGCGCCAGCGGAAGTAAGTAAATAAGAATATAACTAAAACCTACAAGTACCTACAAGTACTTATCCATATATAAGAGAGTAAACGGTGTATGTGACATTAAAACTTGTTCCATAAGAGAGGTCAAAATTAAAACTCAAAATTGGTTAAGAACCTTGAATTACCGTGAGACGGAAAAAATTATAACATCCCCACCCATATAACACCCACCCCCCTCACGTACCTACACACACACACACTCTAATACACACACATACACTTGTACTTGAGCGTACCTTTCTGCTTGGAACACCCCGGGTTCTTTAGTCTTTAAGTTTTATTACTTCGTTATTTGGTAACTGGCATGTTTTAGATTAAGTTAATACTAGCTTAGTTACATTCAATTAATTAATAATTGCTACACATAAAGTAAATGTTTAATAACTTCTTGTCAAAACTGTGTAATTCTTTAGCGCCAGATAAACTGAAATTGTCAAACGTAAAATTGTGTCAACCTACGAGACAGGCTGAGCCTAGTGTAGGCGACACGGCTACTTCTGCTGAGGTGTAAACATTACCAAACAGTGTTCATTGAGTTCTTATTTCCTAACTATATGGTAATTCATCTGTAAAAATGTCACTGTATAAAAAAAAAAAAAAAAAAGAAAAAAAAAAAAAAAAGAAAAAAAAAAGAAAAAAGAAAGAAAAGAAAACCGATGTCCCCCAGATCACGGCCCTGCGGCTGGGTATCCATGATGCCGGCTACATTCCCCCGCTGAATATCCAAGCTATTCCTTTGGCCGAGGAATGAGCCGTCTCTGTGGTTCAAAGAACATTGAAGGATTTTGGACATTCCGCGAGAATTTTGTCAATTTCGAGTAGTTTTTGAAACAGAAATTATCTATGAAAAATTAAAACTTTAGGTTTCAAATATATACCAATAAATCCCAATAGCCCTGTTCTAGGTAGTACAATAACATCAATAATATATTATGTTAAGGAACTGAACTGTTTGATCATGGAGAAAAATGTCTAAAACAATCAGCATTTTAAAAGGAATAAGGTCTTTTAAGGATGCCTAGGTCCCGGAGATATTTTTGGACTTCATCACTCCAGCGATAATTACTTATAACATAAATGTAATTGATTGTTTTCAGTATGACTTACTGTTCAGTTTCTTTCGGCTTTCTTCTCAACAGCGGTCTCTTGGGAAACGCCGGTTGATTCACAATCTAACTTGTAAAAGTGCCTTTATGGCTTACTTACTGAATAAATTTATTTGATTTCAGACGATGATGTCTAAAGAAATGCTTAATTTTTCGTTAAAATCTAATAACTAAATAACTAACTGCGCTGGCTCAGCGACCCAAAATGAGTCTTGGCCTCCGACACAAGAGCTCGCCACTTTACCCGATCCTGCGCAATCGCTCGCTACTTTGTGGCTCCGAGCTCACGTAGATCCTTCTCTGACGGACGATGGTAAATTGGAGGATCCTCAAAAATGCCGAAATACAGGAACTGGTAGCCGAACCGAATATCATTGGTGAGACCAAGGCCCATCGTCTTCGCTGGCTCGGCCACCTTGAGCGAATGGGAGAGGATAGGCAAGTGAAGACAGCATACCTTGGGTGACCGACGGGGCGTTGTCCGTTCGGTCGGCAAAAGTACCGCTGGATAGATCTGGTTAAATTTACCTGAATTAGGAGAGCACACAACACGATGGCGAACCGTATCCCCATCATTTCGGATGGACTGAGCCGGTTTCTTCATCATGTGTTGTATATATAGAGCGTATTATCGGCAATATGCAAGTTACTGTGTCACTGTGGCATAATGCCACAGTTGCATAATGCCATAATTGCACAGTTCCATACGTGCTTTGTGGTGATCATGTTATCTTTATTTCGGAAGTTTTTAAGAGGCCTTATTCCTTTTAATATTTGTTATTTCATACTATGACTAATATATAGATAATTTTAACCAACTTTTTGGGGTGAATACTCTTCCCTGAGTTCTAGATAGTAACATAGCTATTTCATGCCATCATTGCGTGCAGTTGAAAATAAGTAAAAAAAAAACAGTTTTCTGCGTGAGTTTTGCCAATTTTGAGTATTTTTTGAAACAAAAATTATCAATGTATAGTTCAAAATGTAGGTTTCAAATACATACCAATAAATTGCAATCTGTTCTGAGTAGTGACATTGATATGATAATATGTTAAGAAAGATGTTTGATCAATGAGAAAAATGTGTTAAATAATTTTGAATCGATAAGGATCCTTAAGGGAAATGGTTTTGAATTGATGTTGGCGCTGTTACAACATTAAGTTTATTATGTGACTTTGAAATTTTAAACACATAGTACGTACTATGAAAATAACTCGGACATAGCTAATACATAGTATAGCCTAACAAGATTCAGTCTTGCCCATGGATAGTGGCGATGGCGCTACAAACAGATTTCATATTTAACAATAATGTACATATCGTCGGGGACAGTGCAATACCGCGTAAATAACAGCTGTCGATAAAGTTGTCATTTCAATAAAATGCTTAGCATTTATTTAAGTATTGATTCGTATCTACACTTGTTACTTACGCGGTATAGCACTATCCCCGACGATATGTCATGTTTGCAATACAAAACTTCAGTAGCGATTTGTCATGGATTTGTCATCAACCAAATTCAAAACATTGTTTACCGAAATGCTGCTCAATCCTTCGTGCTTCTTCCGAAACAAATACTGAATCCAATTGAAAAAAAAACTTGACTTTCATTACTGTGAATAATTTTGGCTTTGTTTTGCTGAGAAATACCAAATTCAGCTCACAGAGCCACTACTATCAGATGAGTCATTGTGTCAACGTATAAATATGTACAGTCAACCAATTTGATTTCTAGGCCACTATAGAACCTTGTCACAATGACAATGATATGAAATTTCAAGCGGCTTTTATATTGACGTTTACTGTGACAAGGTACGAAATGGCCTAGGAATCAAATTGGTTGACTGTACATGATATTAAACGCTGACTGAAAGTCAATGTTCGGTATTATGCTGACTCTTCAGTATTCGCGTGCTTTGGATGATTCTATTTTATTTAATTCGATTCAACTATGTCAAGGTTATCATAACAATTTAAGGTTTCATGACACTTCATACTCTCGCGGTTTGTACACATAATGAACACAAATTATAATGGGTCTCGCAGTGTCTTAAGAGGCCTTATTCCTTTTAAAATGCCGATTGTTTTAGACATTTTTCTCTATGATCAAACATGTTTCTTAACATATTATTGATGATGCCTATACCGGCCGCAATAATATTTCTCGGGTAATTGTCACCGAGAGCCGAAAAAAGCTTGTGTCTGAAGTCGAGACTTGTTTAAAAGAAGTCTCAAAATGGGATCGACTTAATTTAGTCCACTTTAACCCCGCAAAGACACAGCTTTGCGCGTTCACCACCAAAAAATCTGCGTTCGTCGCGTCACCTCTTTTTGAAAGCACTCCCCTAACTGCCTCAGCCACTATAGGAATCCTTGGTGTTGACATCTCGTGTGAAGTCCAATTCCGCGGACATTTAGAGGGTAAGGCCTCTAAGGAAATTAGCCTCCAAGAAGCTCTGCGTGCTCAACAGGTC
This sequence comes from Apotomis betuletana, assembly GCA_932273695.1. Taxonomy (NCBI): domain Eukaryota; kingdom Metazoa; phylum Arthropoda; class Insecta; order Lepidoptera; family Tortricidae; genus Apotomis; species Apotomis betuletana. Next base: position 2,787,438 of record OW026325.1, read on the forward strand.
GAAACAGTACTTCACTCCGGCAATCGCCTACAGCTTTATAAGGCGCAGGTTCGCCCACATATGGAGTACTGTTCTCATCTGTGGGCTAGGGCGCCCAAGTACCAGCTTCTCCCTCTAGATCGTAATCAACGGAGAGCGACTAGTATCGTCGGCTGCCAGCGAACTTCAGATCGGCTTGACTCTTTGGCGCTACGTAGAAATGTAGCTTCTCTCTCTCTGCATCTTTTATCGCTTATATAACGGGGAGTGCTCCGAGGAGTTGTTCAGATTGATTCCTGCCGCTTCTTTCCGCCATCGTTCTGCGCGACAATCCTTTCATCCTCACCACTTAGATAGTTGGCAGTCCACACCTGTGCGCTTTTCTAGAAATTTCCTGCCTCGCACGACTGCATTGTGGAATGGATTGTCACTTGCGGTATTTCCGGACCGATACGACCTTCAAACCTTCAAGAAAAGAGCGTATTCCCGCCTGAAAGGCCGGCAACGCACTTGTGACTCCTCTGGTGTTACAGGTGTCTATGGGCGACGGTAATCGCTTTCCATCAGGCGATTCGTTTGCTCGTTTGCCCACTATGACATAAAAAAAAAACTATCCTTGGCCATTCTCGGCCATTGGAGAGACGGACGTTGAATTGGGGTAGGGATGTTCAAGAAAACTGTCAAAGCACTAGTGTGTTAAGTAGATGTGCAAAATATAACCCTTCCAATGGCAAAAACCGGAAGCCGGACCCCACGTCAAGTGGTAGGCATCCGGGAGTCAGACCTGACAAAACAAGCCGTTGAGTGGCAAGGTTTCTGATTGAATGACAGGAGAAGTGGCACAGCCATCCTGGCAAAATATACCGTTGAGTGGCGGGCCTCCCACGGGTGGTCATCCCGAATTTCCGCATGTTACAAAAAATATCTTTTCTCAAAAAAATGTATAGATGTTGTATATAAACTATATATAGTTGGATTCATCATAAAATTCCATATTTGTTGTATAGAAATTAATACCATTCCATTGGAAATTTTGCTAGTCTGACAGTTTGACAGTTCAAGGTGCATTTGTTACCAGTGTTGAGGTTGAGACAATGCTCTCTTTATAGATAGTCAGACGCTCACTCTTCCAAGCAAATGAATTATCAAACCATACAAAGTGAGTTATTTTGTTGGTTTGACAGTTAATTTGCTTGGAAGAGCATGGTCTGACTGTACCGTACAACAAAAAAATTTAGAAATTAAAAAGTGTAGTCTCGTCCCGTTTTCTTAGATGGGTCATTGTTAGTTTAAAAAACAAAATTTGTCCTTTCGGTGGTCAAAAGTTAAGAGCTTGTATGAATCTAGGTTATGTTGCTATTACATCCGATTATAGAAGAGGGAACGTTCTTTATTCTCATAAATCATAAATAAATTATAAATTATTTATTTGCATAAACAAAGGTTACATTGGTGTTATATTTCTACTATAAGACAATCCCATTTCTTGTTCATACCATAATATGGCGTGCAAATTTTTTTTTACATAGGCATCGTAAGATTTTCTAATAATGCGCAATGTCAGTAACATAAATTCTAAATATCAATTCAATATAAAAAAATAACAATAATACAATAATTTAATTAATAACATTAATAACATTTAAATTAAGTGAAGTCCGCGATTTATTCATAATTATTAATAATATTACACATTGGTCCATGTCACAATTTACAATTAGCCATAAACTCATCAATTGAATAGTTACTATGTTCTATTAAATAACTCACAGGCATTTAATCAGAAAATTAGGCCCTGGAATTCTTAATTTCGCAAATGTCCACCGGAAAGACGCGCACCTACTAAATCTGACAATGACCCAGATTGATTGGAATAGGACCACGCTACAGTATTGCCACTTTTTAATTTCTACTTTTTTATGTCGTACGTACTGTATATTTAATAACAAACCATCCTTTGGATTGCAGTGATTTTGCCCTTGTAAGATTTTAGAACATCCCTCTTATGATCAGGTGCAATCGAGGTTAAATGCATGGCTATTTTGAATTAAAAAAAAAGAAAAAATTTATTCTCCCTTTGAATTTAACTGGTGCTGAAATAAAAGATCAAATTTTGTTGTTTAATACTTTAAAATTGTATCCATATTGTAATTTTTATAAGTCAAGCTTCAGAAAGTATGGCCTTTACGTGGCGATAACTTGGCGTTTACTTTAGTTATTTTGCATGTTTCCAAGTACCATTTTTAGGCACAGTGTCCTGTTATGCTAACAGAACCATAAGCCGGTACAGTCCCCTCAAAAAACGCATCACCAGCCACAGGAACAGGTCGAAGAAGCCCAAAGTCTACATCCAGGTCTTCACTCATCAGCTTCTCGTAGTTTTTAGTGGAGTCCATGATGACAGTTTCTGGAAAATCCGCCGGGTATGTGGGGAAGTCAGTTCTGGGTCTTGGAGGAGTTGGGGGTCTTGGTCCAAGACCTGCCATTGGTAAAGGAACTGGAAAGAAAATTGCATTTGTGAGAATAACAGTTTTGGTGGTAATAACAATTGCTTGAAAAGGTCGAACGGAAACCACCGATCGTGGAAAAATACTGACAACTAACTTCATGGGGCAGCAAAAATTTAACCGACTTTATAAACGGTTGGGGGTGGTGAAATTCTCGCGATTCCATGACGCCGCCATTAACAGCGGGGTGCGAAATGGTGGAGTGTTTTAGTGGGCAGGCTCCTCCCCTTTCTCTCGCTAGGAGAGAGATCGGGAGGTGGGAGTCCCACATAACCCCAAACGGCCTCCCCGAGCCGGGGTGTGTGCAAAGCATTTTCACTTCGATAAAAAAAGTAGGGTAGGTTAGGTTAGTTCGTCAGGATGTTTTATTTTTAATTTTACGTATGTTCCTCGATTACTCAAAGCCAAAACTGAAAGACGGCGAGATATTGGAAATATTTTTTTGGGTGTACTTTCCAGTTTCCTTATTGTCACATATCCATACTAATATTATAAATGCGAAAGTGTGTCTGTCTGTCTGTTACCTCTTCACGCTTAAACCGCTGAAGCGACTTAGATGAAATTTGGTATGGAGATAGTTTGAGACCCGGGAAAGGACATAGGATACTTTTCATCCCGAATAAATTTAGTGTTCCCGTGGGATGAGCGGGTAACACCGCGGGGCACAGCTAGTAGTATATAAATTACAGTGGTCAGTGGCGTGGCATCATCGATCTCCCTGTGCAAGCCAGAGCAGCATTGGATAACATTCTTAAATGAGCAAGCCGGTGGGAATCGGGTTTGTCGACCCCACGCCAAGCAACTATACTTCGCGGCCGGTTTTCCATCGGCTCGGTTCCGAATGATACTTACCGTTTTTTGCTGGTTTCTTGGATATCCAAATATATTTTTTGCCATTCGGTCCTACTTCTGTTGCAGTCAATGGTGGACCTAGAACATACAAAAATGTTTAATATATTTAGGAAACAGGGAATTATCGCTAATAAAATAAAACTACAACGAAAATTAAGCAACTGGTTCATCGCAATCGCAAGTGATCTAATAGGTAAGACGCACCTGTTAGCCCGGAAAGCCGTTGGGAACCCGGGTTCAAACCCCGCCTGGCCTAATTTTTTATAAATTTTTCGCTTCAATGTGAACATTGAAATAAAGCAACTATATTATTTATACCCGTTCGATGTCTGACGTTTCGGATGCTTTACAGCTTCCTTGAACACTGAGAAAACATAACTTACAACTTACTTGTGCAGTCAATAATTCGTATTATTTTTTGTTATTCTACAATATTTACCGTAACTTTGGATTACCTTGCGACTCGTTGGATTACTTTAGGCTAATTGGTTACTTCAGCTATTCAAGTTACTTTTTGGCTACAACAGTTACATTTTGGCTACTAGTTTTACTTTATGACTATTCTTATTTATTTTATTTATTAGTTTTACTTTTTGCCTGTCAAACTTATTGCCTACTCGGGTTTTTGGCTACTAGGGCATATTTTTTTGCTTTCAGAATTACTTTTTGGCTACTCAGATTACCTTTGGCTATTCAGGTTATTTCTTGCCTACTCGGGCTACTTTTTAGCGGGTTGATGTACTTTTCAAAGGTTGATTAGGTTGGAAAGTATTTTAAACCGACTTCAAAAAGGAGGAGGGTTCTAAACTCGACTGTATTATTTTTGACAGGGTGAACCAATTTTGATGATTATTTTTTAATTGTTGCTTTACTTTCGAAATAATCATACGTACAAGGAAATTCCGCATACAAGCTGGTGCCACCAGAAGCCCTCGCGGTACCACTGAACTGAAGGTTCCCTCCAATGATGGCTACTTTTCCATCACCAGGTGTCATGTTCCAGATGTTCACCGGTGGTAGAATTGTTATTTGAGGTTTGATAGCATCTGTATCTGTAAAATGTTTGTAAAATTAGAAATCCCTACTTACCTATGGGGACATGGATCATGACGTAAACGAACCCCTAGTACCTCCCTAGGCACTGGAAGCCCTCGAAATATTGTTGGCGTGGGATGGGGCTTGTGCACAAAATAAATCACGCGAGGTTATATCGGCTGATTTTTCACCTCCCCCTCCCTCACGTTGATATTTGGTGAGGTTCTTTGCTACATTGCATTTCTTTGTTCTTCTTGCGAAATAAATACTGAATCCTATCGAAAAAAACTTGACTTTCATCTCTGTGGATAGTTTAGCTTTATTATGCGAAAAATACTCGAAATTTGCGGAATATTTAGTCAGTTCTGATGAAATACCTTGGAACTACATTTTTTTATTCGGTTTACGCGTTCGCGTTGGCACTTATTGACATAAATAAATATCGGACAACTTCAAACAAATTGATCTTGTCCACAGTAAGCTTTAGTAGGCTTTTGTTATGGACACTAGACAACGATAAACATACTTATACAGATAAATACATACTCAAATAAAAATAATATCCATGACCCAGCCACAAATATTCGAGTTCATCTCACAAATATTTGCCCCTGCATTCGAACCCAGGACCGCCGGATTAGTAGACAGCCGCTATACCACTGCGCTACCCGCGTCGTCAAAAACTTATTTAAGTAGTACTGTTAAATAGTAGAGTTGTTAGTCCGCTGTTTTCTAACATAATTGTGCGCATCGGGTTACAAGCATGAAATTTTTACCACATATAGAGTGTTCCTTGGTGATTATTTTCAGATGTGGAGGGAAGTCAGATTCGTTCCCTGTGAGGCGGGAGAGCGGAGTGAATACGGCCAAGTATCCCTCTTTTCTTTCTTTATTGCTGGTCAGTTAAGTCTACCAGGACGTGTTTGGTATCGTTTCCGTGTAAAACAATAATCAGAAATTATTTTTTTATGTTAGTTTTGTATAGTTCTATATAAAAATATGGGTGTAATGGCCGAAAAGGTAAAAATCACAACAAGTTTTTTTATTCAGTGAGGTAAATTAGTTCAATTTCGTGAACATTTTCAACTTAATATTATTATTTTAAAAAGCTCGTTTAATTTGGTTTCTAAAAATATATGCATGTTGGGCACTTCTCATACAAACAGTAGCTTAAAATATATCTTTACGTCGGCGTAACCAACGTAAATCTCCGAACGCATCCTATTTCGCTTCATTAAATACATTAAATAATGATTTTTAACATGCTTTTACATATAATTTTTACTATATACGTCCTAGAAAAACAAATAAATGTAATTAAAACAAAATATTTTTTTGCTAATGTATCACGAGCACACGGGCTAATCTCAACATCAACAATTTATTTAAATTACTTTTTGTATGAAGAGTGCCCAATATGTATATATTTTTAGAAACTAGATTAAATTTGCTATTTTGAAATATTTTTCTTAGTTGTAAATATTCAGGAAATATAACTAATTTATCTCCCTGAATAAAAAAAACTTGTTGTGATTTTTACAATTTCGGAAATTCAACCATATTTTTATATGGTACTATGAATAAATAACATAAAAAATTAATTGCTGATGTCTGTTTTACACGAAAACGACACCACACAAGTCCTAGTAGCGTTATCTGATCAGTAATATAAAAAGAAAAAGACGACTCCTTTGTCCTATTCACCCTGCTTTCCCGCCGCACAGGGGACGAATCAGACTTCCCTCCACATCTGAAAATAATCACCGCAAAATACTCTATCTGTGGTAGAAATTTCGTGGTTGTATCCCGATGTACACAATTTCGCGACTTAGCAAAATGTACTAGAACACGCAGGCTAAGCTTAACATCAACATTTTTTTCAAGGTACTTTTTGTATCAGATGTGCCCAATATGTATACATTTTTAAAAACAAGATTAAATTTTCTGTTTAGTAATATTTTTTTAAATTGTAAATATTCAGGATAGATAACTAATTTATCGTTCTGAATAAAAAAAACTTGTTGTGATTTTTACCTTTTCGGCAATAAACCCAAATTTTTATATGAAACTATTCTTAAATAACATGAAAAATTAATAGTTGATATCTATTTTACACGAAAACGATGTCGCACAAGCCCTAATAGCCTTAACTGATCAGTAATAAAAAAAAGAAAAAGAGCAGTACTTGGTCCTCTTCACCCCGCTCTCCCACCACACAGGGGACGAATCTGACTTCCCTCCACATCTGAAAATAATCACCGTGGAACGTTCTATGTGTGGTAGAAATTTCATGCTTGTAACCCGATGCGCACAATTTCGCGGCTTAGCAACTCTACTAAAAATCAGATGTATACTTACATGGATTAACTCCGAAAATCTTGCGACTGTCTTCTGCCGGCACTTCACCGATGAAAACACCCTCCTCCACTACTGGAACCTCAAACTCATACTCCACTTCATCATCATACACTTTTTCTGCAATGTCACCATCTATTATTCAGAAATTAAGTTTTTTTTATTCAAATTCGTGGTTCAAGACTGCGCCGAGCGATATGTGAAAAATAGGCAGTTGCCCATAAGTAGATAACGTCAACACTAGTTGTTTAATCCATTTCTAAACTATATATTTAGCACTTCGAAAAATGTGTTAACAACTTTTCCGTGGTAAATTATATGATTATTAATATTTTAATCTAGAAAACTAAGTAAAGTTGGACGACAATTGTGAAATCAACAGTTAACAATGAAAATCTATTCTGATTTTCAGTTAAAAAAAAAAAGATGAATGTTTACATTACAATTTGTCCGCATCAAATATTTCAATTAAAGTTTGGTATTAAAGGTTCAGATTTATCAAAAAGTGCTTTTAATTCTCCATACATTTTTACTATGGCGGCCGCGCGCCGATCTAAATACGCATTCCCCGCGCTCTATGTTTCAGTCGCTAACGCTCGGCGCAGTCTTAAACATAATGATTTCGCAATAAGAGGTAATATATTATCAATTTATCACTGATACTTTTCCCAGTCTATAATTTGTCAAAATTGAAGATTTTTTTCGCTGACTTGGTTACCTATTTACAGATGTACTTATGGAAAGTTACATCTAAGCTATGAACGGATGGACAGAGAGAAAGTCATTGGAAAATTATGATGGAGTCCTGCTTAGGGCTATGGAACACTAAACAATCAGGAAGGACATTAACGTATCAAAAGAAACGTAACGTAAACTTACATGAATCGTCATAATCATAATGTATAGTCTCTATCACTGGAAAACTATCGACATGCAAGGGAAGTGGTTCGTGCGTAGGGATTACCGGTGGACCTGAAATCAAACACATATCTATTACAAACATATGTCAATGTTTATTTAAGAAACAATCAAACAGTATGAATAAAAATACTAAACTAGAACACAATAAACTTAAACTAAATCTAAAAATGCATAGTGCCGAAGATGCTGGCGGCGTTTTCTCGCTGAATCATCAAACTGATTCTTTGAGCGAGGAAACCGCCAGCTCCCCAGTTACCAGTAACAACAATATTCCTCTTAAAGATATTTTGAATGCTATGGGGCCCAGGTTCTTGGCGCCAAAAGGTATCACCATCACTGCATAGTATAAAACAAAGTCGCCTTCTGCTGTCTGTCCCTTTGTATGCTTAGATATTTAAAACTACGCAACGGATTTTGATGCGGTTTTTAGGGTTCCGTAGCCAAATGGCAAAAAACGGAACCCTTATAGATTCGTCATGTCTGTCTGTCCGTCTGTCTGTCTGTTCGTCTGTCCGTCCGTATGTCACAGCCATTTTTTTCCGAAACTATAAGAGCTATAGGTACTGTTGAAACTTGGTAGGTAGATGTATTGTGAACCGCATTAAGAGGCCTTATTCCTTTTAAAATTTATTTTTTTCATATTACGACAAATATATTGATAATTTTAACCAAATTTTTGAAGTGAATTATACTTTTCCGCGAGTTCTAGGTAGTAACATAGCTATTTCATGCTTTCATTGCGTGCAGTCGAAAATAAGTTGAAAAAACCAATTTTCCGCATGAATTTTGTCAATTTCGAGTTGTTTTTGAAACAAAAATTATCAATGAAAAATTCAAACTGTAGGTTTCAAATATATACCAATAAGTCCCAACAGCCCTGTTCTAGGTAGTAACATCAACAATATGTTAAGAAACATGTTTGATCATAGAGAAAAATGTCTAAACAATCAGCATTTTAAAAGGAATAAGGCCTCTTAAGATTTTGATGCAAAAATAAAAAAATAATAATAAATATTGGGGGCTCCCCATACTTAGAACTGAAACTCAAAAATTTTTTTTTCATCAAACACATACGTGTGGGTTATTTATTAAGGTGGATCGCTCTTGTATGAGAAAAAAAAACCTTACATATTTAACTTCTAATAGTTCTTAAAAGTTGTAGCATAGTATAAAGATGCGAGATGATTTTTTTTATATTTTTAAAATAACGTTTTTTGCCTCCGCATCGCTGTAAGGAATTTAAAAAATGTGGAAATTGGTCCAATTTAAAAAAAACACTGAGAAGGAATTATTAGCCTTAATGATCACAAGATGAAAAAACATTATGAAGAGGATATAAATACATTAAATTAACAATAAGGGTTATTCAGAAACTATTATTATAAAACCCATTCATATTACTATTTTGCCTAATTTTGGCATGATTTTTCTTGAGGTTAACTTTGAAAGAATCAGGCCTTCCTTTAAATTAAATGAATAACTATGTATTTAATGAGAATAACTATAGTAAACGTCATATATATAATTATAAATGCGATTAGAGTTTTGAAAAATTTGGGTCTAGTATAGGTTTTTAGGAAACTTCAACGACCTTGCGGAGGCAAAAAACCTACTCCAATTGCTATCGTGTAAAACTAAATCTTAATCGTAATCCACTAGAGCAAGTTTTAATTACTATTACAATATTTAATTCCAAAAAAAAAATTTTGATCCACCCTAGTATTTATGGATAGGTCTTCAAAAATGATATCGAGGTTTCTAAAATATTTTTTTTCTAAACCGAATAGTTTGCGTGACAGACGCTTCCAAAGTGGAAAAAAGTTGCCCCCCCCCCCCTCTAACTTCTAAAATAAGAAAATGAAAAATCTAAAAAAAACATATGATGTACATTACTATAAAAACTACCAACGAAAATTGACAACATTTCATATTTTTAAGACTATCATTTTATTACTTTTCTGAATTCTGCTTAAAAAGATGAAGTAATCTCTGTTTTTATTTATTTTCTGAGATGATTATTTATTTTATTATTAATTTATAAAAACATACTTATTTTAAAATGTGGCAACACCAAAACCAGAACTTAATGGAACGGTTACTTTAGTCGGTTATCTTATTAAAAAAAACTTAATAAAACTCGGTATGCATCTGTCATCTGTCAACGTTAAATAAAACAAATATATATTTTTTCGCTCTTTGGTTTAGACAACAACCCTATTCAGCCCGTATTGTCTTAGATTGCAGTTATTTGATGTATTTTCTTATATTTCTTTAAATACAGAAGAATAAATTCAAAGATTTTTTTTGAAGGTACACGACATAAAGCCCTGTCGATCTCTATATTAATTTCCACCTGTTATAAATATGAAATGTTGTCAATTGTTTCGAACGAGATCTAGTAAGTAGTTTTTTTTTAATACCGAACTTTGCACCTAATTTATCTGGGGCGCTATACATACCAGGTGCAAACTTAACTTAACCACTTAGGGATGGAAAGTGTTTGTACGGAACCCTCGGTGCGCGAGTCCGACTCGCACTTGGCCGGTTTTTTAATAATAATAATAATAATAATTTATTTCCACAATAACATCTTTACAAAGATTTCTTAAAATAGAACTCTACTCCCTAAATAGGTGCAAGACCTGTACTATAGGTAGAAATACGAGTAGATAGAATGATTCAAGAGGAAGGATTATTTATGTATAAAACATGCATAATATATCAGCATAGCACCCGTGCGAAGCCGAGGCGAGTCGCTAGTAAAATATATTAAAAAGAACACAGTCATCATGTCAGGTAAACAAAATAATGCTCACTATCCATGAGTGCGTTTGTCCTTCCACCAAAGTAAAAACAATTAGCAAAGAGGTCTACGGATCTATTACTTTTAGTAAAGTCAAGGAGAAGGTAAACATAGTGTCGTATTAGGAAATCAAGAAGAAAGCTGAAGATAGAGAAACATGGAAGTTGCGACAAGAGCCTAGCTCTTAAGTTTGTGATGATGATAAAGAAACAAAAGATGAACTTACATCCAGTGCTTCCAATTATCAATGTCCGTCCTGACACAGGAAAAGTACCGCTGATGTGTACCCTGCTATCTGATTGCGTAACATCAACTGCATTTATTTCTGAGTTCGGTAAGATGGGAAGATCTGAAAAGGGAAAATAATTATCTGATATGCGAATACAACTAAAATACTATTCCCGGGAATGATGATGGTATTTATGAAGATCAGAACCGATATTAGCTCTTGAAGATACAAATTACGTATGTTTTTTGAAACGTGATACTTCGAAGCCTGTTGTAACAAGGTTCCACCCGAACAAACATAGTTACATTGAAGGTTTAATAAAAGCTTGTCTATACTATTATAAAATCCTAAATTTGTATTGAAAATAAATTTTCTATGGAGGGAGGTCATGATTTCAGGAAAAATCTCGATAGCGTGATGCAGCCGGATAGTTGTTTTGTATGGACACGCTTCGCCGTGCCAACCTGGTGCCATCTGTTTTCAAAAAAACCGTTGTCCTCGCATCACGCTGAAACGGCTGGATAAAAAGTTACCAATTTTGGTACAGGAATAGCTGAACATCCAAAGATGGTTATAGGATACTTTTTATTATGATTAATATTTATCTCTGAAAACATAAATTCCATGAAATATTTTCCTTACAATGTGTAACCTTATAATGACAGCGTTTGTGATTTTGAATTTAGAACGACGCGACCCCCGCGTGGCTCTTACGTGTACAAAAACTAAAAAGTATGAATTCGACATAATACCTCCGCGCGGCCCACCGGTATTAACAATAAGGTTAAGGTTGTATGAGGCGTTGATTTACGGAAACCGTGTTAGTTAGATAGAAAAGATGGCGCCAATTATCGACCAACACAGACGAAAATATGAGTGCAATGTTCGTTGTAAATTGTCTCATGCTCAAAAAAAAGACATACATTTCTTTAAAAACACAATGTGCGACAAAAGGCACTAATGCTCTTTTATTGAATATGCAATTATATTCTTCTGTAGTTTGTAAGTATTGACCATAAAAAAGCCCGGAGACGCAATAAAGAATGTTAATGAATAAAACAGATTTTATTTTGCTATTTTATCGAGTGTGATTGAAATAAAAGAATTTCGAATCAATTTAAATATGTTTTACCAACCAACATTTAGAACATTAGCCGCAAATTTTTGTATTGTTTGTGTTTGGCCTAACTTACTAATAAGGTAGCGAAATGTATAATATACGATATATTTAGCCACAATTTTGCTTCTATGTAGTCTTTTTATATATAAAATCTATTCAAAGTAATAACTATCAGTCATTCTTTATTTTTAACGGTGTGTTGAGATTTTGTTCTCAACGACCCAATTTTCCGCTAGATGGCGTTATTACTTTGACAAAATCTCCATACTATTGGCTGCATCGCGCTGTTAAGATTTTTCCTGAGTTAATAACACCACCACGTCCCTCGACACAGTACCCGAGAGTCGATATGCACGTCGTTGCGTGCCTGTGACCACGATTCGGCACAAGCTAGGGTGTAGCTGTGATGGTTAACCTCTTCGAGAATTACTACCGAAGTTGTTGAATATTGATCGCATACAAATGTAAGCAGCAGTGTATCAGTTATTGAGAGTTGCTGCTCGACAATGTATGCATTTTGTATTAAAAACAACCATGATTCGAGACAAGACAAAATCATTAAATTTACAATGTAGAAAGGATTTCACCTAGCCGGGATTTGTTGAACCCAGAACCACTAAGAAACTACTGTAATAATAACCGTGTCATCTCATGCATTTTCCTTTGCTTCCTTATTCATAATACCACGGATAACAAAACAGTGAGGCCATCACGTATCCGTTCAGTGGTGCTGTCGCTATTATTGACGTACGCGATTGAGTTAAGTTGGCACCTGAATCTTATGGCGTTACTTAGGAAATTATTATGACAGGTCATATTATTAGTAACATTGTAGATGAAAATAATTTATTGTCATCTTAAGAGGCCTTATTCCTTTTAAAATTTATTTTTTTCATATTACGACAAATATATTGATACTTCCAACCAACTTTATGAAGTGAATATTACTTTTTCCCGAGTTCTAGGTAGTAACATAGCTATGTCACGCTTTCATTTCGTGCAGTCGAAAATAAGTTGAAAAAAACTAATTTTCCCCGTGAATTTAGTCAATTTCGAGTAGTTTTTGAAAAAAAAATGATCAATGAAAAATTCAAACTAGGTTTCAAATATATATACCAATAAATCTCAATAGCCCTGTTCTAGGTAGTAACATCAATAATATGTTAAGAAACAAGGCCTCTTAATAGATGTCGTTAATATAATATGTTCAGATAGTACCTACTATGAGCTAATTATTTTTCAAGGTGCTTTGAATAGGTAGTTTAAAACAATAAACAATAAATATTAAAAACGATATCTATACTATTATAAAAACCTAAATTAGTACTGAAAATAAATTTTCAATGGAGGGAGGTCATGATTTCAGGAAAAATATTGATAGCGTGATGCAGCTTGATACTTAGTTGTTTTGTATGGACTGGCGTCGCCGTGCCAACCTGGCGCCATCTGTTTTCATAAAATCCTTTGTCCTCCAATCACGCCGAAATGGCTGGACGGATCTTAACCATTTTTGGTACAGGGATAGCTGGACATCCGAAGATGGTTATAGGATATTTTTTTTCCGTCTACGGTAAAGAAAAAATACGCGAATGAAGTCGTGTGCATCTCATAGCGTCATCCATCAGCGTCGTGAATTTGAATTTAGAACCACGCGTACCCCGCGGGGGGCGGCCTGCGCTACCCACCGGGGGACAATAGCTCTGAGGTTGGAAGAGTCGCCGAGTTACGGACACTGGGGCAGTAGATGGCGTTAGTGGTACACGAAATGATCATTTTATGAAACAAAACTGAACACAATTTTGTTATTATTAATTTCGCGATGCAACAATGGGAACTACCACTCTATTATTGCATTTAAAATTCATGTATTTACTCAGTAGTCTATAAATATTGACCCTCTTTTCATAAACGTACTGAGACGCGGAGAAAATTTGAAATGAATAAATAAGTTGTTTTTTACTTTCTTGAGAGACAATAATCAAAATAAAATTATTTAAAATCAATTTTATCCTTCGACGTATAAATATTTACGGAAAGTTAATGAAAACGCGCATAAGTGCTACCAGTAGCGCCATCTGTGAGCTTTAAACAGTAGTTTTCCCCGAGGTGCCGTCCGCAGCAGAGTTTTCGCAATGGCGAAGTGAGTCGATTGGTCTGTAATTTGTGTATTGTTTTACTAGCTTTTACCCGCTGCGCTCGCGTTAAAACGTACGTTCACTATATTACTACGTCTACTACGACCTCTTACACAAATTTGAAGTTAGTGAGTGATACAATGAATTTCTTTAATTTTAATACAGCTGATGCAAAGTTTAAGTTGACAGCTCGAGGGCCGTTCAGCGTCAGTATGTGTTTAGACAAAATATAAACTATCGCAAACAACGTTTGATTAAACTTTAAAGTATTTCTAAAGAGATGGTGACTAACAGCGACGGGAGGCAATAATTGAAAAAAACAATATCGTACAACGGAAAAAAGAAAGCAAGGCTGATGAAACTTAAGCAATACGAAGAGATGGTATCGAAAAAAACGGGGGGCTCGGGGGGCGGAGCCCCCCGCTCTAACAAAATATTACATGCAAAACTGAAAAATTCAAGTAGCTTTGATGAAAGGCTAAGTTACCTGTAGATATATGGTGATCAAGAAAAAACAAAACCCTAAAAGGCTAACAAGAAAGCAAGTCTCATCAAACTTTTAAGTAACCTGAAAAGATAGTGAACTAAAATGGCTTAGTGCTCGCATTAAGAAAACACAAAACCTTAAAACGGAATCAAGAACGCAAGTCTGATCAAACTTTAAAGGATTCTAAAGAGATGGCGACCCAACCAGACGGGAAGCACGAAGAAAAAACAATATCGCACAACGGATAGAAGAAAGCACGTCTGATGAAACTTTTAAATAACACGAAAAGATGTTATTGTTAAAAAAAAATTATAACATGCTAAAACAGAAAAATAAAGTACATCTGATGATAGGCTAAGTTACGTGTAGATATGGTGATCAAGAAAACATAAAACCTTCGCTAACGAGAAAGCAAGTCTGCACAACCTTTTGAGCAACCCGAAAAGATAGTGAACGATTATGGAATAGTACTCGCATTAATGAAACGGAAACAAGAAAGCAGACCAAACTTTTAGGTATTCTAAAGAGATGGTGACTAACAGAGACGGAAGGCACTAAGTTAATTATATCGCAACACGGAAAGAAAAAAGCAAGACTGATAAAACTTTTAAGTAACACGAAGAGATGGTATTGAAAAAGACGGGGGGCTCGGGGGGCGGAGCCCCCCGCACTTAGAAAGTGCAATATGCTAAAACTGAAAATTATAAGTAAATCTGATGAAAGGCTAAATGACCTGTAGATATGGTGATCAAGAAAGAAAAGAAAGAAAAGACAAAACCTTAAAATGCAAACTAGAAAACAAACTCTGATCAAACTTTTAAGTAACCTGAAAAGATAGTGAACTAAAATTGCATAGTGCTCGCATTAAGAAAACACAAATCCTTAAAACGGAATCAAGAAAGCAAGTCTGATCAAACTTTAAAGGATTCTAAACAGATGGTGACCAAACCAGACGGGAAGCACGAAGAAAAAACCTCGCACAACGGAAAGAAGAAAGGAAGACTGATAAAACTTTTAAGTAACACGAAGAGATGGCATTGAAAAAGACGGGGGGTTCGGGGGGGCAGAGCCGCCCGCTATTAAAAAACATTACATGCTAAAATTTAAGAATTAAAGAAAATCGGTTGAAACGCCTAAGTTACCTGTAGATATGTTGATCAAGAAGACACAAAACTTAAAAACGCTAACGAGAAAGCAATTCTGCTCAACCTTTAAAGTAACGATAGTGAAAAGATAGTGAAAAAAATGGCATAGTGCTCGCATTACATAGAAACAAAACCCTAAAACGGAATCAAGAAAGCAAGTCTGATCAAACTTTAAAGGATTCTAAATGGGGATGGTGACCAAACCAGACGGGAGGCGCGAAGAAAAAACAATATAACAAACGGAAAGAAAAAAGCAAGACTGGTGTAACTTTCAAGTAATCTGAAGCGATACCTAACAAAAATGCAGTAGTGCTCACATTGAGAATACATAAACCTTAAAACGGTAACAGGAAAGCAATTCTGAACAAACGATTTAGTATTCTAAGGAGATGAGGACCATAAAAAGCGGGGGCACTAAGCAAGACAATATACCACAACGGAAAGAAGAGAGCATGACTTTATTTAAGTAACCAATTGAGACAGTGCACAAAAATGTCGGAGGCCTCGCATTGAGAAAACAAAACAAGAAAGTAGAAATTGAATCTAAAATGAACAAGGAATCATGTCCGTGAAAGCATTCAAATATTCCAAAGATACAGTAAACAAAAAATATGGGGGCTTGAGTTATGCCAAGCCAATGCCAAATGCCAAGTTATGCCAAGTGAACGTATTTTTTTTTAACGCGTGCGAAGCCGCGGGCAAAAGCTAGTAATAAAATAAAAATCACCTTTTGATAAACTAGTATTGCACCTTAATGACAAAGGGCTTCAAAAAAAGTAAAGTTAAAACGACATTTCATTGCAAGTTTGAGAAAATTAAATTAAATATACTTCATACTTACAACTACAACTTTCATCAGTTGATGCAGACCCACAAGCTAGAGGCACATCGCTAAAACCAGCAGGTTCTTCCACTGGCATGTCAACTTTTGCTAATTCTGCATCTACAAATGATTCCATCTTTAATAGTTCAGTTTTTACTACAGCATCCGTTTTTGCCAGTTCTGTTTCCACAAACAAGTCCACTTTAGCCAACTCAGACTCAACAATGCCATCTACTTTAGCGAGTTCTGATTCAACAAATGAGTTAACTTTTTCTAATTCAGATTCGACTATAGCTTCAGCTTTAGCCAGTTGTGATTCCACAAATGATTCTAGCATTGCCAATTCCATTGCCACCAGTGTTTCTTTTTCTGTCATATTAGCATTTTCCATTTCTGTTATATTAGTTTCACCTAGACTCTGTGCTATTGTAAATAATGAGCCTACTTGGTCTGCATTGTCAGTGATAGATTCTTCTAACTTTTCAGTCCTTATCAGTTCAGATTCTATAAAAGCATCAACTATAGCTAATTCTGAAGCAATTTTGGATTCTATTTCAAGTAGAGCACTATCTACGCAGTGATCTACTTCTGATGTATCCGTGTTTGCCAGTGCATTTTGTATGAGAGGTCCCAAGTTTTCTATTTCTGCTTCTACAAATGCATCGAGTTCAGCCAGTGTTGCGTCCACTTCTGCACCTTTTTCTTTCATTATGGCATCAGCTATCAAAGCTCCTAATATAACTGTATTAGGTATTTTGCCATTGGATTCAGCTTCATCGTATTCCGTATTTATTGGTACCAAATCTTCATCGTTTTCGCTATCGCATATTATAACATCACTGCTTTCTAATACCATATTTGAAGGTGCAACTATAGGACTGGAAACTGGTAGAAGATCTGGGCCTGAAACATATTATAACGTAAGGTTTTATACGTCGTACATATTTCAAAAATATGAAAGATGAGTTTTTTCTGTATCTTTATTGAGAACATCAATGCCATTTTGCAAAATCTTAGTGATTGGCGATGTTTTAAACTTGAATATACATATTTGGTATGAATACAATGAAATAAAACGAATAAAATTAATAAATTGAGTAAAGTTAAATTTATTTCTTAAACAAGGGTCATTGCTCTTCCATATTACCTAAAAGCAGCCTTAAAAACGTTGATCATCGTTTACAAAATATTTCAACGAGAATTGCCGTCAGTTGTTATTTATGACATTGTTTCAAGTCTGGTCCAGTTAAAGTAATTCTCAAAAACAATCTTTAAATATAAATGTGACTTACATGGAGCGTGCCCAACAATGCTACAGGAGCCAGATGCTGGGGCAGTTCCACTGAATTCTGCGATTCCTTCCACAGGCACTCCTAGTAGACCAAGATCTACACCATCGTAATCACCCGTTGGGAACGCCTGAAACAGATTATCCATCATCAACATCAGGTGATGTGGTTGGCAGAGTGGTAGAACAACTGCCTACTGAGCCAGCAGTCCCGGGTTCCAATCCCGGCAAGGTAAAAATAGTTGTATGATGAACTCGAATATTTGTGCCTGGATCATGGATGTTTTATGTAATTAAGGTTACATTTATTCATATACGTATGTATATCGTCGTGTAGTACCCAAAACACAAGCCTTCTTGAGCTTAATATGGGACTACTTAGGCCGATTTGAGTGAGAGGTTGTCTGATATTTGTCTGATAATTATCATCACCGTCTTTGACATCAGAATCATCATCATTTGCCTTTCAGACTATTTACAGTTATAGGAGATTTATGGTTTTAAATCTGTGTAGCAATGCGTTGGATGCCTGAAAAGACTGATATGAAATTAGCAGATCCGATCTCACAAATTTGACTAGAAACATTGATCGATCGTTGTAAAAAAAAAACGGAAACATGATCACAAATGTTTTTGGCAGCACTTGTCATTTAAATGCAATTCTAGTATAATGGAGGGTGATTTTTATTAACCCCCGACGAAAATAGGGATGTATATATGTTTCTGTCTGTAGCATCTTACCTCCCAAACAGATGGACCAATTAAGGTAATAGATGTATTTTTTAACTGTTTTTGTGTACAATAAAGCGTTTACTTACTTACTTACCAATTAGGGTGCGGTTTTTTTTAATCGAGAGACTTGTTCGTCGATATGGTTTTTAGCTAAGTTTAGTGGAAATAGGACCAGTAGTTTCCAAGATATTCAGCTTTAATTAGAACAAGTTTAGTAAAAAGATATCAGCCAATATAGAAGCTAAGAATTCTAAATTTTGTGGTCATGTTCAGTTTTAGTAGCATTTTCTATATCACTCATTGAATGAGGGTCTCATGATGACCAGCTACTTGTGTTGGGGTGTTTACTTTATTCGATGCTTTGGCTTTGATAGCTTAATTGGAAATGCACCAGTCTGGCCTGGAAAGCTGTGGAAATTTTTCAATTTTTTGCTTCTATATAAAGATGTCTGTATAAATAAATAGAATTCTAAATAACTGGTATATTGGCAGCACAACTGTGACACGCGGTTTTTTCTCACGTGAGAACTATTAACTGTCTCTTTCTTCGCCGTACCGTGAGAGAGTGACAGGCGCTGCTATGCGCCTTAGTTGTTCTAGATGGGCTGGACTAGACTATTCACACGTGATAATACCTTCTCTTTCCAGCGCTAAATTGCGGGTACAGTTGCCGGCAAACTTCTTGAAAAAAAATGGCGGATCTGCATGTAGATTTATACGTAAATCGGCTACTGCGCAGTCAAGGTTATGCTCAAAAAGTTTGCCGGCAACTGTACCTAGTATATTTATAAATAGAAATGTAACAAACTTACGGTTACTAATAATCCGTGAAGCACAAAAACACACACATTACTAAAACCCATTGCGTTTATCTATTTCAACATACATTACAATTCTGAACGAAAAATGGAAGGTAATATAATTATATACTAATAAAATGTTATCAAGAACCTCAGTGCAGTTTCTTTGTTTGGTTTGAAATACGTCAGTTGCAGATATGATTCATTTTACTGCCACCTGCGTTGACCAAAAACGGGTTGGACCACGTTTTTGGTTAAGTCTATCGACAAGGAAATTTTGCCTGCTATTTTGTTTGCAAATAAGCTATCAGATGGCGCTGTTCTAGGTGAAGGATGGTGAAGGTGAGCTAACATCGCACCGTTTTTAACCGATGTTGAGAAAAGAGCGGTATTTGTGTTTCTGTCTGTTGCATCGTAGCTCCTCCGGAAGGACCGATTTGGATGAGGTTTCATTTTGTCGAAAGCCTTTTTCTGTCCAGATGGTACTTAGCTACGTTTGGTGAAAATAACCGCAGCAGTTTCCAAGGTATTCAGCTTTGATTGGAACAAGTGACAGGATTTCAGCCGATAATTAAACTAAGAATTCAGAATTCTGTAGTTATGTTCAGTCAGGAGCATTTTTATACCACTCATTAAATCAAGGTGTCATAGTGAGCATCTACTTGTATCAGTTTTATTTTTATTTTGAATTTGGGACATGATATTTTCGTGTTACTCTGTCCACAGTCGTGAGGTGCTCTAAACACGGCTATTGCCAGTGATTTCTCCCTCACACTGACAGTTTTGTATACTTCGTTTACATCTGCATGGTATTTTGTAACGTATCAAGTATCACAACTTTAGGGGCTACTCTTTAATCACATAAGGACAATTTTCAAATTCAATTTTGCCAATTCCCTCCCTAACCCCTGTAAGAACATTCTCAACTGTCGGGAATCACCAGATAGGACATGTAGAGATTTAACAAACCCCCCCCCCCCGCCCCCTAGATACCTTTACGTAATTAATAAACGGCCCAACTGTACGCACTAATGCAGCTTAACGAGACCTTGAAGTTTTCACAATAATTAAATTACAAAAACGCAAGATGACTGTAGTATTGCGGCGAATCTAATTTCTGATCCATTTTCTACTTTTATGCAAATTACTTCAAATAAATGTTTTGTTACAACGTCAGAGCAAGACAAACTAAAAAACGTACTACTTTACAAACTCACTTTTATTTTACAACGGTAAATCAAACTCAAATATAACAAAAACTTATTTTATTCAAATAAAATACACATAAGAATCTACAAATTTCACAAGGATGAACACAATCATAAAGCTATAATTTTCAGCTTTATTAGTAACAAAATCACTCTCAAAAGCACTCCTACCGTTATTCTATTCCTCACTTTCTTACTAACTTTAGATCCAACAGCATCATCCAATTTTGTATCATCTAAAACATCTCCTACAGTATCAACTGTTTCTTTTATAACGGCTCCTACAGAAACTGTGTCTCCATCATTGCTATCGTCTACTACATCACTTACAATGTCTTCTATATTATCAACTAGTTCAGGAACTACTCCAGATAAGATTGGAGTCAATGTGGAACTGTCTTCTGGTGATAAATTGTCTGTTATGCTGTCTACTATCTCAGTTGTGTCACCGCCATTGTAGCTAAAAGAGGTGATGCGGCCATCTGGGAATATATAAATGATGATGCTATAAGAGTTTATTTTAAAAATAAAATACTTTAAACGTACAGTCAGAAGTTGCCACGTGCCCAAAATGATATGAACACGGACTCTATTGTCTAGAAAATAAGGTTTGTACAGATCATTTTCGGATCAGTGAGCGTGTTATTCTTTTGCTGCTGACTGTACAAAATAATACAGTCCCAAATTGTTAGTTCATGTACACTAAATTTCAAGACGATAAGGTAAAGGTTGACCATAAAAAACAGTTTAAAAACAAAAACAACTGAGACATGTTTCATAATTAAAACGGTTTAAACTCTCGTAAAAATTGTCAGGAACGGCCCTATGCAACTCACGGCACACAGTGGGCCGTGGGTCACCTAGCAGCACGGATAGCTGTCCCTGATGAAGAGCTCCATATGAGTTCGAAAAAATTCTGGCCGTTTTTGACAATTTTAATGTAAGTTTAAACCGTTTTTTAATCTTTCTGCAACAAGTAAAAATTAATCGTTCGTCTCTGAACTGCACGACTATTTTGTATCTAGTTGTGTTTCTATATTACTTTCTTTATATTGTTTCCACTTTCATAGATTGCTGTTTTTTTCCGAGTTTTATGTCTAAGGATGATGTAAGTCATAGTCAGTTCAAAAAACGAAAGTCATCCCTCCGGTGGTCAAGAGCTTGTATGAATCCAGGTTATATTGCTTTCACATCGGATTATAGAAGAGAGAACGTTCTTAATTCTCATACGAGTTTTATCAGAGAATTAGGCCTTGGAATCTTTAATTTCGCTTATGTCCACAGGAAAAACTCTGACCCATGTAACTAAGTCATGTGTTACCTGATGATGAACTTGCGTAGCCATTCCCCGAGCTGCTATAACTGTAGGAACTGCTAAAGCTTGACCCAGATCCAGTATCCACATGTCCGTCAGCTGAGTCCAACACTCCATCCAATATTGAATCCACGGTACCAGTGATGGAGCTGCAGATTTTGGACTGTTCATTTAATCCACCAGGACCCAGGACGTCATCCAGAAGTCCGTCTACCGAGCTTGTTACTCCAGATAGGAGATCATGTAGGCCTGCATCCGCTCCTAAGCGCTGAAAGTGGGTTTTAAGTGGGTTTAAGTAAGTTTTGCTCTTTCTCAAATGTGGATTTCCGATTGATCAGTTCCTTAACATAGCAGATATCCACTACAGTAAAAGATCTTTATTATCAAGTTAAGATACGATACGTTACATTTTTTTAAGTAATAGCTGACGTCACGATTAAATGGCTGATAATTTTTCTATTCAAGCTGTGTTAAATGGCATTGAGAAATGATCGTTAACATTATAATGGTGAAATTTTAGCCACTTGGCAGAAAATGTCGAATTCGGCTCAAGAGAGAAACCAGTAATCTCAACAACTGAGAGTGTTTTGCGGGCAGAAATTATTTAAAATATTACAAGCATGACATATTAGTTAATTTATGCTTTTCTTACCGTTAAGATAGCAACGAAAAATATAACTTTGCTTGCAACCATTGCAACTATTAAGGTTTATATTTATGTACGTGTTTTTAATAGAAATATATATTTGTATTTTATCTTTTAACCTACATTTGGTAATAGCTTTCTAGCTTTAGCCATTCAAGAAGGCACGTTCTGATTCCAAAATCACCAGTGACATTATTTTATTAATAATCCTTACTTACCAACTCTACGCAATCGGGATATAGCTTCAAGTTCATTGCAAAACCTATTTGAATGCCTAGGTCGTGGATGAACAACAAAATTACTACATACATTTGGTAACAAAAATAAATAAATTTGTTAGTTTATATGTTTTATTTTTGACCCTTAATAAATGTTGTTATTTTGGTAACAAAATAATTATAAGGAAAAAATGTTTGCCGCCAGTCGTACAAAAAAATATTGTACGTTACAATTGTTATGCTCTTGGACTTAATTTTATTTTGTCATAATAAAAGATTTTATGAGATTCATACAGGCAAGAAAAATCGGGGAATATTATGATACGCCACTGGCAACACAGTATTGACAGAACCAACCAATCATAAAGTTCACCACATACCAGAGTAGCATACCTTGTTTTCTTAAACCATGCCAATGGGGATCACCTCACTTCCCCGAATTTCATTTGTCGTAAATGTATCACTTGCCATTTTTTTCATTTGCCATAAACTTTTTATTTCATAATTCATAAAATCTTCAGGATTTCTTTAATACTATTCACGGAGAAATCATTAGGTTAGGTTAGGTTTGTTTTATGAAAATCCCGAAAGTTTCAGCGTACAGGGAAAAATGGATTTATGGCAAATGAATATTATGGCAAGTAATACATTATTTTTTTACTAGCCTGTGTTTTTGTCCCACTGCTGGGCAAAGGCCTCTGCCTGAGATTTCCGCAGGTCCCTGTTTCGTGCCTGTTCCGGCCAGTTGCTGAGGAATGTGTCCAGGTCATCCCGCCATCTCCGTCTGGGCCTGCCCCGTCTGCGTCGTCCATCTTTGGGCACCCACTTAGTGGCTATGCTGGCCCATCTTTCTGGATGCATACGGCAAACGTGGCCTGCCCAATCCCACTTGAGCCTGGCTGTTTTGCTACCGCTACAGCTATGCGTGTTTTGGAGCGTGATACATTATGGCATATAAAACTCGGGCAAACGATAGAGAGGCTATGCCAATGACTAGGGAGATGCGACTTCAGAGCGGAGTTCGCGTGGTGTACGCCCGCGCGTCGCTCAGTGAGACAGTACACTTACCATGAGTTTACAGTGACCGTACTCGAGCGACTGCGTAAAGGATTTGTATGGAGAATTGTAGTTCTACAAAGTAACCGGTAGGGGCGCTGTACTATTCTCCATACAAATCGTTTACGCAGTCGCTAGCGAGTACGGTCACGTTAACTGATGGTAGGGGTACAGAAGGCGACACATGAACAGTTTACGATTTGTGATTAATTGAGCGTTTCAACCGTATTAGGTATTACTGTACCCAACGGCGACGAACTCCGTATACTTATGAGTAACTAGCTGTGCCCCGCGGTGTTACCCGCTCATCCCACGGGAACACTAAATTTATTCGGGATGAAAAGTACCCTATGTCCTTCCCCGGGACTGAAACTGTCTATATACCAAATTTCATCTAAATCGGTTCAGCGGTTTAAGCGTGAAGAGGTAACAGACAGACAGACAGACAGACAGACAGACAGACAGACAGACACACTTTCGCATTTATAATATTAGTATGGATATGGATATGGATTTTCAAAAAACATGTACGTAGTTAAAGGCTTAATAAAAACAACGCTCGGAACTAGACAAAAATAAATTTAAAAAACTCCTTAAAAAACATTTGTTAGAAACCCTTCCATAAAGTAAGCAGACGTAATAGTATATTATAGTAATGTAAGACAAACTTTTTGTAGAGACTCTCCTGCAGACAAACTGTGCAAACAGTTTTGCAGAACTCTGTTCTTAACACTTTTGTAAACAAAAGCCAAATAAAGATTTTTATTATTATTATTATTATAAAATAACGATCGCTTCTTTTGTGTTACGAAAATTACTCATACAAAAGATATGGGTAACTATCGTTACACAAATTAATCAATTAAGTTTTGTTTTAATTAAAGCCCTTAACTATGTACATGTATTTTGAAAATGACTCATATAGCAGTCGTGGCTTTTTTACAATAACTATCGTCGCCTTCATGAATTGGCAAATATTGCCGACAGAGTAATAATACACAGAGTAATAAGGAAGACAGTTCAGACCTGAGATATAAATAAAACACAGTTTTCATTTACAATGATTTATTACATTACACATGCATAGTCTTATAGGTGTATATTTTTTATTACTACTCTGTCATCATACTTAAAACTTTAAACTATATCACTGATCACTCGTGATGAATGAGACACGATTCAATTATTCAAGACAGTGCAATTTGAAACATTCAAAATGTGACTTTTAAAAAAGGCATATTTGACCACTTTTCTTAAAATTCCTAAGTAAAGAGATCTACTGTTTTCATACCTTTAATTGTGTATTCCCTTATTCAATTTAATTTTCATCGCACGGTGCTACACTTGGAGATTGCAATCAAAAGAAATATTTATTGATAAAATCAATTTAAATATTAAATATTTTTGCGATCTATATTTATCACAATCAATGTTGATTCTATTTTTGTGGCGATGCCACATTTCTTATTTTGTATATAGATGCAAAGAATAAGTAAGAAGCCAAAACTGTTAGTGTTATTTCATACGGTCTGCATAGCGGTCCTGTAGCTCAGTTGGAAGAGCACTATTCCTGTTAAACAGGTCGTGTGTTAGAGCATAGAGTAAGGAATTATGTTAGAGCCACACTTGGACTGAAGTGGGTCGCGCATTTCTTCTTTATTTATCCTTTGTATCTATATTTGTAATAAAATAACGACTTTTATTATTTATCTTAAACCTTTAGTAGACCAAGACGACGCAACAATAGCAATTTCAAAAGTGTTTTACCCGTGATTTTACCTGTAGTAGAAGTAACAGTGTTAGCCACACCAGAACAACCAGTAACTCCACCCACTACAGGCACATCATTAACAATACTTGTAGCGCCTCCCCCTGTCGCTGATCCTACTACTCCACCAACTACTCCATCAACAACTCCACCAACTACTCCATCAACAACTCCACCAACTACTCCATCAACTACTCCATCAACAACTCCACCAACTACTCCACCAACTACTCCACCAACTACTCCACCAACTACTCCACCACCAACTCCGGAAACCACATCGGTAACACCTTCAGAAGTCAGCGTTGGAACTAATTCACCAATCTGTAAAAAAGTAGCTTGAATTCGAACTTTGCATTTTTAAGGCCCAATCAAAGAGTTTTTACGTCATTTTAAAGAAAATTATGAAATTTTGCAATAACTCAAAAACGGCTCGACCGATTTTATTCAATATAGTTTTCATTGCAAGTAAAGGTAATTTTTTGACCCATGGTTGAAAAGTTAGAAGGGGGGGACGTAAATTTTTTGGATT
Source organism: Apotomis betuletana (assembly GCA_932273695.1). Lineage (NCBI taxonomy): Eukaryota > Metazoa > Arthropoda > Insecta > Lepidoptera > Tortricidae > Apotomis > Apotomis betuletana. The sequence continues at coordinate 2,813,392 of OW026325.1, forward strand.
TCCAGACAGATTACAAAACTGCTGACTTTATCAAAAAACAATATTTGGAAACCCCTATTATTTTTAAAATACCTATTCAACGACACCCCACACACTAGTGTTGAAACAAAAACATTTTTGTTTTAGTTTTTATTTTAAAATTTTGTCGGCGAGATACATACGAAATTTCAGCATTCTAGTACTAATGATCACGGAGCTAAGCCGCGGATGGACGGATACACGGACAGACGGACATAGCGAAACTATGTATAAGGGTTCTTAAATGACTACGGAACCCTAAAAATTACATCTTCATTGCATGGATATCATCTAGGTTATCTGTGTGACATTTGGTAGCATACTGTGGTTCACTTCTAAAATCCATGGAGTCACTAATTATGATTGTTTTCAAAGTCAAAGTCGAAATTTAAAAATATATGGCGATTTACATATTTTAATAGATCGTAATTAATTGAAGTACTTAGTATAAAATACGTTATAAATCCGACCATAAAAAGTTTGACTTTTAAAACAAATACCGCTAAACATATCATTACCGTCCGTACCCGTAATTTAAAAATTAAAACGTCTTACCTTTAAAATGACTTACAAATATATATTTTTTTACAATTAAAATGGGTTTAGTAATTATATAATAGCACCAATCATGGCATCTAATATTTATATCTCCATAATATTTTTAGGCTTCTTTTTTGACTTTGAAAAAAATAATTAGTGACCCCACGGATTTTAGAACACGGTATGCTAAAAAATATCCTAACCTTAAAGTAAGAACGTTAATTAGTTTACTTTTTGATTATGTACCACTTACCATAAAACAAAATACGAAAATGGTTGATATATCCCGAGAGAGAGCCATTGCGTACAATTGAATTTTGTGGAAAATTCTTGTTTTTCTATGTAATATTTATACGTTCGGTATTATCTGTCACCTATATTTGTCACAATAGACATTGTGTATTATTCCGGTCACGTATTTGTTATGTTTTCTACTGATAAAGCCGTCTTTTGGAAATAACTAAAACAATTGGGTAACAAAGCAGTACTTATTTTTTTATTAAAACTGGTTTACCCTTGTTTTGTAGTAGTAGAAATGCAATTTCATCGAAAAACTTTTTTTCTGAAATCATAAAATATTTTGTTAATGGACTTTTATAAGTTTATAACACAAACCCGACCTAACCTAATATAGGTTGTAATTTTCAAGATTTGCTAAATAAAACCGTTATAACTTCTAAAAATATAACGGTTTTCAGGAAAGAATTACTTTCGGAAAAATTAAAATTTGGCGAGTCGTTACAGATGGGAAACAATGTTTCGGGGTTGAGATAAGATACCTTTTTAGGGTTCCGTAGGTAACTAGGAACGCTTATAGTTTCGCCATGTCCGTCTGTCCGTCTGTCTGTCTGTCTGTCCGTCCGCGGCTTAGCTCCGTGATCATTAGTACTAGAAAGCTGAAATTTGGTATGAGTATGTGTATTGTGCATGTATTGCGGCAATATAAGAATTAGTTGAACTAATATTAAACAAAACAAACTTTATTTGAAGTGATGATTAGACTAAACGAGTTTTGACAAAGTGATGATTTATTGAACAATAATTATGAAAACTGAAATTAGGCAAACTGAAATTAGGCAAATCATTTTTAGACAAAACAAGGGAATACCGCGTATAATCGATAACTTCCAGAAGGTAATAAGTATTAATTACTGTTACTTTGGCGTTTACGACCTTTTTATAGAGCTTGAAATCTTTCTCGTAATTTTCGTCTATTGTGAAGGATGGGCAACTACGGAACCCTACGCTGAGCGTGGCCCGACATGCTCTTGTTTTATTTTTTTTCATTCAATTTATTTTATATTATTTATTTATATACATACATATAATTTATCCCTTTCACCAAGGTACCACCGTACACCACTAATTACCGCTTCTTGTTTAAATCACTGGGAAAATTATAATGCCCTATTCATTTGGGTGTGGCACAAAGTTACTATCGATTCTCAACATAATTTGAGATGATGGTGCCTATCATGAAGTCTGAATATTTACGGTAGATGGCGCTACGATGCCACCCTAAGGTATGGAAGAAGCAATTGGTTGAAAAATTCAACGGCTCTTGCATCAGGTTCGGTGGTCCAATAGGTAGGACGCCCGTGTTGGCCCGAAATGCCGTTGGAGATGCAGGTTCGAGTCCTGCCTTAACTATTAAATTTTTCGCTCCATTGTAAACATTAAGTTATATTGCCACCAAAAAAGGAGTAACAACCTACTTTAATGTGACTACCTATTCAGTTGAGTGCCAATTGAAAACTGTTGGTTATCTGTCAGCAAACTCATAATTTCATGGCGAAACATTAAATTTTCATCATCATCATCATCAGCCTATTCTTGTCCACTGCTGGACATAGGCCTCTCCAACTGCACGCCATTATCCTCGGCTACTCTTTCTTATCCAGCTTTTGCCAGCCACCCTGCACAGATCATCGCTCCACCTAGTCTGAGGGCGTCCCACACTACGCTTGCCGATCCGCGGTCTCCACTCAAGAACACGTTTACCCCACCGGTTATTGGTTCTTCGGCTAATAGGTATGGCCAGCCCACTGCCACTTCAAATTGCTAATACGGTGAGCTATGTCGGTAACTTTGGTTCTCTGACGGATCACTTCGTTCCGAATTCGATCCTTCAAAGAAACTCCGAGCACTGCCCTTTCCATAGCTCTCTGAGCTATTAAACTTTAGTACTAAAAAAACGGTGGAGCGTAAGTTGGACTCGCGCATCGAGGGTTCCGTAAAGTTAAATCACTGCATATACTTCTAACGAAAAGATCAACTGTACTGAGTGACACACTTAAGTTTGCCGTTGGAACTCTTTAGTCCCCATACATTAATGTCGCGGTGAGCTTATCAACTGCAAATAAGTTTATTCATACAAAAATATATATCTATAGGTAGTAATGTAACTACAAATTTACGGTTTTTTTAATTTAGTTGTGATATAAATAAAATACCTAATAATATAAATTATCAGAGCATTTGATATTAATTTCAGCTCATGTTCGTTCTTTATTCCTGAATGTCTGATTTGTTCATTGCGTTCCTGAGAAAAGGGCGTTGACAGACGTAAAAACAGACATACGACAAATTATAAGGATCCGTTTTTGCCGATTGAGGTACGGAACCCTTAAATCAATAAATATAACATGGAATAAAATAATATCGTTTGAGTATGACGTAAATAAAATTATTAGGTAGCTACGTTTTTTGTTGATGAAGCATTGCTAGTGCGTAAAGAATGCATTATGTATTATAGTGCAGTCATTGAAGCGAAAAATACGGTCTTACCTCCGATTTTTTTTACTGTGAACCGATTTGCATGAAATTTTGGAATTAGGCTCATCTTACCCTTAACTTCAAAAGTGAAAATGATCTGAACTCCGGCTATTATTTTTAAGGGGTGTAAACAACCCCTTAATGGAAAAATTGACATTGAGCCATTTTATCGCTAGAAAACATGTCTAATAGTAAGTGGTGAAATTGTAAAGTATTTTCTAACATAATTACCTCATATTAAAATCATTTTCAACCCTTTGAAAATCTTACAACCCTTGGAAACAACCCCTAAATTGAAAAAATCACAAAAAAATACTTTGGTATGACATAAAAAGATGTAAGTATAGAGTAAGTAATATTTTATATTCTCTATAATAATTATCAAATTTTTAACCCCCTTTCAACCCTTGAAAACTACCCCTTGATAAAAAATTGTTAATTTTTTTTTTTTGATAAAATGAAAAGGATTTAAATATTATTCCACACTCTCTAAAATGATTATCATATTCTTAAGCTTTTCTACCCTTAAAACTACCCCTAAATTAAAACAGTAAATATATATGATTACATATTTAAAAATAATTTCATTTAGAGTAAAAAATTGCCATTTATTGAATAAAATATTTACAAATTATATAAAATTGTACTATTATTATTAAAATATAATATTATTATTCATGACTCAATGTCGGAGTCGCTGTCACATTCAACATCTTCTGGCTGAATTGGAGGGCTATTTTGGCAGTTATCTCCACTGCACGTTCCACAGGTACTATTACAAAACAGACCAACTTTTCTGCATCCGCAAGAAATTGAAATTGAAATCTGAAATTGGGTGTCTAGTTAAAATATTATATTAAACACGTGCTCATTCCTTTGCAGACAGAAATATACTGGTCACATTATAACGAATAAACGGAGCACGCACAGCTGATCACATGGCTTTTCGTTGGCCCCTTCACTCAAATGTGTTATATATACATATAAGAACGTTGGTATGTATTCATGCCTACGTTTCCGAAATATATGAGCCATATTATGTATATATTTACACATTACAATAGTTGTGGGTCTCTATTATACTGCGTACTTTCACATTGCTCCAAATATTCCCACTCCGAAATTTTCAGTTACTAAGTAGAAAAAAATATGATAAGTTTTTGGACCATAACTCCTTCAATTTTCATGCTATCACAATTTATAAAAAACCATTGTAAAGGTAATTAAGAGAGCTACAACATCCTTTATTGCAATATATAATAAAAAACCTTTTTCTAAAACGGTGAAGGGTTAAAGGGCTTAAGAGAGGCTGTGATTGCGCTGCCACGCGCTCTTTAAACAATCATATCTCCGTAAATTTTTGTTTGACAGAAAAAACAAAAAAACCAAATTGCTTGTCAGAAAAATACCTAAATTTTTAATCCGTACACTTTTATACGTATCTGTCGTCATTTTTGAGATATTATGAAAAAAAAGTGGGTTCTTTATAAATTTGAAATTTTGTTTTTTTTTATAATCGTGACTTTTTTGAAAAATATGTGTCCTGAAGCAGCCAAACTGATACTATCTATCAAACTCTTCATAATAAAGTTAATTCTAGGCGGAATACGATTAATTTTAATTTTGGTGGAAATGGCACTTATGAAACCCATTGATTTAAAAGAAAAAACATTAGATGCTCCCCTTATTTGGAATACAGCTCACATATTTTACATGCAAAAGACTTTTAATAGTGCTCATTTTAAAGCTTATTTCAAGCACTACAAAACCCTTTTGTATTAGAATGCATAAAATGCATCTGCTTGCCGCTAGATGGCATTGACCACATCGATTAAATTTCAGACAAAATAAAAAACGGCTTTGATCTTTAATATCTAGCTTAATATTGCACTTAGAATACTTTATAAAAAACCAAATTGTTCATTGTTTTACCTGCTACAATTTTGTTTTTTATAAAATTTTCGATAAAACGTATATTTTTGGAGATATTTGCAAAAAACCGATGAAAAACGTGAAAAAATTGCGAATTTTCAATTGCCAATAACTTGAAAAGTATTGGATTTTTTGAAAAACTTATAATTGATTTTTTGCTTAAAATTAGGCCTTCTATCGATATCCGAGGTTATTTTGAAAAAAAAAAAAATTCACCCCCGAGAAGGGGTGGCAACCACCCCCAGGGTGGTTGCGGAGTTCAAATCATTTTCACTTTTGAAGTTAAGGGTAAGATGAACCTAATTCCAAAATTGTATGCAATTTGGTTCACAGTAAAAAAATTCGGAGCTATAATGCTTCAATGACTGCCCTATTATGATATTTGATGATTTGGAATTACGTCGCATTCCTCAGCATTTGCTCGAATCATGAATTCGTCAAACGTCAGACTCATGAGCAGACCCCGTGGTTTTAGGTGCACAGATGATTTGACGCCTGTCGACCTAGTTTAAACCATGCATGCATCGAAACCCCAGGGATATGCTCGTGAGTCATGACTTCATGAGACAGTTCACTAAAGGGTATGTAACCCGTTCAATGCAAATAGTGACTTTGAATTTGACTTTGCATTTTCGTTCAGCGGGCCAATGATGGTGCGTTTATCACGTGTTAAATAAGTGATAAAGCATCTGTCACTCACATCGCATTTTGTCAAAAAGTGATAGATGCCTTGCCACATCGCGTGATAAACGCAACCATCATAGGCCCGCAGATGTATATGGAAAGGAGCAAGCAAAGTCCGTAGAAGAAACAGCTTACTAGAAGAAGAAGAAACAGCCAGCTAAGCTAAAGCTAGCACGGGAGAAAAAATACAACTTAAAAGGAAATACGGCAACCTTTTATAGGTTACAAAAATAACAACTTAAAAAAATATAGCTGGCATTACAACTTAAAAACTGGTTTTCAACACCATTTTATAATAATAGAGTACGTTACATACCTAGGCGGACGGGTTCGAGAATTTCCCATCCCAGATCGCAGGTGTTTGTGTCCCGAACCGCGGGTGAGGCCTATCAATGTGCGTTTTGGGGCTTTATGAATTACCGCCCGGTTTTTGTAAAGTTTTACGTCTTGCCTTGGCCAGGAAGTAAGATGTTCTCTCCGTGTAGCGGGCAGAAAATCCCACTTACGGCCTAGGGCGTAAAGATATAAAAAAAATACAAGTCTTGATAATAATACAAAGATGCTCGTTACAAAATAATATAATTTATTACTTAAGCTACAAATAAATATTACTATTAATGATAAATTGTAAATTGCACCGGGTTCTGGCTTACTTGACACGGACAGGGATTGCTCACGATATTTTGGCAAGATTGGCACGGGCTAGTGACCACGTTTTGGCAAGCTTGGCATGGGCATGGGTTGGTGACCACGTTTTGGCAGGCTTGGCATGGACATGGGTTAGTGACCACGTTTTGGCAAGCTTGGCAAGAGCAAGGACTATTATTAATCACAATTTCTTGTTGGCCAGCACATGGTACGTTATTTAACATTTGAAGATTCTGGCACGGTAGGTTAAGTGCCTTTTGCACACCATTCACACCAAGCAAATTCAAATTAGCATTTAATCCTACATTTGGTGCTACGGATTGGCAACCACATTGGCCAGGTTGCTGTAATTGGTTTAATAGCGCTTGCAGGCTGAATTGTAGAACGTTCTGGCAATTCGACAACGGCATGGAATTAACCAGTGCCAATAAATCTTGAGACAGCGCATTTCCGCATTGTGCCCCGTTTGCCAATTGGAGGCCATTGCCAATATTTGCCAATTGTAAACCCTGTAAGTTTGCTAACTGTAGATTGTTGGCGCAACCGCACGGCAGGTTTTTGGCAAGTAAGCTGTTGGCAATTTGGAGGCTATTTGGCAGGTTGGCAAGCAGATTGTTCCGGCAGACACAGTTATTGGCAACTTGGAATGGCACTGGCAGATTTTGTTGTTGGCATCCACATCCACCGCCGATAGGTATTTGTATTTGACAAATAATATTCTGCAAGAAAAATATCACAACCATTAAGTTTTCACTTTAATCATATTTACATTTCAACCCTCTAGAATTTGGGGAAATAGGATTTATTTTCATCGAAGTTTTTTATTATTTTTATATTCAATTGTGCGCTGAAAGGCTCAAGGAAATTATACATTTATATCTATGTTTATATATTTTTTATAATGAGTTTGTTTGTCTGTAATCAAATCAATAATTGTTTGGTTGTAAACTAACAATGACATCCAATCTTAGAAGTTAATTTAAACCTACTTCTAATTGTCACATCGAAATGAAACTTTGTATACGTAGTTCACGTGACAATATGACAAATTTGGTATCTTGGAGCTGTTCTGATGATGGAGAGAGAAAGTGACCAAAGAAACCCATAAATAGCACATGCCATCGTTCTTGGGTTCATTTAATTGGTCCCTTTGAGCAATTAACGTTTATGGCAGAAAGGACAGTAGAGTCAGTAGACAATAAAAGCCTGATAAAAAAAAATGTGTTAGGTACTTGAAGAATTATGTGTATATTCAAAAATTATATTAAACGGCTTAAAACCTTGTAAAAATTGTCAGGAACGGCCCGACACGTTTCGAACTCGAGTTACGAGTTCGAAATATGTCGGGCCGTTCCTGACAATTTTACGTAAACCGTATTTTTAATTATTAAAGATGTCGGATAGTTTTAATAATATTATGTTGATGTTAATTCGTAATTAGGTACTTAATACATACCTGAATTAATATGACATTAATAAAGAGTAATAAAATCTTTCTAGACACCATCGTTATTAAAAACTCCACAAAACTATTCCGAAATTATAAGTCGTATTGGTTTTATACGTTCTATCTGTTCAACTATCGAAATAATCTTGATATCTATCAAAAATTAAGTAATTAATAGGCTTTAAAAATAGTTAATTATGTTACATAACAAATAGATACTTAGATTACATGAATGTGTTCTAGTATTTATCTGTATATGAAATGAAATTTTCTATGGAGGGCTTTATTTCGCCATCTGTAGGCCTATGATGGTTGCGTTTATCACGTGATAAATAAGTGTCAAAGCATCCGTCACGTTTTGACCAATTGCGAGTGCAAGGGACAGATGCTTTGTCACTTATTTATCACGTGATAAACGCAACCATCATAGGCCCCCTGGTCATAATTTATATGTCGCCTCATCACGCCGAAACGGTTGGACGAATTTTAACCAATTTTGGTACAGGGATAGCTGGAGATCCAGAAATAGTTACAGGGTACTTTTTACCCGACTACAGTAAACAAAAAAATAGTGCGTGGAGTCCCTCCGCGCGGAAGAAGTGAAACTTCGCATATAATGTGGAAATAAAAATAGGAAGGGGTAGAAATTGATTTTTAGTGAACTCATATTGTTTCTTTAAGACAAACTTCTTCACTCTCGCTCTGTCTCTTTCTATTCCCCCTCCACGGTAGCGTTAAACGTTTAACGCAACCGTTAAACGTTTAACGCAACCTTGTCGGAAGACGCATTAGAAGTTTCACTTCAAAAATACGTGGACGAAGCTGTGGGTGCCCTCTCTGGTATTTATATAAATGTAAACGACTCATAAGTGCTGGAAACTTGCCTAGGATAAAGGATTCTAAATGGGGATGGTGTGCAAACCAGACGGGAAGCGAGAAGAAAAAACAATATAACAAACGGAAAGAAAAAAGCAAGACTGATGTAACTTTTAAGTAATCTGAAGACATAAAGAACAAAAATTCAGTAGTGCTCGCATGGAGAATACATAAAACTGTAATACGGTGACAGGAAAGCAATTCTGAACAAAAGATTAAGTATTCTAAAGAGATTATGACCAAAAAAAGCGGGGCACTAAGCAAAGACAATATACCCCAAAGGAAAGAAAAAAGCATGACTTTATTTATGTAATCAATTGACAGTGCACAAAAATGTCAGTGGCCTTGCATTGAGAAAACACAACGTTGTAAAACGGAAATAAGAAAGCAGAAAATAAATCTAGAATGAACAAGGAATCATGTCCGTGAAAGCATCCAAATACTCCAAAGCGACAGTAAAAAAAAAATACTGCGTGGATGCCCTCCGCGCGGAAGAAGTGAAACATCGTAATGTGGAAATGAAAATAGGAAGGGGTAGAAATTGTAATTTCAAAAGAGAAAACCTAACAATCAATTGATATTCACAAGAGATGTACCTTGACATAACCTTAACTCCGTCGCATTGCCGTGGGATCGTTGCGTTGAACGTTTAACGCAACAGTGCTTTCCTACCCCCTCCACGGTAGTATGTAATACTATTAAGTATTCTGTGACGGTAGCGTTAAACGTTAAACGTCTCACGCAACCTTGTTGGAAGTCGCATAAGAAGTTTCACTTCAAAAAAAATAGTGCGTGGAGGCCCTCCGCGCGGAAGAAGTGAAACTTCGTAATGTGGAAATGAAAATAGGAAGGGGTAGAAATTGTAATTTCAAAAGAGAAAACCTAACAATCAATTGATATTCACAAGAGACGTACCTTGACATAACCGTAAATCCGTCGCATTGTCCGTGGGATTGTTGCGTTGAACGTTTAACGCAACAGTGCTTTCCTACCCCCTCCACGGTAGCTTTAAACGTTAAACGTTTAACGCAACCTAGTTGGAAGTCGCATTAGAAGTTTCACTTCAATAACATGTGTTATCGCTTAATTTTACCGAATTTATACAAATTCACGAATACAAACATATTTTTATCACAATTTTTTTTTTTCGGTAAATCTTCAATAAAAAGTACCCAAATTTGCAGAGGTTAAAAACGCAAGGCATTATACTGGAAGTAACATGACTAAAATAAAAAGTCACAGGTTTAAAGTAGCAAACCTACCTGACGTGATTTTTTACTTTGTCGGTTTGATATTCGCCATTGCATGCTGTCAAGTCAATTTGACAGCTCCGGTTTGTTTACATTTTTTTAAATACCTAAAAGTACAGACTATAGAACCCGCGAGTCATGAGTCATTCATAAAAAGTAGGTAGGTATAGTTGATAGTATGTGTTACAATGTCATGTCATCATGTCATAAGTTCACGCGTTGTATAATACTGATAACGCACTGACATAACCACAATCTTCACAATCGGTTATCAAAATGAACCGATTTATACAATAACTTGGCAATAGATAAGGATAACATTTTATAAAGGGTACAGACTTTTTGGTAGTAGTCATTATATTGGCATATCTTAAAGGTGAGTTCCTACTACTTAATTACTCGTCTTACTAATTACCTACTCGTAAATTTATTATATAACGGAGTGCCGTTATGAAAGAAGTTATCCATTTGGACTGATCATCCTATATAGTGATACAGGGTGCTCAATCCAAATACCATGCCACCATAAAGTTCTAATACACGCTAGTTAGCATTACTATTAAAGAATATTTAACAACAAACAGAACAAAAAAATATCTTCGTCTGTGGCCTAGACTAAAAAGAAAGAAATCCAAGTATCTCAATAACTAAGACTAACATTTAATTTAGCTTTATTTCTTAGACCATTTTAAGGGGGGGTTAGAAGGTTATCCATTAAGCACAAGACACCGTGTATACGACAGAGTATAAATAATATATATGGACACACAAATTCTCACCTAGAAATAGGTATGCATTGTTATCAAGAACGTTCTTTCTCGAGAACGGGCACATCTCTAGATGAGACTCACCTAGACTGAGGGACAATAAGTCAATAAAACAGGATTTCTTTGGTATTCAGATCTGAAAACCCTAAAAAGCGCACTTATAACAAATTCCATTCCAGGCACAATGGGGATACGAGACGCGATCATCCTAACAATATTACTATCACAATCACTAACCGACGCTCAAGGACGCAGCCTCGCCGCATCCCTCCTCCAAGGTCTCCTGTCTTCCAACCCACAGCTCCTCAAAATGGCGTCATCCAAGCTCATCCAAGCGAACAGAGCGGAATACAGTCCCTACTGCTCACAAGTCCCCGTCGCTCCAATATTATCTAACGGACAGTATCTTACACCAACATTCCCAAACCAGAATATATATCCGCAGTTGAGTCCGGGAAAGGTCATTGAGATGCCATATTCGAAGGATTATCAGTATCAGTATCAGAAAGGGTATCAGTATCAGAATGTTCCTGTAGCTGCCAATTCAGTGGCAACTAACTCTGTAGCTAATGTTCCTTCAGTGCAATACTCAGTCCAAACTCCAAGCGTGCAGTACTCTACAGTCCAGCAAACTCAAGAGACTTATCAGGCTCCTGGAAAGCCCTGTCCGTTCTTGTCTCCAGCGCCGATGGTGAACCCGTTCCTGCCTGCTGCTTCGCCTGTGTCTGCGTTATGCCCTCCAACATCCAGCCTGTTGCCACCAGCGAACCCTAGCTTGGCCAGAAGCCAGTTCTTGAGGAAGATTCCTATTCCACCGCCTTGTTTGTAGTGTTATTGTTATCTAATTTATTTGTGTGTAGTAAGTAATACATGATATTGTTATGATTGTTTGTTTATTTCCACCAAAATCGGATTTTCTACTTCGGTAGGCGAAAAAATGCTGACTTAACGTAATAAGGTTCTTGTAACGATGTTACTGTTCTAACGTCATTAGTTCATTTATTGCCGCCAAATAATTGGCATTTTATTAAATGGGTCATTGTCAGTTCAAAAAACCAAATTGTGTCCCTTCGGTGGTCAAAAGTTAAAGAGCTTGTATGAATCTAGGTTATGTTACTATTACATCGGATTATAGAAGAGGGAACATTCTTTATTTTCACAGGCATTTAATCAGAAAATTAGGCCCTGGAATCCTTTATTTCGCAAATGTCCACCGGAAAGACGCGCACCTAAATCTGACGATGACCCAAATGCTAGCTGCACCGCGCTGCATCCCACGGGAACACTACATTTTTTCGGGATGAAAAGTAGCATATGTGTTAATTCAGAGAGTCAGCTACCTTCATACAAAAATGTATCAAAATTGGTCGAGCCGTTTGAGCGTGAATAAGTAACAAACACAAACACTCTCACAAACTTGCGCCTTTATAATATTAGTGTATTTGACGACGCGTTTGCTGAGCCGGCGGTCCCGGGTTCGAATCCCGGCCGGGGCAAATATTTGTAATAATATAATAATAATATATAATAATAATAAGTACGTATATCGTCGTCTAGTACCCATAACACAAGCCTTCTTGAGCTTAATTTGGGACTAGATCGATTTGTGTTGTTGTCCGATATTTGTTTATTCATTTGCATTATGTAAAGCATTACGTTTCAAATAGGGTCAAACGAGATTACATTAAATATTTCTCCAAGGTATGAAATTGCTGTCAGAAACAATAATAATATGAGTGAAAGGGGAAGTGTGCAAAATATTTTGCAGTGTTCACACAAAATATGCAAGGTAAGTTGCTTAAAAAGTACCCGTTGTCAGTTTTCCCTTTGAACAATTCTTTATTCAATAACAACAAGAGTTGCATTTGAAATTGATATACAATAGGTAGGTACACGGTATCACAATCGTAAGTTAAAAATTATAAAAAGAATCCAAAAGTTTCCATCCAAGGTGAGAAAGTATTTTACTGCTTATTTACCGAATCTTTTAGTTTCGCAATATCTGAAAATTCGGGACGTAATATCACAGATTACATTTGTAGATTGCATTTTTAGTACAAACCAATTATAGCCTAAACAAGCGTCGGTCCGGCCCAGGGATAGTGGCGCTACAAACAGCTTTCATATGGCAATAATGTGCATACGTCATATATTTGCATTATTAAACGTCATGAGCGATAGGTCAAGGATTTGTCATCAACTAAATTCAAAACATTGTTTACCGGAATGCTGCTGAATCCTTCGTTCTTCTTGCGAAATAAATACTGAATCCTATTAAAAAAAAAGTTGACTTTCATCACTATAGATAGTTTTGGCTTTATTATGCAAAAGTAACTTGAAATTTGCGGAATATTTAGTCCTGTTTCCTCTTTGACATCAGTGACATTCACTGACATTAAACGTCAGTTACCAAAATTTTGACGTTGCCAATAAAATAAATTAGTACCTACCGCTAAAAATCCGCAATATGGCGGGGGTTGAAAAACACCCTGATGGGTTATAGGTATAACATTGGACGAGTGTCAAATAAGATCGTAACAGATTTAGCAGGACAGGACACTATCCTAGATGAAAAATAGTAATTGCGATGTTCTTTTATTTTGTAATAATTGATATGTTTTCATAACGCACTGTAAATTATACACGCAATCTATATTTCGTCGAAATTCTTAAGAGTTACTAAATTTTGATAAAGTACTGATACATAAAGGTGCTAGTTTTGAATATAGGTTAGTAGAGTTCTTAGAATTAGGCAGAAATGAAGCTGATCCTATTGTTTGTTTGTGTTGCGCTAGCGCATGTAAGTATTACTTTAGTACAGATTGTTTTCTTGATCTTATGGATCATGGAAAAAAAAATTGTTAACAATCAAGTAGGCCTGTGCCTGGATTACCTAAGTTTGCAGTGTATACCTAATCTCACGGGTTAGCGTTCCATAGGTCAAATTCCTTACTCGTCAATTTTACTGATTCACCAGTTTACTCGGTAGACAGTTTCGCTAGGTTGACAATTTCGCTAGTTAGGCATTTTTCTGATTCGTCAGTTTCCTCGTTCGCTAGTAAAACTGACGACCTAAACTTGCGAACCACTGACTTGATAGAGAAATCAACAACTTAGAAACTGACAAATAAGGGAACTGTTGAATTCAGAAACTGTCTAATGAGTAAACTGGCGAATCAGTAAAATTTACGAATAAGGCAACCATGCAGTGGTACGCGCTAGCTCCGGATCAGCACACAAAAATTCAAAAAATTCTCGAGAATCGGTTGCGAAAAGAGGCTTGTAGGCGAGAAAAGCCCGAAATCCGGACACTCGAACATCATATTAGTGTGATCTTTGGATATCATTTTTGATAAATAGTATTACAACATTTACATTAACTTTTCCTTCTTTAATCGAATTTCTTTTTTCAGGTAAACGCCCAATGTGGGTGCGGCTGCTCCAAACCGGCACCATGCCGGCCTCTACCCCCTCGCCCCCTACCCACCTGCCCACGCCCGTGCTCGTGCCCCGCTCCAACCATCGTCGAATGCCCCCCAACGTACGAAGTATTGTCTCCCAGCTGTGTAACTCCAGTCGTAGCTTTACCTTCATGTAACTGCCCCACCGTCCCAAGTCTGCCAGTATCTCCTCAAATCCTACCAGCGATCCAAGCTCCACCATTCCTAAGTGGTTTAGGATGCATTTCACCTTGCTTAGGAGGTCTTGCTGACTTCTCTGTATATCCTTTAGGGATGATAAATCCGTTCTTACCAGCGGCATCGCCTGTCTCAGCTCTGGCGCCTACTGTGTCGTCTCTTTACCCGCCTATCAACCCTTGCAATTGTGGATGCAAGTATTTGAAGAAGATCCCTATCCCTCCGCCTTGTTTGTAAGCTAGTTTGTACTGTGATTAAAAGAGTTTTCTATTAAATTTTGTTTCATTTGTGAGTGATTTCTTGGTATAAGAAAACACCCCGACACGAGTGGTCTTCATGAGACCCTCATTCAATGAGTGGTATATAAAATGCTACTAAAACTGAACATAACTACAAAATTTGGAATTCTCAGCTTCAATATTGGCTGAGATCTTATCACTTGTTCCAATTATAGCTGAATATGGTTCATAGAAATAGGACGAGTAGTATCCAATATATTCAGCTTTTAATTGTAACAAAGTGACTGGATGTAAGCCAATATTGAAGCTAAGATTTCAAAATTTTGTAGTTATGTACAGTTTTAGTAGCATTTTCTATATCACTCATTGATTGAAGGTCTCATGATGACCTATGCTTCTTGAACGGGGATGTTTGAATTTTTTATATGCGTCATGCTCGTGAACGGGTGCCGTTTGTGGGGTCCGGTCTGTTCATACTAGCAAGGGCCAAATTAGTCGTGTAGTAACTGCTTACCAGTGTTTATTGAATTGACGTGAGAGACTTCATCCTGTACTCGATTGAAGTTATTATTATTATTTTTTACTTAGAGACTGTATACATCTCTAATAAACTTAGTGTACTGTACAATGACGCTCAGAGACCTTATACATCTCTGAGGAATGAAATTTAACTATTATCATATTTATTATTATAATTATTATTTTTCTTTTTTGTATATTGTGACGCCTAGAGACCTTATACATCTCTAAGAAATTTAGGTTTAATAATTATTCTCTATTGTAGATTATTCACGTTGACGCCTAGAGACCTTATACATCTCTTTGGAATTAAATTAATTAAGTAATTGTATTTTATTGCATTTGTGACACCTAGAGACTTTATACATCTCTGGGTATATTTAATATTTTAAATTGATAGTTAGTGTTATTTTAATATTCCTACCTAACATTGATTTGGAGTATCTATATATCTCCTATACGTGTACGCATGTAATAATTAGTTATAACGCTTGTAATGTAATTGTTCTAAGTATTATTTACGAAAAAATTACTTACTGTTGAGTTTCTTTCGGCTTTCTTCTCAACAGCGGTCTCCTCTTGCGAAATGCCGGTAGATTCACAATCTGACTTGTAAAAGTGCCCTTGTGGCCTACTTACTGAATAAATTATTTCATTTCATTTCATTTCATTTCATTTTTATTTGCGTTATTATTGAACCATTGATACAAATATCAAAGCACAAAGAAAAAATATCGGCCAAGTGCGAGTGGGACTCGCGCACGAAGGGTTCCGTACCATTATCTGTAAAGTCTGTTGTATGGGCCCCCCTTAAATATTTATTTTATTTTATTTTATTTTATTTTTAGTATTTGTTGTTATATACGGAACCCTAAAAAGCTATCACAGTGATGAAAGTCAAGCTGTTTTCAATAGGATTCTTTATTTATTTCTGAAGAAGAACGAACGATGGAGCAGCATTCCAGTATAATGTTTTGAATTTGATTGATGATAAATCCTTGACAAATCGCTACTGACGTTATGCACATTATTGTCATATGAAATCTGTCAGCACCACCCTCCCATAGTTCATAGTTATTTATTCAGTAAACAATATACATTGCATTTGAATATTTACATTAAAACACAAATCAGGTACACTTTAACAATCTAGCTTATATTAGACTGGGCAATACCCACACTTGTTAGGCTATACGTGTTCATATAGAGGTCACAAAAGCGTAAAGCCTTTCAAAAGTGTAAATAAACAATGCAAAGGTCACGAAGCATATAAGGAAACAATCCGAGAGCTCTGGCGTTGGGGTGGTGGAGTGGCTGACACGTTGGACTGGTAATTGCATACCGGGTTCGATTCCCGGTCTTTTTCGCCAGGTTACGCATTTAATATCTTTTGTATATAAAAACGATCCATACGGCTATGTTATACGTTATTTGTGGGTTGGGTACCAATATTTGTATGGGGATAGTAAATGTAAATTGCCATTTTCACCGTGAAAAAAAGCGGTTAAGTTCATGGTTGTCATACAATTATTACCCTGCAGCAGGGCCGTGATCTGGGAGACATCGGTTTTAGCTAGTTACTCTGTTAATTTCTGTTAATTTTTACTTGCTTTTCGTTACATAAATGAACAAAATAATAATGAGACATATTATTTTGTTACATTATAAGGATTCTGAAAACAATTCCTTTTAGATTTAAAAAGAAATGCGTACTTCTGACGTCACGTATTAAAAATAAAGATATTTTTTTGGATTTCTTTTCCTTGCTTCATGACATACCTATTGAGCTAATTTCATTGATATAACCATATATAACAACAGTATGTTGTATAGGCGGAAAGATCGTGTAACATACACACAAAAAAAACATAAGTACCTACAATAGAATTGAGAACATTCTCCTTTTCTGAAGTCAGTTCAAAAGTGATTATACGTCCTGTACGCTACAGAGAAAGGCACGAGCTGCTGATATCACCTTTTCACACGTGCGCATGCGTAGACCCAAACTTTTGTTTGGAGTTCCATAAATTTATCGAATTAGATAAATCAGCGGTATATATATGTGTTCATTTTCAATGTAGATTAAGTGTAGTGAGAGCGATTTATCCGAAATGAAGTGGTCATTGTTAGTGTTGTGTGTTGTTTTAGCTTTTGTAAGTGTATTTGGAAATATATTTAAGTAGCTGTCTTGTTTCGTCTTGACTTGATAAAACACAATCAGGCGGTTCTCTTTTTTGGTCTCCATAAAAACCGCCTGAGAAGTACTAATTGACGACGCGTTTGGCTCGTTTTGTAGACACCTGCCTACTGAGCCGGCGGTCCCGGGTTCGAATCCCGGCCAGGGCAAATATTTGTGTGATGAACTCGAATATTTGTGCTTGGGTCATGGTTGTTCTATGTATTTAAGTACATATATATTTATCTATATATAAGTATGTATATCGTCGTCTAGTACCCATAACACAAGCCTTCTTGAGCTTAATTTGGGACTAGATCGATTTGTGTGAGTTTGTCCGATATTTATAATTTTATTGGTTGGTGTGTAAAATGTGTTATGTCGTGAGTTTAACCGATAGATAGACGGGAAAAGGCACTTTCAATATGTTAATTTTATTTTGCGCTACAGAATAATTTGTTACCTGTTTCTAGTATAGAGGCGGGTTAGTATCTATTTAGAAATATTGAATATTTTTGAAAGATTTCATCCATTCCCCCATTCCTTTGCTATAATTGTTAGATTAGACATCATCATTTCCTTGCCCTGGGTCGGCGCAGCATGTATTCTTCCACCATTCTTCCCTAATACACGTCATCTCGTCGTTTACTTCCTTCTTATTTATATCATCTTTCACACAATCCATCTAAGTATATCTTTGGTCTTCCTCTTCTATTATCCGTTCACATTCATGCTTAACGCTTTTCTGGTCACGTAGATCTCTCTTCGCGTCACAAACTTTTAAAAAACGACACTACCAAGACTGTTAATATGAAACCCTCTTTTTTCAGGCAAGCGTGAATTGCTGGTTCGGACCCCCCTGGAGGAAGCCCGCCCCACCGCCGTGCTCCCCACCACCCTGCAAGCGCCCCTCCCCAATCAAGTCTCCATGGTACTGCTGATTCTGGGGACTAGATGTCTTTACATGCATACATTACATGCATAGCTTAGAATAAATACGCCTCGAAACCAAATTAGCGCTTGAAAAGTGAAGCTAGTGTCGGTGAAGATTCAAGTTGTTGAAGTCTACATTGCTAGGTTTTGACTCATATTTACGGGACGAGTCTTTTGAGTCGTAAGTCGAGTCCTATAGTCACAACTCGTATTTATTCTAACCATAAGAGATAATATGTCCGTAATGTATGTATGTAAGAGATATATGTATACGTATTTACCACTAAAAGTCGATTTCAACTTAATTTATATCACTCCTATTACGCGAGTGATATTTATTAAAAAAAAAAATAGTTAGGACTTTTTCAATTTATACCTGATGCACTGATGATATTCCTTTTTTCCCTTTTTGTCTAACTTTAATCGTAATTAAAAGCATTATGAAATAATATTTTGTTTTCTTGATATCTTGACATCTTCCTTTCTCTTATTCTCTGGTTTGATGTGTTCTATACTCAATCCTGAAAGATCAATTCCTGAAAGGAACCCGGCTTCACCCATTTTGATTAAGTCCATTATTGAATACCATCCGGTCGCACGACGAATGTAGCATAATATGATGTTGATTGACTTAAGGTATATTTTACATTAGAAATAATAATCTTAGATAGCTTTGAGTAAATAATTTATTCCTTATATTTATATCTTAACACTACAAAAACGGAGGTTGCACAACCACCTGCCGAAGATATCTCGGGCACCCGATCACTGGAGCGAAGGGGGGCAACACTGGTACCCCACAGGTAGGTACCTCTACCGTAGTGGCACACGAGCAGGTAGGCTTTCCTTGGATGCAGCCGCACGGCGTCTCCACGGTAGGAGTGACGCAGGTACAAGTAGTCTTTACTTTAGGTAGACCGCATGGTACCTCCACGCAGCCACAAGAGTTTACTGGAGCACATCCGCAAGGACCATTGTAGCCACAAGTGCATGGTCCATTACAACCACAGGGAGAACAGCTACAGGCACCACTACAACCGCAGGGAAGCGTATACGGTATTGAAATTGGGGTACCACAACCACAGTTTGGCATACCACAACCACAGTTTGGCATACCACAACCACAGTTTGGCAAACCACAACCACAAGTTGGGGTACCAAAGCCGTAGGGCAACGAAGGCACGATTGGTGGAAGATAAGGTACCCCACCGCACCCACAAGGCAATCCAATCGACGAACACCCACAGCTAGGGTACCCTAAAGCCGGTAAATTATAACTGTATATCGGCTGGCATCTAGGGCAGCCATCGACGATTCTAACACCCGGATCAGAACATCCACAACTAGTTGCTATGCCTATCGTAGGGGTACTACGTCCACACAGATTACCCACTACGGGGTTTCCACAACTGCAAGTACCGAACGCGTTTTGACAAGCGCAGCTTTGTACCCCTATTATAGGATTCTGGAGACCAATTGCAGGGTTATAGCACCCACAGGGTGGTACCGTAGGAGCTTGGATAACGGTGCCAATGCAACCACAATTTGGTTCAGGACAGCCGCAGTTTTTGATGTTTATAGATTGAATACAACCACATGTTGGAGATATTATGTTGGATACTGGAGATGCGTTCCCTAGGAGGAGATTTTTTATGGGTAGTGGGAGATTTGATGGTAAGGTGCTGCAGTCTTGAGAATTGACCTGGAAAGTGTAAAAAGCGTTAAAAGTATTCTTTGTGCCTCGTTTCTCTACATTTCATGCTGTATTTCTATTCTTAAGACTCGTGAGAGACTGACTGATAACATACACTACGAAAAGACATAGGACACCGGATTTTTTATAACAAGGCTTGATTATACCGGGTGTGGCTTGTAATAGGAGCCATAAATGAAAGCATAGATTCTACTCTTCAAACTGATTTGTTCAGCAACTTAAAAAAAAAGTCAGTTTTCTGAATGTTATCATTTCAAACAAATTAAATAGTATTTTCAATACATGTCGCCAAGCTTTGTAGAGTGACATAGCTGCCACTCGACTAATATCGGATATTTCGCAATATAGGTACTGATTCTTTGTCTAAACATTAATCTACAAAATGTCATTTAATACACGAAATTTTCAGAACAAATGTTGTTCAGTTCCAAGGGAAGAATCTATGTTTTAAATTATTGCTCCTGTTACAGGCCACACCTGCCATAGGTTAACGGCAGCTAAATTCAAAACCGTTTTTTTAGCTTCACAAGTCGAAGGGAGGGATCAAAAACAAGTTGTAACTTTTAATAACGTCATTAATACTTACATTATAAACAAAAAATAAACAAATAAATATGACTGATGAATACATCGCTTAAAGCTATGATACTGAATACGTATTCAATACAAAATAACTTTATATAGGTAAATTTTGAACGATTGCAAAAAGACCACGATAACATTACCAAAACGTTATTTACAAAATCTATGTCGAAATATCGTGATAAATACGCAAATATTATTTTGATAATCTATTTCTAACTAACATAATTTATTATCATTTTAACATAGTTTAGTAATCAATGTTTCGATAATGAATTAATGATCAAGTGTAGATTGCAATACAATACAACAACAATACTTTACTGTACACCAATAAGTTTACAAAAGGAAACCTTGCCGGGATTTGAACCCAGGATCGCCAGCACAGCTGATTTACCACTGCCCCAGCAGCGTCGTCAAAAGTGCTAGTACACTCCGGATTTTATTAGGCGAACTAACTTGACAGCTCAAAGTGTTGTCAGGAACAGAAAAAAAAAATAGTGATTGGTTTATGTCAATACAAATATGTCGATATAACCTTAACAATACATCCATAGACACTTAATTATGTTGTAATACGGTTTATATTCGTTTAAAAATGTCGAGTTATCAGTGTATTCGATAGTACTATGGAACTGTCAAGAAAACAAAAAGGCGGACAGCGTTCTTAGCGATGTCCTAAAATAAAGTTCGTTCGATGTAAGTATTTTAATAGCAACCGTTTTTTTTTATTCTTGATTCGTGTAATAAAATTATTAGTTAGATTTCAAACACAATAATTCAAAATTTATGAAATACGTAATGTCTACTTTTTTTTAATGCTGTTTAACTAAACCTCTGGTAGGAACTGGTTTTTTAATTATCGATATTAGCAACACTAGCGAAACTGTGGCAACATTCGTGTGCAATGAACTGTCAAGTTAGTTCGCCTAATTAAAATCCGGAGTTTAGTGAAAGATTCTTGAATGGCGACCATGTTACGAAAAATGGAACATGGGGATATCCCGGGGGACGCCTTTGCCCTGCTCTAGTCGTTATTCGGGATATAAGTTGATGATGTAGAGAAATAAAAAAAACTTTAGTAATGATAATATTTATTTCTCTGCATACTATACACCTACACAACAAATTACTATTAGAGTACTAAATACAAACTAATTTATACAAAATGCATTGTAAAATACGCTTTAGATACCTTTTCAGTCAGTAGCTCATTAGAAAAATTATGCCAAACAGCAACTACAACTTTTTTTTTCAATAAATGTAAGGTACTTGCGCCAAAGATGGCCCGGTTCCTAAGATAGCCCACTTCAAAATTTTATAGTTATAACCGTTCGAACGAATTCAAATTTCGCGCCCATGTTCAGTCAGTACCATAGACTTAACTTATGCGTGCGCAAGTACCTTATTTGTATTGTATTTGTACAATGACAAAAAGGGGCATTAAGTCGTCACGAAAAAACGACGTTACAAAATCATGTTTTGGGCCCGGACTTTGAGCGACCAGCGGTGGTTGTCGAGCGGCAAAAACAGAATCATACTATGACACTTTATACTCTCGCGGTTTGTACACATAATTAACACAAATTATAACGGTACTGAGTTGCGCACATCTGAGACCACGGCGTGTGCAACCCCGCCGAAACGTAAGATTATGAAGGGAAATAAGAAATATCGCGTTAGACCCGTTAGGGGGAAGTCCCCTAACGGCGGACGGCACCTAACGCCGGACACTCGAACTATCTCGGCAACTGGAAGCTCGGCAACGGCAACTTGGCAAGTGGAAGGGGGATCCTTGATTCGCTCGCGTTGCTAGTTGCCGAGATAGTTCGAGTGTCCGGCGTTAGGTGCCGTCCGCCGTTAGGGGACTTCCCCCCTATAATTTGTGTTAATTATCAGAATCATACTGTGCCCTTACCATGAGTCAACGTGACCACTCGCTAGCGACTGCGTAACGATTAGTACAGCGCCCGATAGCGGTTACTTTGTAGAACTACAATTCTCCATACAAGTCGTTTACGCAGTCCCTCGCGAGTCCTGTCACTATTAACTCATGGCAGGGGAACTGATGTATGAAACATGCCACGAACCGCCGCGCGGTACCGCTCTAGCAGTTTACGCCGAGCGAAGCGCGGTGCGGCGTTAACAAATGTATCGGCGACTAGGGCAGATGAACTGAGTCCCGGTGGGAAATGGCTTCAACAATTTTACTATAAATTTTAACAACATTAAAAATAGTACATTACATACCTAGGGCGGTGGATTCGTGAATGTCCCAGAGCGCAGGTGTTTGTGCATAAATATGCGACCTGGGGTTTTACGAATTACCGCCCGTAGTTTGTTTAAAGTCTTACGTCTTGTCTTGGCCAGGAAGTGACATTTTGACGGGATATAACTAGTCAAATACATGACTACACTTTGAGAGACGCAATGCTTCAGATGTTTGAGATAGCGAGATATCCGAGCGCGGCAGCCGTAAGAGTGAGCGAGACACACGCATCGTGGCATCTCCCTTTGGCCGTAGGGGCGAGCAGCGCGTGCGCCGGTTCGCGCGGACGGAACATGCGGTGTACGTGACATGCTTGCCGCCCCGCGCAACGCGTCCGTAATAGGCTAATTCAATCATGTTATATTGTATGGGACTCATGAGGCAGCTAAGTATCACGCAACGTGCAATGGAAAGGGCAATTCTCGGAGTTTCTTTGCGCGATAGAATCAGAAATGAGGATATCCGCAGAAGAACCAAAGTAACCGACATAGTGCACAGGATTGCCCGGTTGAAGTGGCAATGGGCAGGCCATGTAGCCCGGAGAATGGACGGCCCTTGGGGCAGCAAAGTCCTAGAGTGGCGACCACGTATAGGAAAGCGCAGCGTGGTCGGCCCCCGACTAGATGGACGGATGACCTCGTGAGGGTAGCGGGGAATCATTGGATGCGGTCTGCACAGGATCGCACTTTGTGGCGAGTCATGGGGAGGCCTATGTTCAGCAGTGGACGTCTGTGGCTGATAGATAGATATTGTATTTGGGTGGATCAACTTTTTCTTGTTGTTATTCTGTCCTGTCATCCAGGAGACAATGGTGATTAAACTTCTTAGAAAAGTGTTGATAATTTATAATATTGGTGTTTTCAAGAGATATTCTAATTAGGAATGGGCTAATAACTGCTGCGATTACAACATTTTTGTTGAATATTGCCGCCAAAAATCGTAGTTTTAAAGAGTAACCCAGGGGACATCACCATGGCAACAAGCAACAGAGAAAATTTGATTGACCCATTTAACTATGTTTATTCCGTATAGTAGGTATTTGACATTGGAAACCTAAATATATATTTTTCAGTTCATAAAAGTAGAAGATGGCTGAACAAATTGAAATTTAAACTTTGATTTTTACTCTGTATTTTGATATGCCTTCAACGCTGTCCACCATTTTCACCGTATTGACGTTACGAATCCGGTAAAAAATTCGCATCACAAAGAGTGTATCACTTGTATTATTGACGACGCGTTTGGCTCGGTTTGTAGACACCTGCCTTCTGAGTCGGCGGTCCCGGGTTCGAATCCCGGCCGGGGCAAATATTTGTGCAAAATATTTGTTCTTGGGTCATGGATGTTATCTATATATGTATTTATATATTATGTATATCATCGTCTAGTACCCATAGTACAAGCTTTGCTTAGTTTGGGACTAGGTCGATTTGTGTATGATTGTCCCTTAATATTTATTTATTTTATTTTATTTATTTTTAAAAATAATGTACAATTTTTTTCTTATCACGCCTTATACATATTTATAGAGTATGTAAGTGTATATGTTAACACTTTATTGTACTCAACAACTGGTTACAAATACATTCATAACAACACACACTGTACCTATATATGGGTGGGTAGGAGTTCAGACGGCAAACTTCCCTTTAACGGTATATGTATGTACTATTTGTATATATATTGTATCACTTTTCAGACGTGGTAGAGTGTCACTCATTCGCTCCTCATCGGAGGAGGTTTTCCACTGGCCAGGACCGACTTCATCGTCTTTAGCATGCTAGGAATCAGCCCCATATGCTTGTCCACGCATTTTACTGCGCATTTCTCGAAATCTATTGTGCATTTGTCGACCTGGAAGTAAAAATTTAATTCATAGTACATCAAATCAACAAGGTGGACCGACGATTTGGTTAGGATTGGCAGACATTGGATGAGGGCGGCGCAAGACCGATCGTTGTGGAGAACTTTGGGGGAGGCCTTTGTCCAGCAGTGGACGTCTATCGGCTCATATGATGATGATGGTGACATTGAACCATTGTCATACAAACAAATTATATCAAATGTAGCTTTAGTAACAGTCCGTATAGAAAATCAATTCAGTTTAGTTCAGTTCACTTATTCAGTCACAATGTACATTGTATGTGAATATAATATCACCAAATACAACCAACAAATAAAACCAAATACATAAGTTATCACTAATATACTGCACAATTGGTTTATAGATAAATTGAAATAGTTAAATACAATTGCGCACTAAGAACTATTTTAAAGAATACTAATCTTAGGGACCTGTCAGACAAAGTCGCTTCCTGTTGTCTGTCTGTACCTATGTATGCTTAGATCTTTAAAACTACGCAACGGATTTTGCATTTTTTTAATATGTATCGCATTGCAGCCGTGTGAAGCCAGGGCGGGCTGCTAGTAAATTTATAATCAAATTATAGTTTTAACGAACCGTTTCTTGGCTAGGGTCTGGTCCAAGTCTGTCTCTTGCTGAATCATTGCAGTCCATAACGCAGCGTTGGAGTCTGTTTTGGAAGTGGTTGATTTCATTCTGAAAATAATAAATAACCAATAATTTAAGATAAAGCATGAATTAGGCAAAATACTCTGTTAATAGGACGAACCTAAAAAGACAAGTAATTGAATTAACAATAATAAACTAAAATATAGACATCCTCACACAGTC
Source organism: Apotomis betuletana (assembly GCA_932273695.1). Classification (NCBI taxonomy): domain Eukaryota; kingdom Metazoa; phylum Arthropoda; class Insecta; order Lepidoptera; family Tortricidae; genus Apotomis; species Apotomis betuletana. The sequence continues at coordinate 2,839,094 of OW026325.1, forward strand.
CAATCTATTCCCAAAGCAAGTTTCAGCAAGATTGTATCAAAGGATATTGGTTACTAATAGCAAATAAAAGATTAAACTTGGGACTGAAATATTTGACGTTATATTTTCCGAGAACATGAGAAGAACGAACAAAAGACGAATGACGTCCATAGACAAAGTAGAGCACCATAAACAATCACAAAACTACTAATTAAACTTTATAAAGAAAACATATTGCATTCATAATCCAACACCCCCTCTAGAATGTAAACCCATTTTCTTTATACAATACAAATGTTTCTCTAAAGTAGTCCCCTTTGTTAAAATGTCAGCTACCATTTCACTACCCTTACAATATGCAAAATTAATATTTTTGTTATTAACATTATCTCTCAAGAAATGAAATCGAATATCTATGTGTTTTGTTCTAGGTTTGTAACAATCGACAGAAGCTAAACTTATTGCACTTTGATTGTCACAATTAATAGATAGGGGACACTCATCCTGTAAGCCAAGTTGTTGTTGGAGTTGACGGAGCCATAGTCCCTCCTGTGTCGCAGCAGCCATCGCCATGTATTCTGCTTCAGCTGTGGATAGAGCAACTGTAGATTGCTTACAACTATTCCAAGCTATGACACCATTCTGAAAAATGTAAACGTAACCGGTGCAGGACCTTCTGTCCTCTGGACTGCTAGCCCAGTCTGAATCACAGAAACCTGTTATCTTATTAGACGCATCTTTGGTGTAACACAACTTGTAATCTTTAGTGCCTTGCAGGTATCTCATTATCCTCTTGACACCGAGCCAATGCTGGTTTGAGGGGTTACTGACATATCGACTTAGTTTATTAACTGCAAATCCAATATCAGGTCTCGTTGCCTGAGCTAAATATAATAAACATCCAATTGCCTGTCGATATGGAATGCTGTCATTGATGCGTGTATCATCGGATTCAAATTTGGCATTAATTTCTATTGGAGTTCTCACAGGTTTTGATTCTGCCATACCATAACGGTCTAATATCTCGTTGACATAAATTTCTTGATCCAACATTATTTTCCCTTCTTTACGGTTTCTACTGATATTCAACCCTATAAATTGTTTCGCTTCACCAAGATCCTTCATATGAAATTCTCCCTTTAATTTTTCTTTTATTTCAGTCGTAATGTTACGATCACTTGAAAAAATTATAAGGTCATCAACCCATACAGCCACAAAAATCATTGTGTTTTCTTTAACGCTGTAATAAATACAGGGATCTATTTTTGATCTTGTTAAGCCAATTTTCTGAAGTACGCTATCTAGCTTAAGATTCCATTGCCGGCTGGCTTGCTTCAAACCATAAATGGATTTCTGTAGCATACATACTTTGTCTCCTTTTTCATAAGATTCGGGCTGGACCATGTAAATTTCGTTTTCTAGATCTCCTTGTAAAAATGCTGTAATTGCATCCATTTGATCTATTTCCAGGTCGTATTTTGCAGCCAATGCAATTAAGTATCTTACAGATGTGTATCTTACGACAGGTGCGTATATTAAATCATAATCAACACCTTTTTTCTGAGCATAGCCCTTTACAACTAATCTTGCTTTATATCTGTTCACAGCCCCAGTTTCATCGGTTTTTGTTTTAAAAATCCATTTGCAAGGTAAAGCTTTCTTTCCAGCTGGTAAGTCAGTAAGCTTCCAGGTATTATTTCTTAATAGTGATTGGTATTCTTCATCCATTGCAATTTTCCATTTCTCAGCATTTTCAGAGGATAGAGCTTCCTTTACTGATTCTGGATCTCTGAGATTTTTAACGGAACAAAAATAACTAGGTGTTGAAACAGTCTTGCCAGTCTTGTCTCTAGGTCGTAAGGTCACGGTACTCGGTGGTAAGCCCTGTGTTGAGCTACGCGCGACATAACAATCATCTTCGTCTGTGTCTGTTTCATACTCATCGGAGCTGCCACTTATGCTCTCTGCTTTACTGAGCTCTGAAGATTCCAATAGTACTTGTACTGTTCCGGGTGTAGGAGCTGTCAGAGACGGTGATGATTGCACTTCTTCAGTGGAGCTTGAGCTGTTAACATCACAAGGTAAGTATATATTATTATTTTTCGTTACATTCTCCAAAAATTCGACATCTCTACTTTTCATGATTCGATTTGTTTTAGGTTCAGCAAGACGGTATCCTTTGGTGTTGTCACAATATCCTACAAAGATCATCCTTTGCGATTTCGGGTCCCATTTCTTACGCTTTTCTTTGGGAACTTGCATCATGACTTCGGAACCAAAAATTCTCATATTGGATAAATCGGGCCGATTACCTGACCATAATTCATACGGAGTTAATTTACTTAAAGCTGTAGTAGGCGAGCGGTTGATGATGTACGCCGCAGTAGCAGTCGCCTCAGCCCAGTATGGTTTAGGTAAATCTGCATCCAATAACATACACTTCGCCCTTTCTATAAGAGTACGGTTCATACGTTCGGCGAGCCCGTTTTGCTGCGGTGAGTATGGTGTGCTGGTTTGATGTTTAATGCCATGTTGACTTAAGTAATTTTCAAAAACTTTGTTACAGTATTCAAGGCCATTGTCTGTACGAATAATTTTAATTTTCTTATTACACTCATTCTCGGCTTTCTTGTGAAAATCTTTAAATGCATTAAGGACACTGAGCTTGTCTTTAAGAAAGTATACATAGACTGATCTGGAGTAATCATCCACAAAAGTAAGAAAATATCTCATACCTCCTAGGGACGGCGTCTCCATGGGGCCACACAAATCAGAATGTATCACCTGGAGTACTTCTGTAGCTCTGGAGCCCTCATGATTGAAAGGTAGTCTTGACTGTTTTCCCTTTAGGCATGTAGTGCAGGTCACGGGTAATTTCTTCTTATCTGAAGTCAAGCTCACTCCTTCGGTGCACTCTGGTAACCGGTTCACATCTGGAAAGTTTAAATGTCCCATGCGTCGATGCCATAGGACAACATCTTTTGAAATATCGGAAATGCTCAAATTTGCATTTATTTCTCTATCAACTGTGAGTGTATATAAGTTATTCTCTAAATTAGCATTACAGACAAAGTCTCCTTTATTATTTAAAATCTCACACTTATTCTTAGTGAAATTTACTGTACATCCACTCTTGACCATGGCACTGACAGAAAGTAAATTACCAGCAAGTTTAGGTATATATAAGACATTGCATACCTGAATTTTCTTCTCAACATCACCATCTAAAACCATATTTACTTTTCCAATCCCTTGAACAGGAAGAGATGAATTGTTTGCAACAGTGATACTTGATATCGGTGGATTTGTCACATCATACAACCAGTCGCTGCGGTTTGTCATGTGCATTGAAGCGCCAGAATCCAGGTACCATTTGTTGCTGTCACTGCCTATTGTTGCACAAGAAGCGGAAAAAGCTGCAACAAAGCCTTTATCATCACTTTGTTTACATGAAGTTTTCTTCTGTGCCCGACAATATTTACTGAGATGTCCAAATCGATTGCAGTTGAAACATCTTGGTCCTTTAACATAGTTCTGTTTCGGTTGAGAGTTATTCTTCTTGAATGAATAGAAAGCAGTGGTTTCGGAACTAACTTCTTGAAGAAGTTTAGTTTTAATAGTATCGGCACTGATTTTCACTCCGGAACTCTCAATGGCCATAATCATGGGTTTGTATTTGTCCGGCAAACCCGCTAACATCAAAGTTCCTAGCCATTCGTCGTCAACTGAAAATCCTATATTTCGCAACTTATGAGCCGACGTCATAATTGTATTGACATAGTCTTCGACACTTTTCGAGGATTCCAAGCTTGTAGTGATAAGATCTTTCAATAAAGCCACTTTTCGCGTCAAACCGTTGTCATCAAATGCTCTCTCAAGGTTAAGCCAGACCTCCTTGGATGTCTTTGCATCTTGTATGTGGACGTAATTGATCGAATCCACTAGCAAAATAAGTTTAGATTTTGCTTTGATGTCTTTGACAGAATCGACTTTTTCGTCTGTGACGCAGGTCCAAAGATCTTCGTGTTCCATATATGCTTTGACGGCAAACTTCCATGAGGCATAATTATCTCGACCAGTGAGTTTTTCTATACTAAACGCACTATTAACAGCCATTTTTCACTTTTTCACTAGCAATTATAACCTCAAATGACGCCGGGTCCGGTAGAATTTTCGTTTCAAATTTAAGTTTCGGTCTTTTCTGTTTACTAATCCGGGTAACCAACGATTATCCTGCGTTTTTAACGCTCTGCTACCATAAAGGATATTGGTTACTAATAGCAAATAAAAGATTAAACTTGGGACTGAAATATTTGACGTTATATTTTCCGAGAACATGAGAAGAACGAACAAAAGACGAATGACGTCCATAGACAAAGTAGAGCACCATAAACAATCACAAAACTACTAATTAAACTTTATAAAGAAAACATATTGCATTCATAATCCAACAAAGGGGACGAGATGACGATATTGACGATACACATACTTTAATTTGTCTGTTGACAAGCAAAACTCACCAAGTAACAAATACCAACTTAAAACAAAACTCGTATCTAAGTATCAACCTACAACCTTTCACCATCGGACAACCAGGCGAGGAGAGCGATTTCACCCTTATGATGTCAGTTTACCACTTATTCCCACGAAACTATTTGCCTCATCATTTCTAATGCGAACCGCTAAGGAATGGAACTCGCTCCCATCGTGCATATTTCCAGAAAATTATAATTTAGGTATCTTCAAGGTAAGCGTGAATAGGTTATTACTGAACCGACGATCTACATCCTCGACGCTGTAGTAACTTTTCATAAGGCGATACTGAGGTCAATCGCCGGTCAGTTTGTGAATAAAATACTGAAATAGCTTTACCATACCTGTACATAGTTATTGGCTTGGTTGAGTGTTCCAGTGCAGTTATCAATGCACCCGTGCACTCTCTCCAGCGAGGTCTGCGGGTCGTCGCAGCATTTAGCTGCACATCTATGCATGTCACCCTGCAAAGTTAAGAAGAGATTAAGTTAAATAAATAAATATATCAGACAACCTCACAAATCCATCGAGTGCAACAACTTACAACACTAAGCAAACTGCATTTTCAACTACAATATAATTTTTATGAAAATAGCCATTGTAGTGAGGAGTACAGGTACCTAATATTATAATATTTCTAGCATTTCAAGAGTTACTGATTTTTAGGGTTCCGTACCCAAAGGGTAAAAAACGGGGCCCTATTACTAAGACTCTTCTGTCCATCTGTCCGTCTGTCTGTCACCAGGATGTATCTCAAGAACCATGATAGACAGTGACAGTTGAAATTCATATGATTATGGTAATTTTCGAAGGTTACAACTGGGTTATATTTAAGGGGTTTTGAAGTACAAAATAAATAATATTAGATCAAATCGTAGAAATCACAGCCCTTCGCCGGCTGATGATGCAATATCATTCACAATTCAAATTTATTTGAGGTCCCATTGCATAATATTTCGTTGATAAGGACATAACCTCAAAACTAACCTGCATTTTTCGTAAATGACTCTTATCCAGCTCATTAACGAGATTTGTCATCTCCTGTTCGATCCTAAACTTTTGTGCTTCCACCATTTTGATGGTTTTATGTGATAATGTTGTTTAATTTATGTAAAATAATCTAAATTCGAGTAAAACACGGCACTCCCGGGGAGATTTTTTGATTTTGACACCTTATCAGTGACCATAGAGTAAATTATATTAGCGATGGGCGAGTCGAGTTGCCTGATTCGAATAACTCGAATCAGACTCTGATCGAGTCGATTCGAATCAGGTTTCTTTGCAACTCGAATCAACTCGCCGACTCTAATACTCTATTAACCGCTTAGAATCGCATGCACTAACTTCTAACTCTCTAGTTGTTTCAAGCATGTAAATGTAATATGACTTTATATGACTCTACTCGACTCGATTAGCCAACTCGCGGGACTTAGTACTATTTGTTATGAAAAAAAGCTGCACTTTGTGATGGAAGCAAGCCGTTTTGCACAGTGATAATATAGACCAAAACAAACGATTTCACTCGAGGCGAAATTAGTTTCACCCCTTAGGATAAGAGATGGCGCCACTTATTCAAAAAAAGTTTAAAAAATTGTAAATCCTGAACGGATACTCCGATTTTGACGAAAGAGGTGCCAAACGGCAGATAATTACCCAATTTAACATAAAAAAATTGAAAACAGGTAAAAAAATATTTTCGATACCCAAAAAATTATAATTTCTGAAAAAATATTTAAAATTTGTGATTTTTTGGAATTTTACTCGTAAAAATGTATGTACATGGTACTTTTTTATTTATTTATATTAATATACAACTAATTTTACATTTATGAAAAAAAACCTTATATCATTAGCTCGTATAGCTCCAAAGTTATTGAAGAATACAGACATGGCGCCGCTGGGTCAAAATATCTTACAAAAAATCTAAAACCTCAACGGATATTCCGATTTTGATAATTATGGTGCTAATCGACAGATAATGACTTAAATTAGTTTTATAAAATAAATTAAAAATTCAAATAGGCAAAAAGTAATAATATAATAATAACTATCCAGCGCGGGAATGCTGCCTGCGTTTTGGGTACCCTACCACGGGGTCCCGATCTTTTTTAATGTTATTTAGTTATAGTTCCTATTTTAATGTTTGTATATCTTTCATTAAAGATTATTTTATAAAAAAAACTACATGCAAAAGTGTGGCTAAAAAAAAAATAAATAAAATAAATACAAAAAAAACACACATTTTGAAAACAAAAACATTTTTTTTGGACTTTTATGTAATTTCATATAAAAAAATATATGAATATGGCTTAATTTTACTTATGTTTATTATAACACTATTAATTGCTCGTTTTATAAAAAACCGCATATCAAGAATTTGTACAGTTCCAAAGTTATTGAAGATTTTACTATACGGTGCCGGTGCGATGTTGCCGCCGCACGTGCAACTTATGTACATGTATTTATAAAAGTATTCTCCCGCATCGAAGGTACTGATTACCCTGAAAATATAACCACAATTGAAAGTACAAATAATAATCATCCCAAGTAGCACACTTATATCCCTTATACAGCTTAAATTAGAGTTTTAACGGGTGACAAGGCTGTAATACAACCTGTTTGCTTATATCACAAGTATATTAGATGCTAAATAGCATTTCTGAATCAATATTTTACTTACTTTACGTTTTATTTTCACTTTGGTCTTTGCAGGCTTTGCATTGTAACGTGCAAGTTAGACCGTTGCATCAGCAACAACAACGCATTGTCCTTGTGTTGATGCCGTTCCATTCCCAAAATAAGGACTTGGGCCTCGATATTTCCAAATTAAAACGTGAACCCACACTTGGTTTGCATGAAACGGTATTCAATGGCAGCTGAAATGGACACAAGCTTGTTTAGTTTAGTGTTTTTTAGTTTAAACAGATCTTTTCGAATCGCATTAACAGTAATAATATATGCTCTGTTGGAGCATCGTATAGCCTGCATGTGAATCTGGGACCAACAACGTTACGATTAATTGAGAACCAATGAATGACATTAATATAGACTTTGATTGAATCTTACACGATTTTCACACATTATATTAAAATAATAAAACGGGACTTAATTGCGGTAAATAAACATTTTTGTTATAGGTAATAATGAATGACATTAATTATGTAAACACACCCCAAAAAAAGAAGCAAAAATGGCCCTAAGTAACCGTTTCACATGAGCCATTACGTATCCAGAGAGAATTTCTATAGATAGCGATGTATTTTCAAAAGCAGTAGTTATTTCAGGGTATAACATGCATGTTTTAAAACAGGTCTCTTTTCTTATTGTATTGAAATTAGACGTTTTGTCATACTCTGTAAAAGCCTTGAAGTGCAGTCATCATTAAAGTAATAACTGTTTTGTAAACTGCTACTAGTACGACCGTCGCACTGACGACTACAATTTGAATGCTTCGATGCTTTCACAGAGCTGGCGACAAGTACTTCCACAATAACAACATCTGTAATACCATGGTTTCGCAATAAAGAATCTGAATCTGAATCTGAATCTTACGCCGACTACATCAGCTGCCATTGAACAACATGTTCTGCGTGTAGCGTTTTAAGCGAGCCAAATGTGAAAAAAACGTCTAATGTGGATATATATCCAGTCCCAAGTCCTTTCTTTTTGGGAGTCGAATGGCGTTGGAAGCAGGTTGCAGGGGCGATCCACAAATCACAATAGAACAGTCATTATGGGTGCAAATCGGGCTGTGGCAAAATGCGTTGTTGCAGCCGATGCAATGGCCTAACTTGCACGTTACATTATAATGCAAAGTTTAGTGAAAATAAAATGTAAAGTAAGTAAAATATACTTGTGACATTAGCAAACAGGTTGTATAAGAGCCTATTCACCCGTTAAAACTCTAATTTAAGCTGTTTTAAGGGATATAAGTGTGTTGTGTGCTACTTGTGATGATTATTATTTGTACTTTCAATTGTGGTTATATTTTCAGAGCAATCAGTACCTTAGAAACGGGAGAATACTTTTATAAATACATGTACATAAGTTGCACGTGCGGCGGCAACATCGCACCGGCAGCACCCTATAGTAAAATCTTCAATAACTTTGGAACTGTACAAGCTCTTGACATGCGGTTTGTTATTAATCGATCAATTAATAGTGTTACAATATACATAAGTAAAATAAAGCCATACATTCATACATTTTTTGTATGAAATTACATAAAGCCCCCAAAAAAATGAATTCTTTTTTGCTAAATTGTGTTTTTTTTTTATTATTCCTTTTTGCCTATTTGAATTTTTATTTTATTTTTAAAACTAATTTAACACGTTGAACGCCAGGCCAAAAATGTAGTGTTTCCATTGAAGCCCCGGGGGTCACCGGTGAGCCAAACCATGTTAAACCATTGGAGCCACGGGGGTCACCGGTGAGCCGCGGTGAGCCTTCATTTCAAACCTGTTTTACAGGCCACCGATCACTTATTCCATCCAAAAACGTATGAAGGGTGAGCCGCGTGGCCTCAGAGAAGATACTAGTTGCCTTGGTTCTTTTGTACTGTAAAGGACTTATGATTTTTTCACCATTTTTTATACTTTGTTAGGGTTGCCTTACACATCATAAATAATATGTAGTTGAAAACTGACAAATAAAGCTTTAATTAAACATGGAGTTTGGTAAAAAATTAACGTAAATAAGTTATTAAAGTATTACTTACTTATTTAACCAATTAAAACTAATAATACTATTCTTCGGAGTCGGAGTGCAGAATACGTCATTTTTTCCGATGCGACGATACTGGCTGCAACTCATCTTCTGAATTTAGTTGAAAACTGCTGTTTAAAAAGTTTATTTCTACGTTTTCAGTTTCAGCTAAGTCATCTTGAGTTAGAACAAAGACTTCAAAGCCATCGTCATCCATAATACACAAACAAGCAATAATACACTTTCTTACAAAATTAAAGACGTAAAATCGTACGTAAATAATTACGCATGGTACGTGAAGTGCGTTGCTGGATACTAGCGGCACTGTCAGTCAGTTGTGAGACTTGCGAACGCGTAGGCAAGTGCGAGGAGCGCGGGCGGGTGAGCCGCGGCATGACCCCCGCGGCCCCCGCGGAAGAAAGTTCGCAATTCCTTCCGATTAGGCCACGCGGCTCACCGGTGAGCCTTTTAAGGAAATTCGAGTATTTTTGACGTTTAAGCTAGTATCTTTTGATCTATAGTACTAAATATAATGTTTTACATCCAAAATAACCAAAATATTTTTTTGAAAAAATTGCATATTTTCCGTTTTTACCATGGCCCCAACGCATACATCGTGATGGCCCACCGGTGGGTGGCGTGGCGTCCAACGTGTTAAGTAATTATCTGTCGATTAGCACCATAATTATCAAAATCGGAATATCCGTTGAGGTTTTAGATTTTTTGTAAGATTTTTTGACCCAGCGGCGCCATGTCTGTATTCTTCAATAACTTTGGAGCTATACGAGCTAATGATATAAGGTTTTTTTTCATAAATGTAAAATTAGTTGTATATTAATATAAATAAATAAAAAAGTACCATGTACATACATTTTTACGAGTAAAATTCCAAAAAATCACAAATTTTAAATATTTTTTCAGAAATTATAATTTTTTGGGTATCGAAAATATTTTTTTACCTGTTTTCAATTTTTTTATGTTAAATTGGGTAATTATCTGCCGTTTGGCACCTCTTTCGTCAAAATCGGAGTATCCGTTCAGGATTTACAATTTTTTAAACTTTTTTTGAATAAGTGGCGCCATCTCTTATCCTAAGGGGTGAAACTAATTTCGCCTCGAGTGAAATCGTTTATTTTGGTCTATATTATCACTGTGCAAAACGGCTTGCTTCCATCACAAAGTGCAGCTTCCGGGCCAAAACCGTCCATAACAAGTAATACTAACTTGCAAACTCGTGAATCGGTCGAAACCGCGAACGACAACCGGAGCCAACCGGTTCGGTTAATGCGAGTCGAGTCAACTCGAGTTCCGATTCGAGTTTGCTTCCAAATTGATTCGAATCATCCGAGTTCAAAAATAATGGACTCGTAACATCGCTAAATTATATATACTGAGATAGAGTCATCAGCTTCCTTTGTGTACTAGTGCCATCTATTGAGCGAGTCTCGAGTTATCTGTGTCATGTACATATGTATATACATAGCAATCGCTATATGCACTGTGCTGTAGGTACTTTCAATGCATATTATATGATTCATCTCACACTTAACATAATAAGTGGGCTTTAAAACTAGTTATGCTTGTAGGAAGGTATAAAAAAGACACATTAATAATTAATTATTTTTATTACATTAATTTTGGGACACATAATTAGAACAAACGCTTACCACAGGTAGACACACACAACATTTTTTACTGCAACCTTGCCTTTAAAATAGTTTAAAACGAGGCAATCGTGATCCATTACACAAAGCCGGGATCGAAATCCTTCCTGGAACTTCTGTCGTCGGAATCCAAGTTAGCGTAAAGGTCAACAACGTAGAGCCGATTCGCTAATATCCGTAAAGCACAGCCGAAGTAAATTTCTTATACCCGTTTGAATATCCACCAGAAAACAAACTTGTCCATAATCCATATAAAGTAAACTGTCAAACAGCACTACGCTACGCGTTCCTCTACACCGAATTGTATTAACTAAGTAGTCTTTTAGTTTTCTTTCTTCTATTGTTTTTTTACATTTAAAAAATACGCATTTATCATTTTCCATTTTTTTTGTGGATATTAAATTTTTGTGACAATCATCATATAACTGCTTAAAATATAATAGGTGAAATCTAAAAAATAAATGAGTGGAATGGAACGGGGATCTAATCTTAAGCCGTAATGTTGCCTGTAATGATAAATTAAAATAATGCTTCATAATCTTTCACAATAACTTATAATTATGTTTTTATTATGTGTGTAGATCGGTAATCACGACCTTCTTTCCTTGTAGGTAGGATATGGAAATAAGTACGGCTGTTGATGCGAGTAATAACTGAAAGTTTAATCACAAAACACATTAGAACTTATGAATACCTCGATACATGTTTACAACGACGATGTAATGCCAAATACCTGAATCAACAACAAGTACAATCACTATTTGGTTTCACAGTGTCAATGGCGCGAGCCATGAGATTAAATAACATATCGTGCGACCTGTCGGCTCGGCAACGCCGCTGTCACTGTCCGCCTGCTGCCCTCCAATATCACGAAGCCGGCGCGCGCGCTGCGTTGGTTTGACCAAGGTCAAACCTACATCCCCCCTCTCCCGCCCCGCCTTAGGGAAGATAGTCTTCAGGAGTAGGACAGTACGGGATCATTTTACTTGCGTGGAAAATATTTGATTCCTTCTTTTTGAAACCTGAATCTACGATATACAATAGATTTGAAATTTTCTTTTTTATTTTAAAAGGGCCCACTCTAATTGGATCCAGCTTGTTTCGGTTTAAGCGACTTGTGTTTTGAATGTATACCAAGTCTTCTTCTTGATATATTAAAGGCCTTTTATTCTTGTCATACAAAATTTTGTTCTGGTCATGAATTTTTTTAGAATTTAAAAATGCTATTTCTCTGTTTTCTCTCAAGTTTTCTAAGTTGTTTTTGTTCAATTCAAGAGGTACAAAAGATTTATCGATACCGTTTAAAAGATAACTAGGTGTAAATTTTGTTGTGCTATGTACAGTGTTATTATAATTTTCAATGCATTGCTCGGTTATAGTGCTCCACGGTCGGTTTCTATTTTCTGAAATTTTACACCTTATTGAGTTTACTAAAGTTTGATTTGTACGTTCGTTTTGCCCGTTTGAGAAAGGGCAATCCACAGCTGTAAATATGTATTTTATGTTTTCTGATTTCAAAAAATTCTTGAATTGATTGGAATTTATACCGGAATATTGGTCTGTTAAAAGTAATTTTATTTTGTTTTGCTTATTTTTTTGTATTTTTTTAACTAGATTAATAAAATCTTTTGCCGTTTGAGTTTTTGATGTTAACGCGAAAGCATACTTAGTGAAATGATCTATTACTAAATGTAAGTATCTCTTTGGTGATCTATTACCTCCGAATCCTCCTATTGTATCCAGAGATACTATCTGAAACGGTTCCGTAGCTGGACCTAGTTGAGATAGGGGTTGAATAAAATTTCCGAATCGTGACTTATTTTTTATGCATGTGTCGCATGTTCGACATATGAGTTTTATATGTTTGTGCATGTTTTTAAAATAATATGTCGGTGTCAAAGTTAGGGTTAATTGTTTCACCCCTATGTGACTGTTACTGTGAATTTTTTTTATTAGGTTAATACCGAAATCCTCTGTAATCCAGATTTTCTTTATATTATTCATAGTTTTATAATAAATGTTATTTTCAGTTTCAAACGATTCATTTTCTGTGTGTATTTGTTTTTGGTTGTTCATTATTTCATCTAGCGATACAAAGTTTACTATTTTAATAGTAGATTCATTATTATTGTTATTTTCCAAAACTGGGTTCCGTGAAAGGCTATCTGCTTCTGTATTATTTTTTCCGGGGTTGTATATTATGGTAAAATCGAAGTTTGATATAAAGTTTAGTATTGGTAACAAATCTGGGTCCTGGCTTTTTTTTATATTGAAATTTTCAAGGGGTTTATGGTCAGAGAAAATGGTGAATTTATGACCCATCAAGTAGTATTGCCAATATAATATTGACTCTTTTATAGCCAGACATTCTAGAAAAATGGCACGTTTATTTTTTTGTGACTGAGTCAATTTTTTTGAAAAGTAAAATACAGGTTTAAGAGAATCATCTTTTTGCGGTTGTTTTAAGATTGCTCCGACTCCTTCTTTAGACGCGTCTGTAAAAATATATATTGGGAGTGTCGGGTCGAAGATTGCTAGTATGGGATCTGAACTTAGATATTTTTTTATTTTAATGAAGCTTTCTTCGCACTTCTGAGACCACTCGAACTGTACATTTTTCCTAAGTAGGTTATGAAAGGGTTCTAAAATTAATGATGCGTTTGGAATGTATTTTAAATAAAAGTTTATCTTGCCTAGAAGCTGTCTAATATTTTTTTGATTCTGTGGTATCGGAAATTTTTTTATTGCAACTAAATTGTCGTTTAAGGGTCGTATTAAATTTTCTCCTATTTCATGTCCGAGATACACAACTGATTCCTTTGCAAAAGAACATTTCTTTAGGTTTAATTTGAAACCCGCATTTTTGAGAGCTGTAAGGGTTTTATCAATATGACTTAAGTGGTCTGTAATGTTCTTCGAAAAAATCAGGATGTCATCTATATAATTTATGGCAAATGCATTCAGATCATTTTTAGAGATTACGTCACTCAGTATTCTCTGGAATATTGCCGGGGCTGATTTAAGACCGAAAGGTAAACATGACCATTGCCAGTGGCCATTATGTGTAATGAATGCCGTCTTTTGTTTATCCTTGTCTCTAATTGGGATCGACCAAAACGCCGAATTTATGTCGAGTTTCGTGAAAACCGAGCAATCTCGTGCTAAGAGTACTAAATCATCGATTATAGGAAATGGATAGCATTCGGGAACAACTATTTTGTTGAGTTCACTGTAGTCAATACACAACCGTGATTTTTTCCCTTCTTCCTTCTTAAAAACAAGAGTTACTGGAGAAGCGTATGGACTGGTGGAATGTTCGATTAGACCAGCTTTTAGTAAAGATTTTATTTGTGTATCGATTTCCTCTTTATCTTGCAACGAGCACTTGTAGGGTTTCCTAGCGATGTATTTATTTTTGGTAAGTTTCACCGTTGCTTCGTAGTTTTTTACCGTGCCGATATCGTACTTATGTTCAGCAAAAGCTGTTTTATGGTTATCTAATAGGCGATCCAAAGGAGTTTTGCTATTAGTTTTTACATTTATAGTTGTAGTATTTATTTTATTTTGCTCGTGTAATTTAACATTTTCGTCATGTTTTTGAGAAATTTTCAGGTTTTCATCCTGACATAGCTTAAATTCTTTAATGGCATCTAACCCTAAAAGGATATCATCCTGAAATGATTCGCTTTTTATTACAAAAAAGGGCCAATTTTTAGAAATATCAAAAATTTTTAGGGGTATTATAATTAAACCCAACGTTTCTGTGACACCTGAAACAGTATTTATTTTTTTAGCCCCACTTATATTTTTATTTAATTTTAATCTTTTAACAGTGGTATAATTAATTATTGAGATATTGGCTCCAGAATCATAAAGCGCAATAACGGGGTTATTGTTTACTAGGACTTTTAATTTAATAAGTGGGGTAGTTATTCGTTTTTTGATTCATCACTTGATGAAATACTATCTTGAACTTCTAAGTTATTTACCATTTTAATTTTGTCATTTTTGAAATTTTCTTTATGGCTTGGTTGTTTATTGCGACAAAGGTTTTCAGGATGGAATCTTTTTGGGAAACCTCTATCTTTGCAATACGAGCAAGGTTTGTACTCTGATTTATTTGGTAATTTATTTTGCGATTTATTTTCAATTACGTATGAATTTTTGTTTTTGTTATTATTGCTCGTAGATGAATTTTCTAATTGTCGAATACATGACATCAATTGATCAATTGAGTTTATATCCCTTTTATTGATTCGTGTCCTTATTTGCGATGGTAAACCCAATACAATAAAGTTTATTTGGCTATTTTGGGTTAATTCAGGATCCGCGTCCAAGAGTAAGTTTACCTTTTTGAGCGCATAATCTAACAGTGGCCCACTAATATAGCGAAAAGTGTAGGCATAATTTATTTCGGCCCAACTCATCTCTGCAAATGTATCAAGAAAAGAGTTTTGCCAAAATTCCCACGGACGTGAGATTGTATGTGTCTTTAGAAAAGCAAGAAACCAATCAAGGGCCGGTCCTTCTAAAAAAAGTCTTAACACTTCTGGAAAACGTGTGTTTTCTATTTTTAAACGGTTGCATTCTTGTACAAAAAGGTTTAGAAATACCTTCGCGTTTTGATTTTTTCCCGAGAATTTATCTAGAATCATATCTTTTACCACTGAATGTATGGATTTATTTTCAACCGGATCTGAATGGGAAATTTTAGGTGAGGCGGGGTTAGGATTGTCAGAGGTCGGTGCCTCGTCCAGATATGTACCTCCGAAACATACGTTACCCTCCTCGTCTAGGTACTGATTTTTCAACTCGTTCGTCAGCGATACCCATATATTACGGAATTTTCCTCGGGTCTTCATGCTCTTGACTACATTTTTTACAACACTCGTGTCGAATAGTTTCGGGTGATCCTCCTTACGTTGATACTCCTTAGGAAATAGAAATATAGTGTCCTCGCCTTCTAATTGTATGGTGAGCACCTTCACGACCGTAGTTTTTGCGTCCAGGGAATCCGACACAAAGTGAAATTTCGCCCGTGGTGACGTCATGATTTGTTGTTGATTTGTAGATCGGTAATCACGACCTTCTTTCCTTGTAGGTAGGATATGGAAATAAGTACGGCTGTTGATGCGAGTAATAACTGAAAGTTTAATCACAAAACACATTAGAACTTATGAATACCTCGATACATGTTTACAACGACGATGTAATGCCAAATACCTGAATCAACAACAAGTACAATCACTATTTGGTTTCACAGTGTCAATGGCGCGAGCCATGAGATTAAATAACATATCGTGCGACCTGTCGGCTCGGCAACGCCGCTGTCACTGTCCGCCTGCTGCCCTCCAATATCACGAAGCCGGCGCGCGCGCTGCGTTGGTTTGACCAAGGTCAAACCTACATGTGTTTATTTATGGATAAAATATTAACATAAAAACAGATTTCATTTTAATAACACTAATTCAAATATTGAATTTTGCTCCATCTATCGAGCGAGTCTCGTATAAAACGCACGCAAGTTTTAATGTATGAAATCTGTAAAGTACTGAGTGAAATGCCCCTGTCAGTGACAATGAATGAATCAAATGAATGACAAATTGACAATTGACGAGTTCAGTAAAGTTCAGTTCAAGTGACAGCTTTGAAGCGTATTTTACTTTCCTTTTAAGTGATTGGCGTTATGTTCGTATTTTTCTGTTGATAAAATATTTTCGAAATAACAAAAAATTACAGTAAAATAACATAGGTAAAAATCTCAAATAAATGCAAAAAAAATAACGCAAGTCAGGTGCACTTTGTAAACATGTGAGAGGAATGGAACGACAGAGGGTAAAATAAAATCACAACATTCAATTAAATATTAAGAATTTTATTTTTCTTAACCAAATATCACTCTATTAACTACTATTGCCAATCATGACGACTGATTCACTCACTTCACTCATCATTCTCATATTTTTAAATAAATTGGCCAATCTTTCCTAAACAAATAAAAATCTAAGGACAAGTATTAACGTTAACGTTGTTTGTGCGTATAGTTAAATAAGTAACCACCTGTGTGTGTATATGTGTGTATGGGTGACTGTGTGTGTGTTGCTGTTGATGTCCGGTACCCCCACGGTACCCCAGTGGTACAGAGGGCCTTCGTGAGACGTCTCCTGTTTAGGTAGGTACGTATTAGTTGGTATTAGGGTACCTTACTCGGTAATTGTCGGTAAGATTGCTAATTATAATGTGACCTGAAAAGCATCGTTGTGTCTTTTTACCATGCGTGCCCTGACGTATAACATCAATGGAAATTTCATGACATTTCTATTTTATAACCTACAACTTCATACATCCAACCACAATCATCCAAATTCAACTTTCTACAGCTGCCATCCATAATCTTACAAACACGTCATAAAACTATCAAACAGTCCATCAAAGTCAATGGGATTGCTTTTTATATTCTTGTTTTTAACAGGAGTCGGCGTAACATCCATTTTAGGGATTCCTGGGCAAATTGGTTCATCATTTGTAGTACTAGTATCGTCTGTGCAAGCCATTGTAACTCTTTTCACTGCTGTCATTGGTCCACTGTCTTTCCTGCTTATAACTGGAGTTGAATAATCAGCACAAATAGCTTTTGCTTCAATGTATGCATCGTTAAAGATTTTGGGTTTAGTTTCAATGATAGCTGGCAAATCGTTGGAAAGTATTGTTACTTTTGGATCAGGAATGTTCGCTGGTAAGAAGTAGGCTTTAGGCCCAGTAGGATTTGCTGATGATGGCACAGGAGATACTGTTACTTTTGGTGCAGTTGTGGGTACAGGACATGATAGAACTGTCACTGCAGAAGCAGGCACAGACCTCGGTGCTAATGTCACTGTTGGTGTCATTGAAGATGTTGGCATTGCTGTGGCAGTAACAGCAGCGGTTGCAGGCATTGCTGTTGCCGTAACAGCAGTAGGCATTGCTGTTGCAGTAACAGCAGTAGGCATTGCTGTTGCAGTAACAGCAGCAGGCATTGCTGTTGCAGTAACAGTAGTAGGCATTGCTGTTATTGCGGCCGTTGATGGCATTGCGGTTGCAGTCACTGCTGAAGGTACAGCGGTGACAGTTGCTGGGAACGTCTGTACTGTTGGTACAGCGTTTGTTGAATAGGAGACTTGGGTTGTTGGGTAGACTGTTTGGGAGGCAGCCACCTGGAATAAAATTTAGATATTATTGGAGGTGATATTATTTGATACTATAGGTACAATAAGCAACAATTTCCATTTCCCAATCACCGGGAAAACATTTAAAACTTAGCTTAGCGTATACAATATCTGGTTCAAGAGGTAACAGTCATTCACAGACAACCCCCACTAGACGGAGCATGTAAGGCGACCCGCGCACACCAACGATATGGTACGGCAGAACATTAAAGTATCAACACGGCGGCCACCGTTTAGTTGCGTCCTTGTTTATGATCCATGCGTACGTCAACGAAAAAAGAAATTAAATAAATAACATGGTAAATTGTAGTGTTAAGTGGTGTAGAGAGACCTCATAAACATGGACGCAACTAAACGGTGGCCGCCGTGTTGATACTTTAATGTTCTGCCGTACCATATCGTTGGTGCGCGCGGGTCGCCTACGGGTCGCGTTACATGCTCCGTCTAGTGGAGGTGGTCTGTGCAGTCATTGCAAGAACTTTGAAGTTTGAGTTTGGGCGAATGTGGTAGTGTGGAGGGGGACGTCGCTGGGGAAGCGCATACTTCGGCTAACTTCCGAGTAGAGTCAGACCATGCTAACTCTTTCAAGCAAACGAACTGTCAAACCATACAACTGACTCACTTTGGGCTCAGGCCTGAAATATATCCGTTTTTGAAAAGAGCAATTAAGCCTTTTCGGTTTAGAACATTGATTTGAAAATAAAGCAGACAATATGGGAAAACAAACAGACGATAGACAAAAATATAAGACGATAGCCGATTTAAAAAAGCTAACATTATGGTAATGCTGATATTAGGCACATACTGAAATTATAGAAATGTCAAACATTATGAATAGAAGACCTTCTAAGACTGCACACATTTTAAATTGAAGATATTTCGTTAAAGCTGACAAAATAGGAATGCAAACATGATGAGTATGTAGACTTTTTGAGAATTGTACATTTTAGGAAAACAGATATTTCAGGCCTGAGCCTCACTTTGTATGATTTGACAGTTCATTTGCTTGGAAGAGTTAACGTGGTCTGACTCTAAAGGTTACAGTTGCGAGAGTAGAGCGAAGAGACAAGATATGTATAGGCAGAGAGAGTACGAAGCTAAATATATAGAAGTTTATATGTCTGATAAATTTTTACCAACCTTAACTGCAAGTAAAAACGTTAGAAATTCTCTCGACAACATGATTTACACCGAAATCTCTTGCAACACTGGTCGGAACTGATTCCGTTCTAATTTTCATGTTTTTATATACCTCGGATTACATAAATAAGTATATAACATTATAACATACATACATTATCTCACAAATTTGAGTAATACTGACACAATTATTAAGTTTTAATAGGTTAGTAATAACAGTAAGTAACGAATATGTAACTATTTTATTTCTGTGAATTATATTTCAGTGCGTTGTTAGTTAAGACAAATGTTAATGTATGCTTTTGTTTTGTTTGCGATAAATTGTGTTGTATATATAAATGATGTACAATGAAAATTCATTCATATTGTTTCTGTTTAGGTTTTTAACAGAAAGCAGCGTCGACATCGTCCGTAGCAATTTATCGGTTTTTAATCGAACAAATAAATAGTTTTTTCGCACTTTTTGTTTGTCCTTCAAGTAATTATCTCTCTTATAAATATTGACACAGAGGTAAGTTATGAAAGAAACATGTAAAGTGACCCACTGCAATGTAAGCAGATCTATGAATTTCTTCAGCATCTGTGGACCTTCGTTCATGGAGGCAGAAAAGGGTATATAATAATCTTCTTTTTGCTCGAGTGTAGAGGGGTAAAAAGTATAAATTAACCATCCTCAGACATTGTATTATCCCAGGTACCCCTGAAAACTGTTGTATTCATAACATCGACATATTTCAGGGTTAGTTTACCAACTGCAAAATGAGTTGTAATCAAAAGATATATTTATTGTAAAGTAACTATTAATTTACAGTTATCGGTCATTTTTATTTACTATTATTTTTTTATACTACGACGGTGGCACACAAGCATGCGGCTCGCCTGATAGCAGTTCCCGCCGGCTATGAACGCTTTCGACGCCAGGAGCATCACTCGCGCGTTGCGACCCTTTAAGAACCTATTTACTCCCCTCTTGAAGAACCGCGTACTGTAGCCCCCGGGGAAACCTCAGCAGAGCGCTCAGCTAAGTGCTACATGACATGTTGCTTCTGTCAACTCAACGGGAAGTAAGTAGGTACCCTATAGGTTTCCAAAAACACGAGAAAAACTAAATCATTCCTGTGGCGCGGTGATAATCCCATTAGCGGGTTATACTCCCACACAAAATTTTACTCAATTGTAGTGGAAGCTAAACAGCCTTGATACAGTTCAAGTCATGTTTGACAAAAAAGAAAAACAATAGTAATAATTATAATTATTTAAAAAAAGTTGAAGTTTTCCTCCAGCCTTTGGAGAAATAAAATCAAGTGGACGAATAAAAAAACATCATTACGTATTTTTTATCTATGGAATGTGATGATTATTCGATGGAATACTTTCAGTTACAAATAAACACAACAAAAATGGGTATTTCAAATCGACGATAAGACACGCAAAGTTGTTACAACTAATTTAGAAAAGTCGATAAGTTGGCGCCAAGTAAGTTAATGTAACTTCTTATCGAGTAATAATATTAGACTGAAATGTCAAAAGTTGCAGTGATTACATCAAGTTTCAATACAATGACAAACTTGCGAGTTTTAAGGTTACGATTTGAATGGCGTGAAAAGAAACATTACAAAATGACATAGAAATTAACACATTAACCAAGTTGGTGTGAGAGTTTAATTACTTTTATTTGCACGAATACGGCTTAAGGTGGTCATAAAATTTGGCCTTTGATACACAGATCAAAGCTTAAAGAAAAATCCCCAGTCTCTCTCGCCAGGTAACTCATTTAAACTTTTCTTTGCCTGGATCTTTAAATGAATTGTTTATTATAAAAATTGTGAGTTGAAATCTCTCTAGGGTTGAAATTTTTTACGCAACCATACAAAGAGAAACTAAGCGTACCGAAACGAAGCACCGATGGAGGAAAAGTGTATTTAAATAAAACAATTTAAACTTTGACTGCCTGTCTGCTGTTGGAAGTCAACCTTTGACAACGGTATCTGTAAAGGTACCGAAACGTCAGGCCTCCCTGACGTTTCGGTACCTTTACAGATACCGTTCAAATAATTAATATACGCGATATAATCCGTTTAAATTGTTTTATTTAAATGTGTGACAGTCGCGGAGACCGTGGAAAAGTATAGCTTGGATAGGCCTTTTACAATTTGATCTGACGACTTGGTTAAGGTAGCTGGAAGCCAATGGATACGAAAGATGTACAATCATTATGGATATCTTTGGGCGATACCTAGGATCAGTAGCGGATCTGCCCATCTAGCAAAACCTAGACTCTTGTCCCTCGACATAGTATCGCCCGTCACTCTCTCATAGTACAGAGAAGAACGAGATAGGTTAATATTTCTCGCATGAGAAAGAGTTGCGTGTCATAGTTGTGCTAGAGGTGCTGGAATTTACGTCTTGAAATTATAGTGATGCTGATCATCATCATCATCATCATCATCATCAGTCAAAAGACGTCCACTGCTGGACATAGGCCTCCCCCAGAGAACGTCAATATGACCGGTTCTGCGCCACCTGCATCCTCAAGCAACCTTCACCAGGTCATCATCCAGCGACCTTCACCAGGTCATCAGTCCACCTTGTGGGGGCCTGCCCAAGCTGCGTCGTCTGGTGCGTGATGTTGATAGTTTATTTGGCCTATTTGATATCCAACTTGTGAACTGACCAATGGAGGAAAACTTTGTGCGATGGTGTGGTTGCACATGATGAAGCATGCGTCTCTTTCCCACAACCGCAACCTGAGACAGCTTGCAGCTCTTCCCCCTTCATCGATAGGCGCAACATTTATATCGTCAATTATGCGGCCGCGGCAGTCGCTCTCGTATCGGGCTATCCAGCCGTCTTCGTAAATGCCGCTGTTTATTAGACGCTGCTTAACTCATCTGTTACAGATATAAAAGGCCAATGATGATCAGGGCGAGACTTAGAAGGCCAGGGACCCTTGGCGCTTGGCATTTGGGGCCCGCTCTAATATCTCAAAATAAGGAGAATATAAGTATGGTGAAGTCCTATTTTTGGGACGAGGGCCCCTAGACTGGCTGGGCCCCTAGGCCCGGGCTTTGTGGGCCTAGGGGTAAATACAGCACTGATGATGATGATGATGAACTGACCTATTGCTAATAATATTGGGCTAATCACGTTTTTAAATAAATAAAATAAACACGAGACTGTTTATAAGTAAGAAAATCACGCGCACCGCACGCGTGCCACTCTTGCAATTCAACAATTATTTCACAAGCTCAAAGTAGGTTAGTAATATCATATACATTCCTATTTTTGTCAATTTCTACACGATAAAGTTATACGTATTTATAGCTGAAGTTAAGGGTTTTTGATTCATTTGTCAGACAAAATGGATTGGGTTATTTTGGGCGTAGTATCGGTTTTCGTTAATGTAAGTTTTGCTAATTGTTGTTACAGAATCAAAAATGTGATCTACAATTTGTAAAGGTTTGAGGTATTTTTTGATTCACAATTAAGTTTCCCATTGGACCAAAACTAATAATATTATGATGCTTAATCACAGGCGACTCAATTCGAGAGACATGATACGATACGTATTAGTAAAAAGCTTAGGTGCCTATTATATTTAGCCAATGAGATTATGCCTGACATGATGGGTTTGCTACTAATCCGTATATAGATCAAGATCTACCATAAATCATACATACATTATTCAGCATCAAATAATTTGTTAATAGTGCGAAATTATCGTTAAACCATTGTAGGAAAGCAATCCAATTGTTATTTCTACAATAACACGGAACGAAAATGTGTAGATACTGCCACGGGTGACGGAAGTGTTCTAACACATAGTTTTGTTGCAGGTTGCCTCAAGTCAGAGCATCGGACGACCCTGCGCTTACCCTGGCTTCGCTTCAGCCATCGTCCCCACCTTCGCTCCTACCACCGCCCCCACAGTCGTGGACGGCGACGTCGTCCAATCCCTAATCGACACCATCCAGCTATTCATCGTCAGTGACCTTCTAGGCGAAACCCTTCCTGAAAAACAAAAGATCATCACACCAATCACACCAGCCTACGCAGTCGACTATGAAGACGATTGCGACATCTATCCTTATGAGTTTGTCTTCGATAAAGATTGTCCTGAATTCGTGACAGCGATAGTCCCCAGACCACCACTGCCGAAGAAGAAAGTCTGCGTGAATATTGGTTTAAGTGACCAGTTTATCTACGACAGCGATTGCCCGGAGTTTGTCACAGCTATGATTCCTGGAAGACCAAAGCCATGTGTGAATTTTGGGTTGAACGAGGAGCTTATTCTGCCGCCTTTGGCTCCGGAACTTCCTTGTGGTTTGGGATACCTTCCTGGGGGTCTACCAGTGGTGGCTAAAGCGTATGCCCCTTGCTCTAAATGCTGTGGTTGTGGGTGTGGATGCACTCCATGCTCCTCAGCAGCGTTGCCGATCTGTTCTCCGTACAGTTGTGCAGCGTTAGCTGTTCCATTGACTCCCGATTTGTCAGGGTGTGTGAAACCTATTATTTTGTAAGGTTAATGAAATATTTGTAAGAGATTGATTAGTTTGATTTCTTTCCAAATTCCTTTCACATTTATTCGTTTTTTTCGAGTAGTATTGACTAATAGAAATATTGATAAAGTTTTCTCTACTAGGTACCTATGTTTATTTTCGTTATTTAAAGCATAATCTAGATTGCTATCAATGTGTTAATACATTTTGATTCTTATCAAATAGACAACATTAGTTAATAGATAAAAACATTTTTGATATATAATTCACGGATATAAACAGCTAGTTAAATAGTTTTTGAATTTACAATAGGTGGACTGATCAAAGACACAACACAAGAAAAATAGTTATTTAAATCAATAGAAGCAATGGCGTTGAGAGTTATTGTTTTATCGTGTTTTTTGGCCACACAATATCAGGTAGGCTTTTGATTATCTTGCTTTAAGACAACATATTGTAGGGATGTAGGCTGGTTGTAAAGAAGTATTTACGATTGATACAAAGAGCAAAGCAATAAGAAAAATTTAATGGCGAAAGAGACCGGAATTTGAACCCGGTGTCTCTGGATTACCGGTCCAGCGTGTTGACATGGTGTTGACCGAATTTAAATTTTTCTTTGTGCATTATCTACGCATTTAATTCTTTAATTTTTTTTTCTCTGTGGCTTTCACTTCTTGCTAGGTTAGCAAGATGTATTTCGCCAATGTCAACGTGAAGGCATATCACTCGATAGGAGAATGGTCAGTATTTATAATTTCGTTTTTGTGAGAGGATAGGTGTGGAACCTAAAACAAACAACATTTTATTTATGTTATGGGGACGGCACAGACAACACAAGACGGCTTTGATCTTTGTATCAATGGTTTAATATGACAATTGTAGTGTGTACCCACATTAAATAATAATGAGACATTAGACGTATATTATGTTTTAATTTATAAGTATTTACGATTTTGGTTTAAATTTAGATTCTGTCACTGTCAGTTGAGTATTATATTAAAATGTTGCGTCACTTCTATGCAAGACGCCGCTAAACAAACATCTGACTTCACTGAGCTCCCACCACCCACATAATATGGTGGAGGTGCGGAGTAACATATGACCAGGCATCGGATATTCGGATCGATATTTACCTAAAGTTGTCAAAATCCTATTGCTATCTCACTCATACGTCAAACAAAGCCGCCTATACCTACGACCGAATAACAAAGCCGCCGCCAAAATTTAGGTAAATATCGATCCGAATATCCGATGCCTGCATATGACTTGTTAATTTCGATTATATTTATAACCGAAATACAATCATTATAAATGTTTGTTTGGTGGCGGCTTGCAGAGGATTAACACGATATTATACAATAACTAGCTGCGCCTCGCGATGCTGCCCACACATCCCATGGGAACACATTTGTTTTAGGAAAAAGTAGCCTATGTGTTAATCTAATGTCTGTTACCTTCATACTAAAATTTATCAAAATTGGTCTAGCCGTTTGAGCGGGAAGAAACAACAAACAAACACATACACACTCAAACTTTCCCCCTTATAATATTAATGTGACTTTCTCCCTTATAAATTCACCCGACAGTGAGAGAATTTTAATTTGAACCAAAATCGTAAATACTTCTTTATAACCGACCTACATCCCTACGTACATGCATTGTATTTATAGAAAAAAATACAATAAAGTCAAAGTCAAAATCAAAAAGTCAAAGTCTTTTATTTGTTAAACATAGGTGATGGCTGCATAAATACAGAGATGTTACATTTCCTTGTGTTGCACTATGTTTTGCCACTTGGCGTACAAAAACATTTCCTTTCCAAGTAAAGCTGTAATGTGGCTACAGGTGCTACGAGTAGGGAAGCAAAGCTACAGTAAACCTTATTTAGCGTTTTATTGTAGGTACGTCGAGTTCATTTACATCTACACACTTACAAGAACAAAAATATCTGAACACGACCCTATTGTCAGGAGCATAAAGTCGTGTTCAGATATTTTTGGTCTCGTAAGTGTGTAGATGTAAATGAACTCGACTGTACTAATACTAATTTCAAATGATTACTTCCAGGCCGTAACTTCACAATGTATCCGCCAACCGCTCAACCGACTCATCCCGCCACTGATCAGCCGTCAGCTCTCCCCCATTATCAGCCCCATCAACAACTTCAACACACCAACCATCATCACTGACTGCACACCAAGATCCTGTCAGAACTTGGCTGACACTCTTCAACTGATGATCGTGTGCAACCTTCTAGAGAACACCAACTGTGGTTGCAATGATTGCAAGGCAATTCCTATTTCTAACTGTGGTTGTGTTTCTCCTAACTTCGTTTCGCCTAGCGTAGTTTCAAACTGTGGATGTGTTTCACCTAGCGTGATTCCACCTGGTTTAGTTTCTAATGTTGGTTGTAATTGTTTGTCTAGTCCTTATAATAAGTTATTGAGTTTGTTGTCCTGTTAATTTTTAAAGTTATTTAATAAATTATGAATATTTAAAAACGGCCTTGTTTTGTTATCCACCTTTTTATTTCCAAATTTGCAGCTTTAATGTTTATTTTATACAAGCTGCGCTGCGCGGTGTTATCCGCTTATCCCACAGGAAGTCTAAATTGTTCGGGATAAAAAGTAGCCTATGTGTTAATCCAGGGTGACAGCTACATTCATACAAAAATTTATCAAAATTGGTCCAGCCGTTTGAGCGTGAAGAAGAAACAAACATACACACAAGCACACTCATAAACTTTCGCCTTAATACTATTAATGTGATAATTTATAATTATTTTATGCAAAAACGGCTTTACAGTGTTCTTACATAACCAGGGATAAAAACTGACAAATATTTGGGTAAGGATCAAAAAGTTGAATGAAATTTAAGCGTAGTTAGCCAAGCAAAACGATAAAAAAAACGATTGGAAAAAGTTCCGTTGTGCGACAAATATTCACGATACAGTAGGATACTAACGTTATTTGATGGTTAATCGTCGTCGCACAACGGAGACCTTGATACAAATTTTAATTGAGTGAATGAATGTGGTAAATTTTACCTAAACTTTGGCAGTGGATTTTGTTATTTACTTTTAGGTATAGGTAGTTTCGTTTTAGAATGAGTAATAAAAAAGGAAGTTATGTCAATCCGAATGTTTGATCCGTGTTCATAACAAACCCAACCTAACTTACAGTAGTTTATGATACGTCATAGTATGATTTAGGTAGTGGTGATCAATTCACCTATCATCTTATCAACAACTGTCAGAACTTAGCTGACACCTATTAAGTACCTGCTGAGTAGACTAATTATTTAGAAATAACATAAAAATACTATTTTTGTTGGTAGGTATCACTTTGAAAAAAAAATGGCCCATAACCTAATATATAAGACAAATGGAAAAGGTGGAATAAATCATGCAGCCCCACTACACCACTACACACTACAGGATACACTTTGAGGTGTATCCTGTAGAATATTCACCGTGAGACTGGTAACTTTTCTCCTAAGTTCAAAGTTTTGCATCTTTGTCTCCACCAGTTCAGAGTAACCAATGAGTTTCTTGGCATGATTTTTGAATAAATTTCAAACAACCAGTTAGTGCTTAAAATAAATACAACGGTCTTCAACTATAAAATACGCATTTATTAGCGTAACACCTAAAACGTAGTAGCATAATATACAAACTTAAAGTATCAATATTTTGTGAATGTAGACAGTAGACTTGATGAAGAAGACAACATGCTACACGGCGACTAACACTGCGTGCCAACAATGAAATTGGAACTAGAATCTCCAATCGGTTGTACACTAAAGCTAACCACAGGAACAGAAGTTGGCATATATCCATAATTGCAGATCAACTGAGCTGGTATTTCTTCCGGGAATACCACTTCAGCCATATTAGGGTAGGTATTGGAACAGACATCCGATGTATTGACACCTAAGTACGCTGCCAAGGCTTCTAACACCCCACTGTCAATATCACTTTGGCTTGAAGGCACGTACACACCCTGTTGCAGATTATAGTTCTGGGTTTGACCACAGCTTTGTACACCCTGTTGGAGATTATAGTTCTGAGTTTGACCACAACTTTGTACACCCTGTTGCAAATTATAGTTCTGGGTTTGACCACAGCCTTGTACAGGATATTGGTTGGAAATCTGTGATGCGGTCTGTCCTCTATGTTTCAAATAGTCGATTAACGAGCTATAGTCATAACCAGAAGATTCGGGCTCAATTTCTACTGTAGCCGCCTCATATCTATCGTTTTGGGAGTTTAGATAGTCGAGGACTGCCGGCCAGTCTGCCCTTGAAGTTTGTCCGCATTGGTCACCGCCTAAACGTTCTAGAAGTCTCTCCCAGTCGTAGCAATTTGGTTCTTCAGGCTGGCTGCAACTGGACGTTGAAGATGTCTGGGATGATCCTATCTGGTAAGAGTTCAAGCCTTTAAGGAAATTGGACAAGTCGAAATTTGACACAGATGTCTCAACTACTGGAATAGAACAGTCTTGGTTGATGATGTTGTTGCTCACAGCAGAGTTGATGAAGTCGTTAGCGATCATCATCTGTAAAGCGTTGGCTAAGGAGTTGGAGAGAGAGTTGTCGATGATGGTGGCACAGTTGCTGGGTGGGATAGTGATGGTGGAGACTGGGGCTGAGATAACTGTTGGGCTGCAGGCGCAGGGTTGGGATGCAGGCTGGGCGTATTGAGCTGTTTGTGATGGGATCTGAAATTCAAGAGTTAAAAATTAAAAAACATGCAATATCTCATTATTTTTTAATGAACACAATTGTTATATTAAGTAAACCATTGGTACAAAGATCAAAGCACAAAGAAAAATTTAAATGCGTAACCTGGCGGAAGCAACCAGGAATGGAAACGGGCACCTCTGGATTACCGGTCCAGCGTGTTAACCTTTCCACCACCCAAATTTGAAATAAAACTATGCAAATACTAAGATTAATAATTTTGTTGGTTACTCTTTGGTTATTATTGCCATACTTAGTATGTGTTTGACTGTTGATTTGCTTGGAAAAGTTATTGTCGTCCGACTTTATCTATAAATATTATTTACCTTAGGTGTGGAAGACACTTGTATGCCTTGTATGCCTTGTCTGGGAGAAGCACATCCACATCCAGTTTGTGACCGCTGTTGGTTTGATCCCTGCGAAAAAAAAAATGGTTGATCCTCTTCTTTTATAAAAAAAACTTCCCCAAAGGCTTCATTTCAAATAATTTCCATTTCATAGACTATTTTTTCCTTGAGTCATCAAATTTAGAAATCTTGAAAATTACAACTTATAGATTAGGTTAGGTTATGATGGTTTTGGGTCATTGTCAGTTCAAAAAACAAAATTTGTCCATTCGGTGGTTAAAAGTTAAGAGCTTGTATGAATCTAGGTTATGTTGCTATTACATCGGATTATAGAAAAGGGAACGTATTCTCACAGGCATTTAATCAGAAAATTAGGCCCTGGAAGACGCGCACCTAAATCTGAAATGACCCTTTTATAAGATTCCAAAATATTTTATGGTTTCAGAAAAAAAAAATACTTTCGTTGGAATGAAAATTCTATGAAACGTTTGGTTATAAAACGAGTGAACCCCTAAAATTTGATTATGAGGAAAACGAGGCATCAAAATATCGACGCTTGAGAATCAATATTGTCTAAGTAACAAAAAAAAATAGACGATTATGGCATTCTATTCATTTTTCTGAACCTAACTGCACTAAAAGGTGAAAAACGTCAAAAAATTTAGTTAGACGGGGTCGTTATAAATATAACCTTTGTACCATACGACCAATCAGACTTACATACTTCAAAAGAGTACTTATGCCACTTGAATAAAAAAAGCGATTTACAAGGTATATATGTGAGTGATTACTTCATATATATGATATTTATTTATTTATTTATATTATGACTAGCTTTTGCCCGCGACTTCGTACGCGTAGAACTCGTTAATTGATATGGACAATAAAAAAAAACAATTAGACTTTCAACCCTTTCATGTATTCAATACTCGAATGGAATCTAGTTAGTAGTTTAGTTCTGGGCTATTGCCCAATATGCTCTTATAAGTATCATAATAAGGTTATCCTTCTCCATCAAAGCGTGTCAGGCCCTTGACTTAAGCACGTCGATTATGTAGCATAATAATTGATTGACAATTCGGGTCTTGTCGAGTATCCGAGTCTAAGATCCGAAAAATACAAAAACTTTATGCACTAATACTGTACTCGGCGATAAATATTGCACATCGGTCTTTAGCCCTTAATTTGACAAAAGATGACGAAGGTCAAAAAAGGCTGGTTCAAGCCTCGTTATGGTAAAATAGAGCAAAATATTCTGGTTCGAAAATAATATATATGGAAAAAGATGGTCAAAGAATTTGTTCACCCTGCCATACACGCCAAATTATGGGTTAGAAAGAGGCAATTCAGCAATTGGCTGTTTATTTACGACGATTTCCGAACACTGGCGACCTTCCATCAATCATTGTTTAAAATTAAGATGAATGAAATGGGAATGAACGTAAATACTTTCTCGTTTATAATATTATTAGGATTATTTATATATGTTAAGTATCGTATCTTTGCATACTGAGTTATTTACTACTTTATTTATACTCAGTTACCAAGCGGAGGTACATAATCAAAGCTCGTAGGCACTATTTTCAGATGATGTGCGTATCGGAACGTGATACCTACCTGAAGGGCTACTCCGATGTTCGAAATATTACTTTCGTATAGTGCTATTCCATTCACTCAAATATACCTTGACAGGAGATCGAGAGGGATGGCACTATTCGACAGTCAAATTTTGAACATCGGAGTAGCCCTTCTGCAATCACTGGTTTGACATGTCTTGCCAGATGGGTGTGTGACGTTTGTCAAATCAAATGTGATTGATTCAAATTTGTAAAATTTTATGTATTTGATTCTTGAAATTACGCGATTAATCGAATTTTGCGGATACATGTTCCCATATCAGAATTTATTGTTTTTTTACAAAGAATAGTTTGGTATGCGTTTGGTGAAGGTCTATCGTAGGTAGATTAGTTTACGTCAAAACGATGACATGTAGGGAGTTGTTGCAACTACAATGATTTGCTCTCCATACAAAGTTTAATCCCGTTTTTCACGGGAACACTACATTTATTCGGGATGAAAAGTATCCTATGTCCTTCCCCGGAACTGAAACTATCTATATACCAAATTTCATCTAAATCGGTTCAGCGGTTTAAGCGTGAAGAGGTAACAGACAGACAGACAGACAGACAGACAGACAGACACACTTTTGCATTTATAATATTAGTATGGATATATATGTAATTATATCTATATGTATTATATTTTGGAATTACACATATTTTATTATATTAAGACTTAGTCCTTAGTGTATCTGTGCATACTAACTTGTTCGTTTGTCTATCTTCTTGGATATCCCATTATTTTCTCATTTGCTCAAAGGTTAACTGGAAGACCCTTATAGGGATAAGTTCGCCTTTGTACATGTTTTATTTTTATCTTTTGAAGTTTTGTGAATTGTTTTTGTGTACAATAAAGTGATTACATACATACATTACATACATATATCGGCACTTTGGAAACATCTCCGAGATATCAAAGAGTTATATATAGAAACAGGGCATGTATTGGTACTACTAACCTGTGACAAAATCTGCGATATTTGCGATATTGGGATTGCTTGCAGGTTACAATTTTGTCCTGGCATCTGTAACAGAAACAGTATTTTTGGTCTAAACTTTAGAATAAACACGCCTAGAAACCTAGTCAGTGCTTGAATGTGAAGCCAGTTTTGAATAGCCACGGGCGTTTTGTCCGTGTGCGCATCTGTCACAACGTCAATGTCACAAGCAACACGTCTCTATGATTGGTTCGTAGACACGCACACATAAAACCAAAAGCGGCTCCATCTTTCGCAAATCTCTTGTATGATGACTCTCGTTCTAGGCGTGTCTATTCTTAAGTCTAAACATATTAGTAGCCGTAACCAGTGGTGTTTTTGTTTACTAACACTTTGTGTGGATCTCGGTGTCTCAAATAAACGCCTTATTATTATTCCTTTATTGATCTTATCTTTCATCTTAGGCTAGGTTTTTTTTTACAATAAATTTGTATGAAAAGTGCATGAAATATTGGGGCAATGGTGAGACATTTGATACTTATGTGATGTAAAATTAGGATATGTAATCGTTAGGAAAAATTAGTATTAGTACATGAAATATTAGGGTAAATAAGTATTAGAGCATAGAAAATTAGGACAAAAAATATTAAGGCACATGTATTAACTAACTGTAGATAACGTTAGGACAAGCAAAAGCAAAAACAATATCAGGGAAAACAAAAATAGGCTACCTATATTATACTTTTAGGGATTCCGATATAGATCCAATTTTAGGGTTTTTAATATACCTTTACATTATTACTTACAATTTGTAGCTGCGGTGATGCTTTCAATACTTTGTTTGAATTTGAAGGTTGAAATTGCATCTGGAAAAACAATTTATGTTCGTAAAGTAAAATTATGACAGTTTTTTCATATCAAAAAGACAGAGAAATAAGCAAGAAAAATAATACGTTTCAATGATCAGGGTAAGTACTCGTACACTCATGAAATTAAACGAAATTAATAGAAAAAAAATAGTAAGTAGCCACAAGGGCACTCTTAGAAGTCAGATTGTGAATCTACCGGCATTTTGCACGAGGAGACCACTGTTGAGAAGAAAGCTGAAAGAAGTTCAACAGTAAGTAATTTTTTCGTAACGTATACGTAAGGGAGATGTATGGATTCTCCATCAATCGATGTTAAGTTGTTAAGTAAACTACACGTATTTTATAGACAGATACTGTTTCATAGCGTTTGAGCGTTTTAGCGCTCCGTAGGAATGTTGAACTTTGACGGCCATTTCTGACTTTTAGAGCAGTCTAAGTGTAGTATAGTCCCATAATTATACATAATTATTATATAAAAAATAAAAATAGATCCTAATAAAAAATAGAATCGATTGATATTCCTTAAAAAAAAATGTCTACACTCCTGTTGTATAATAATATTAATGATATAGATTAATGAATTTTCTTACATTTTGTGGCTGTGACCTCCCTCCACATGATGGTTGAATCTGTTAACAATAAAATTTCTATTTAAACATATGATATTTATATTTTAATTTATTTAGTAATCTATTATACGGGATGGGGCCTGTAACAGAAACAATAAAATAAAACAATATATTGTAAAACAACTTTTAAAAAGAATTTGTATCAAACCATTGATTAAAGGTTAAATCACGAAGAGAAATTGAAATGCGTAACCTGACGGAAGAGATCGGGAATCGAACCCGGTACCTCTGGATTACCAGTCCAACGTGTTAACCTCTCCACCACCCTAACGCCGTCAACTTTTGTATCAATAGTTCAATATAAAAAAATGTAGTGTGCATAAAAAAATTGCATAAATTTATACATTGAAAAATAATGTTTATTCATAGAAGCAATATATTGCGAAACATTGCAATTTTTATTGCAAAAGATATTATATTTACGTTCGACAAGGATGACTGCTGATTCGAGAGGCAACCGATTGACTGTGATTGGACCTGAAAAAAAGCATTGCTATTATTATTTACTGTATTATTCGTCATTAAAAATTATTAATTTTCTATGGGTCCCTACCGTTTGCCCAAATTTCATTTCCCATAATATTCTTTTGCCATAACCTATTTTTTCTGAAAATTGCAATTTTTCCGGCTTGTTATAAAAGAAACCTTACCTAATGATTTCTATTTGTATAGTATTTAGAAAAACCCGAAGAATGTACGGTTTCAGAATTAAAAAGTTTATGGCAAATTAAAATAATAGCTACATAATTTATGGCAAATTAAATTCGGGCAAGAGATTCTGTTTCCTTTTACCGCTCAATTATCGAAAACACGACAGTCAATACAGAAGATAATAGAGGAAAAATTTATGAAAGGGAAGATAACATTTGGTTTTATTTCGAGAAGAACCATATCATCATCATCATCTCAGCCATAGGACGTCCACTGCTGAACATAGGCCTCCCCTTTGGACTTCCATATATACCGGTTGGAAGCAACCTGCATCCAGCGCCTTCCAGCGACCTTTATAAGGTCATCTGTCCATCTTGTAGGTGGACGTCCCACGCTGCGCTTGCTGGTCCGAGGTCTCCACTCGAGCACTTTTCGGCCCCATCAAGAAGAACCATATAAATATATATAAATATGGTTTTCCAAAAATGTTACCCAGCCTATTATAAATAATCACTTTTTTACTTAAAAATAACCGACCAAACGGAAAAATTGTATTTCCAAACACAACTAATGGATCTCGTCATCAGATCTTCAACATTTTATGGGACCAATTTGGAAATTCCTGCTCTCGAACAAAAGATAATTTTCAAAATCAGTTCATAAATTACGGAATGCGAGTTAAGTTTTTGAAGTCGGTTGTAAAAATACTGAAATTTCGAAATATTAAGAATTGATAAAACCGCGGGGACGAAACGAAATTGAAAAAGAGTAATACGTGCCTTGCAAATTGTTACCACCAACGTGAAAACAGCTATTTTCAGCGCCATATTTAAAAAGATACTAAAGAGCTAGGTCACGTCTTTTTATACATTTTTACAATTAGTGCAATGGTACAGTGACATAATTATAAATTGCAAAATTATGATAAAATATTTGTGATATTGTTACGTGTTGTTTTGATAATATTTTTGATTATGATTAGTAGGAAAACTATGCAATACAAAAGTTGCATTTATCTGTGTTTCATATCGATATAATACATTATTCACAACTTGAATACTATATAAAGATTATATAGCCAAAATATATCACGGCAATATCGCCATTTTCGCAACGTTTTTATCATTATAAAACATGTCATATTATGCTAACTATGACCGATTTAAGCAAAACATACAATATTGTTTCAATAATTCATTTAGTTGGAAGTTGCAAACGAAAAACATTACATAAACTCGCATTTCACATAATTTCATAGTTCATGTTTTATAATTAAATCGATCTATAAACTATGCAACATTATCTATGAAACCGTTTAATAGCTGTGGTAATTTTTCTATTATAGATAAATTGTTGTGAAAAATAGACAATTATATACAATGACATAATAAAGGCAATGATGGGGTGATTACTAAATAAAATCAAATAGAATTTCGTGTACAGATAAGAAAGTCTATATGAAACAGTGGCACGGTGATCTAATGTCATTTTATAATTTAATTCTGAGTCATAATGACTCTTGGTTTTTTTGGTAATTGTTTTTTGCAATGCGTTTTTATCAAGGTAATAATTTGATACTTTATTAATTTAATATATCGTGTAAACGCACATCCTTAGGGTATGGCTAATTTTAAACACATATAACGCAAGAGCGCCCTGTTCCAGTAGCGTAGAATTATGGAATCAAAGATTTGGTGCGATTGACGTAGCGATGTGATAGCTCAGTTGGTAGAGCACTACGCCGGAAAAGTAGGGTCGCAGGTTCGAGTCCTGCTTACATTGCAGTGGATCACCATACATAGACAGGAAATAAACAGAAAAACATACTTAATTGTCACACCAAACGGACAAAGTTTGGTGTTAGTTACTTGTTATTATTTTGAATCACTCAAACTAAAAATACCATATTTAATATTCATTTTTTTTTCAGATAATCGTTGCACAAATGGCCGCCACAAAATATTTCCAAATGGGAAACATGGCTCCAATGCGTCCTAATGTCCAGGCTATGCCCAGTGTACCAATGCCATATCCTACAAACCCCACTATCTCATCACTCCTAAATACATATCTACCAAATTACCAAAATTTACCAAGCCTACCAAATTTACCAAGCATACCAAATGTACCGCTGCCGTTATCAAACCTACCAGCCATACCATCCTCCGTGACATCCCAACCAATAAATCCCTTGAATTACCCATCCCCTATGCCAACTTCTAACATGAAATTACCAGTTCCACCAAACAGCTTCTTTGATCCTACAGTCATGAACAACTTGGCTATCGCCCTGCATCTCTTAATACTAACCAACTTATTGCATCCTCAAGAATCAGAAGCTCCCAAACCAAATCCTCCAGATCCAAATGCATACCCTCAAAATCCACCACCAACATCCCCAACATATCAACCCAATGTAGTCCAAGGGTATTATGCAGAACCACAGGATCTCCAACCTTCGATCACCCCTCCTAACTCCCAATTTCTATCCTCCTCTGGTTTTACGGAACCTTCAATATCTCCATCTTTGATGGGTCCTTTGCCTGGTTATGGTAATACCAATCAGACTCCAAGGAACAACTACAGCCTGATGTCTCCCTATGAGGCTTTGGGCCCAGGACCTCAAGGGAAAGATGTATTTGCGCAATATGGACCTCAGAATTTTAAGGCCGATTTTCAGTCACCATACAACTCCATAATGGCGAACGATAATTCTAGCAAGGATTTGTTTAGTATGTTTTAAGTGTTTTACCTATTATATTAATTTATTATTGCTTTAATAAATATTACAAATCTAAAATTTGTTTTTTTTTTTAAATATTTGCAAGATACTGACGACCTACGCGCACCAGTCATGACCTCGACTGTGCTCGGGCTAAATCGGCGTGCGTTTGTGGCAATCTTAGAGCCTTATCACACTTGCGATTTGCGAGCGTATTTTGTATGAAGGCGATCGCGCAGCGTGTTCGCCGCGTCGCTTATTTGTATAGAAAATACGCTCGCAAATCGCAAGTGTGATAAGGCCCTTAGTGCCACACACGGGTCGCCACGCCCTTAGTATCACTTGCGTTACAATTTACTCCAATAACCAATAAACCAGTTTTCACGCGGCGTTTGCGAAGATCAAAAGAGAGGACCTTCTGTAGGATACTAGCTCCGTCTTCTACTTTTGTACAGCGTGCGTTCTTCTTGATTATTGTATTTTACTGTTTATTTTTAAATGTAAAATGACAAGTGATTGGGAGGCGCGGTAACCGGTAAGCGCCTCGCTATGACTGCTACTTAAGAACCCGCACCGCAAAGAAATAAAAGGCGGAGCCAGTGTACTGACTCGCGTTTGCGTGTAGTTGTCTAAAATTGGCGTGCGTTCATCGGTGCAACCACGCCCCTAGAACAATTGTGTTGCGTTTTACACAAACAATCAATACATTTCTGTTATTCT
This sequence comes from Apotomis betuletana, assembly GCA_932273695.1. Taxonomy (NCBI): domain Eukaryota; kingdom Metazoa; phylum Arthropoda; class Insecta; order Lepidoptera; family Tortricidae; genus Apotomis; species Apotomis betuletana. The sequence goes on from OW026325.1 coordinate 2,876,053, forward strand.
GCGGATTTTGCGAATATCGAAAGAGAGAACCTTCTGCAGTCCAGTAGCTAAACATTTTTTAAGCGCGCAACCTTATTTATGCAAAAAACCGCTTCATAACTGTATTTTATTGATTGTTTGCGTACAATGTATCGTGATTGGTCGGACCCGCTACAACTAGTTAGCTATGGTCGTGCGCCGAACTATAGTGATGCGATAGTTTAATGTCTCCGTAAGTAAATAACCTATATAATTTTTTTTAATTACTTTGACACAAGTGGCTAGTCATCATTAGACCCTCATTCAAGGAGTGATATAGAAAATGCTACTAAAACTGAACATAACTACAAAATTTGGAATTCTTCGTTCTAATAATCTTTATTAAAACAGTAACGCCTGCTAACGTAAACCAAATGTTTACAATGCCACCCTAAGGCATGTAGAAGCAACTGGTTGAAAAGTTCAACGGCTCTGGCTGGTTCGGTGGTCCAGTTGGTAGGACGCCCGTATTGGTCCGGAAAGCCGTTGGAGACGCAGGTTCGAATCCTGCCTGAACTATTGAATTTTTCAATTTTTCACTTCATTGTAAACATTCTTCGTTCTGCGTATTTATTAAACAGATCTTACGGAATCCTATCTACGAATCCGACTCACACTTGGCCTGTATTATTTTAATATATGCGCCTAGGGTTGACATATGGAAAAATTAAATATCCTGATAAGAATCCGGACATCACCCTAAAACTCCTGACATTTCTGTTTATAATTTGCGTTTTAAATATGATATTAATTGAAAAAAAAAAAAAAGTCGATTGAATGCTTCTTTTCGTTGAGTTAATACACTTACATATGCCTATCATTTCATTCTTCAAAAGTGTGTCAAACTTTATAATAAATGCATGACAAAAAAAATTGGGTACGGAACCCTAAAAATTAGGGCAAACAACTTGGCCCCCTTATAAATCTCAATTCTTTTGTCGGCGAAGTCAAATTTCGATTAATTTTTCGAGTCGATTAATGTTTCATGCCTATTCCTTGATGTGTGCATAATTCTAGTAAATTCCTATGCAACTTGAAATGTAAACATCTGATAGCATTTGTATTTAGTTGCAAAATTATATCATATAAGTACTCGTATTTCGCATTTTTATGTGTCATAAGTACACATAGCAGAAATGCATGTAAGCAGGTATTGGTGGCAATTGCGTAATTTGCGTTTCGTGAAAAATAATTTTGTCACTTAGGCTCAAAAAGTATGTTATTTTAGCTTCGCGAAGGGACTAAAGCGATCGTTTTAGTCCCTGGGCTTAAATTGAACCCAAATAATAATTTATATGAAAATTATAAAGAAAACTTGTTAGTGGTCAGCTACATACTCGATAGGTACGTACCTACGGATAATAAAAAATACAAATGAACCTGAGGAAATCGCCCAACATTTCCGGACGATCTGATCAGGTTCAGTACTGAATTTTTATTATTTCTTATTTTCTCGTAGTCGAAATAAAAAGCAGAATGGCCATTCATGACACTCAGAATACTCAGATATGTTTTAGTCGAGTAAAAAGTATCCTATAACCATTTTCGGATGTCCAGTTATCCCTGTACCAAATTGGAAATCCGTCCAGCCATTTCGACGTTAAAGGAGGATTTTTTTTTTCGTCAACAGATGACGTTATATTATACGGCTGGCACCGCACGCCTGTACAGATCCTGCATCGCGCTATTAAGGTTTTTCCTGAAATAATGGCCTCTTTAATTTGGCATTTTAGAATTGTATAATAGAATAGATTGAAGATTGTTCATCGGTTGAGCAGTAGCAAGGGCATGTGGAGTATGGGCGGCCGTTGGGGCAGCTAACCTAGTGGCGATAGGAAAGCGCAGCGTGGGACTAGATGGACGGATGACCTCGTGAGGGTAGCGGGGAGTCAACGGATGCGGTCTCCACGGGATGCACTTTGTGGTAAGCTATGGAGGCCTATGACCAGCAGTGGACATAATTATTTAGCTGATAGATAGACAGTATAGAGTAGATAAACCAAAGCTCCGTCGAATATGAGCCCATTATCCTAAAATATTGCGTTCTTCCATGATAATTTTATTCAATGACTATAGGCATCGGACTTCTAATGGAACGGTGAGACTTTCGAAAGCTATGGAGCCGATATTAACATTAAAATACTATTCATACTCATACTCATTCATCTATTTCATTCCAAACTGCATTTATGGTTGGTTATAGTGGTTAACAATCCCAAGCATTAGGTAAATGACTAAAATTATAAATAAATAAAATTGTACAACATTACAAACTCGTTGATTACAGAAAACATGGAAAAAGTCGCAAATATTTACGTGTTTTATGATGACAAAAAAAAATGCCTTCACAAATTAGGTCTTTGCATAATTAATATAATTATTCTCCTGACCTTCTCCTTAACCATAAAATTACAACCGCGAATTAAATATACTTATGATGAATATGAGTATGAGTATGAATTGTATTTTAACGTTAATATCTGCTCCATAACTCTAGTCTTACCGTGCTGTCAGAAGTCCGATACCTATCAATGACCTTTGAAAGACCTTGCTATCTACCCATAATGAAAGTAAACGTTTTGAAACCAGTTGTTATTATTTAGCGTCTAAACGTACTTATCTACGTGTCACAACACAATCTTATCTAAAATTTAAGAAATATGAAATAAACTTTAACAATCTATTTTTACCCAATGTTTGACTATATATGCTCCATATTTTTATTTTCCTATCATTCATAGTTCCTTGTTCGAAAAGGCTTCGAGGAAAACGTTTACAATGGTTGCTAAAATCGTAGCTGTTGCTTGCCTTGCCTTGGCTATTATTGATGTAAGTATTCTAATCTTTATTTGTCACTAGAAGGAACTCTCAACTTCGTGCTTGTTTTTTGACGTAGTCGTGTAAAAAATATGTAAGAAAGTATAATTAAACCATATTTGACTAACCGTTTTGGTGTAAAGATCGTAACGATATTCTGACCGACCGAAAGAAAACATACATCGCACTATTAAGATTTTCAACACACTATAATGAGGCCGAACAATAGGTAAGCCTCGGTTCAAATCATGCTAAAAAAATTACTTTTATTAAATTTACCAAAAAAAAAAAACCGACTGTCAAATAAACTGTAAAGCCTAAAATAACTCGTTCATGTACAGGTTACATTTGAATTACCTATTGAAGTCAGTTCAAAACCATTCAATTCTTACTATGAAAAGAGATGCCACGCATGAAGCCTTTAATGAATACTATTTGGTATTTTACGTGAGGTTTGAGGTTAAAAAAAACTTGAAAATCGATCCACAATTGGCGTAGATATCGGTGAACATACATGAAAAAAAAACACGCACAGTGAAACATAAAACCTCCTTTTTGAAGTCGGTTAAAAAAGCTTTCATTTCCTTTATGGTTACGTTACGTATTGACAAAAGTAAAAAATACAACACAACCATTCTTAATTAAAAACCACCCAAACTTTTTAACGGTCCAATTTTACTGGGACAATATGGCGGCATTGTTTTCCTTCACGTTTTCGTGAGCTCTCATCGCCCGTGGCATTTAGGGATGTATCAATATTGCGACTTTTTGCAGCGATTTAGTCGCAAAAGGTCGCTATCAGTCCCGATGCTGTCCCTGATCTTAAAAAGAGAACAAAAAAAAAGGAAAAATTTATAGAAAAAACAGTTCAAGTTCTGTGCTGATCATCGTTACCTATCTGAAACGCTAATTTTTGTTTTCCACCCAAACCCATTTCTTATGTCTGTAACCCATTTATTTCCAAAACTGTTAATTTTTCAAAAGTGTTAAAGTAGTTGGCAAGAAATAAACTGTAAAGTGGCTTGTTCGGTCCTAAGATCGTAAGTCCGATTTTTGTATCCCATCTGCAACGTTTCGCCATATTTTCATTTGTCCGAAAGCCATTTTATTCCAAAACTGTTTATATTTCAGAATAATTAATAATTATAAAACAAACCTAACCTAACCTAATGGGTTCTATAAAACGATGTTTATAAAATCCTGAAAACGTTACGGGTTACAGGAAAAATTCTTTCGGACAAATTTCGGAAAATTCGAAACAGATGCTTATCTTCGAAACGCAGCGATTCAGCATAGCTATGCTCAAAAATCGTGCGACTGAATCGCCACAAAAAGTCGACGCAGGCGATCGCAACAACATAGGGGAGGGTAAATGAAAATAAATTACAAATAAAGACGATATTTTATTGTTCAAAAAACTCAGATCTGCTATGTGACTTATAAGTTAAGACTCAAGATTACATTTTCCGTTTGACTGAGAAAAGTACGACGTCTTTTTTGAAGTAAGGAAAGTCGAATGTTTTTCTACCGATTTCCAGCAAATATTTTTCTTGGTTTCAGACGAGCTGTGTAGATGTTATTTTACGTGGTTTATTTATTTGCTCCGCAAACATCTTTTTAGATCATTAATTCATCATTACGCGATACAAAATTTCAATTTTTCTTTCTGAAAGAAAATAGAAATGGCTAGGAAAAATCTTGCGTGCAAAATCGTACATAAGTATTTTTCCATCAAAAACAAGAAAGACTAAGTATTATAGAGAGAGACACAGAATGAGAGTGTGTATGTTTGTAGTTTCTTCACACCGAAATGGCTGGACGGGTTTGCATTGGGATAGTTTATTGGCTAACTTAACACATAAACTACTTTTTATCCTAGAAAGATATGGGGTCCGTAGGGCAGTGGACGTAAATGTTTTAACATGAGCGAAGCGGGCCGTTTGGTTTAAATTAACACACAGTTTGTAATCTAAGAACTTTCCTTTTTTGCCTGTCTGTAGTTCGCAGTTGCTCTTACGTGGTTACGCTGAAATCAAAAGAGCCTGTATACAGTAATTTAGTAAAGATTGATTTAAATAAGTTATTTCATTATACTATGCTTGAAGTCTTCTGGAGAACCAAGGTTGTAGATATAACTCTGACAGTCGCCAAACTTAAGTAGCAGTAGGCGGGGCACATTGCTCGTAGAACCGATGGATTTTGGGGCAGAAAGGTCCTTGACTGGTGACTGCGGACCGGAAATGCAGCGTGGTAAGGCCCTCAACTAGGTGGACCAACGACCTGGTTAGAATTACGACAGCAGTTGGATGAGGGTGGCGCAAGACGGATCAGTGTGAAGAACCTTGGGATAGGCTGTCCAGCAGTAGACGTCTATCAGCTGATGATGATGATGAATATAAAAAAAAAACTTTTCCAGGTCTCTACCGCCCAGTGCATCAAGAACTTCCTCCCAAGCTGCGGCTGCGGTGGCGTGGATGTCATTCCCAACCAGGTCTTCCTCAACCAGGGCGGTCTCCTGGCTCAACCTGGCCTGATCCAAAACGGCGTCTTGGCTGGCAACGTGATCCCTGGCCTGGCTGGCAACGTGCTGTCTCCTGGTATTGTCAATGGCCAGTACGCTGTTCCTGGTGCTACGAACATCATTCAGGTATCTATCTGGTTCTATCATCATTTATTGTGATGATTGACTTGAATGTAGATTAGGTTATTTGACCTCGTAGACTGGTTTTCTGGCTGGTAGCAAAGGGGATTACTCCGCGCCGCGTGTCACGAAAAATACCTACTAATTTCGGGTTACAATTGTGACCCAGCCCGCCTATCCTTGGTCCGCCTTTATTCGGCTAGGGTCGGCACTTTCGAAGGGAGCCAACGCATCGATTACATTTTTTATTATTTATGTATTTCTATGATTATTTATTATTTCTAACCAACTTCAAAATGGAAGAGTAGGCGATCGTCTGTTTTGAATCATCTTGAACGTACGTTTCCCGGATTTCTCAGGGAAATGTAAACCGTTTTTTAGGGTTCCGTACCCAAAGGGTAAAAACGGGACCCTATTACTGAGACTTCGCCGTCCGTCCGTCCGTCCGTCCGTCCGTCCATCCGTCCGTCCGTCCGTCCGTCTGTCACCAGGCTGTATCTCAACAACGGTGATAGCTAGACAGTTGAAATTTTCACAGATGATGTATTTCTATTGCCGCTATAACAAAAAATACTAAAAAATAAAATTATATAAATATTTAAGGGGGGCTCCCATACAACAAACTTGTTATAGATTATATATATGTATAGGTACGGAACCCTTCATGCGCGAGTCGGGCTCGCACTTGCCCAATTTTTTTATTCAAAAGAGTATACAACTACGGTGTCCCATTGTCATTAATTCAGGATCTGATGGTAGGACACACTTGCCTACTAGATCTCAGGATTGGTTCAACGCAGACACGTGTTGCTTTCAATTTTCTACTCACCTAAATGAACATTTAGAGCCACTATCAAAAAATTGACCAGATTATGGACCCTGGAAATGTCCCCTGGATCTCTAGATTGGTTTAAACGCAGAGTTATTCACAGATTATAGTGCAGTATCATATACTATTATTTCCAGACCAATGTTAACCATTTCTTCTGTTATCAGGATAACAGCGTAGCCAACAACCTGGCGAACACCCTCCAGCTCCTACTGGTCTCCAACTTGCTGTCCAGCACGCTGCCCAACTCACCTGACCTGCTGACCGTACCCACTTGCGGTCCTTACGCCACCGGGCTTTCTTACATCTGCTAGGTTTACAGTATTTTTTGGATGTTTTAATAAATACAGTAAAAACTATGATCCTAAGTTTTTTAATTACCTTTTTGACGTGACATATAAATGGATGAAAGCCGGCTGCATGTACGAAAAAGCGTGTTGGGCCGGGAACCGTTGGAAATGCAGGTTCGAATCCCGCCCGAACCTTTCTTTCGTTTCTTTTCTTTTTTCGTTTCATCGCAAACATTATTACGAATTATTTTAACGCTCGAATTAACTTTGATTTGGTATGTTGCCATATTTGGGTTACGCATGACTACAAACCCACCGACGACCATTAAAACGACATTTATAACTCATAAAGTTTTAATAACAGTTTTCTCCGTAATTACTATACACGTCCAAATAATAAATTCTATGAACTTTACCAACACAAAATAGGGAATCATAACAATGTTTAAGTGAGGCAAAGAAATTTTAATTACTATTGTAAAAGAAATATCGTAAGAACTTATAATACCAGAGCGGGCTCCTTTTTCGCTCAAAGACTGAGTCTCGAGATTCAAATGCGTCGAGCGTGCTGGGGGAACCTCAGACGACCTCAGTACTGGGGGTCCTTTTAATTAAGTTTTTATACTCGCGTCCTTTAAACTGTCAATTATAATTTCACAGACAAAATCACAATAACGCACTTTTTAATCCTGTACCAAAATTCTATACTCTATGGTGACAGCGACATCTCTCTACTCAACTGAAATAATTTCAAAAAGAGAACATCAGCATATAAAAAAAAACGCTACTGTTCACTGATTGGTTGAAATTACTTGTCAAAAAATTTAACCGCCATGTCCATCGCGATCATGTTTTTGTACCTATACCAAGGTCAGTTTTAGTTGAACGAAAAAGGTTACATCAAAAATAAGAATTCATACTGGGGAATGACAATTACAGTAAAAAAAAAACTGTGTTTTGCTCGTATAAAAAGTATTGTATGCAATAGTTACACAATTATGTCTTAAAATCTCGTACCTTAAACGCGGTACTCGACTTAAAGAATCTTCATTGTGCAACGATTACATAAAATACTATTTATTTGTATGTATAGTTAAATACATTGTATTACTATTTTAGTTTAAGCCGTACTATACTGTAATAATTGAATACGGCTGTTCTGATTAACGCGAAATTATAAATTGATTTAGTTATTAATTAATTGATTTATTTACTTCCAAAAATACAATACAAACTTTGCTATCCACAACACAGGTTTCGTCCACACATAGAATTATCGATTATTATTGATTTATTTATTTGTTTTTAAATATTTGTTTATTAATTTATCTAACTATTCATTTATATAATTATCTATTTATTCATATTTCAGCATAGGACTACATTACATTATTTAGGCATACCTTACAAATGGTCCGGTAGTTTTCTTTTTTTAAATGTTGTTTAGGATGGTCAGTGATTGTTTAAAATGCGAAATGCACAATCCGCCCTTCTTCACAACTTCGCTGGCGCTAACTTTTTTATTTACTGTAGTAAGGTAAAAAGCATCATCCATCTTTAGATGTCCCTGTACCAAAATTGGTTAAAACCCATCTATCCGTTTCGCTGTAATTAGAGGACAAATATTTTTTCCCACAGGTGGCGCTATTCAGCTGGCGAGGCGTGCCCCTAAATCCATATTAATATTATAAATGCGAAAGTGTGTCTGTCTGTCTGTTACCTTTTCACGCTTAAACCGCTGAATCAATTTTGATGAAATTTGGCATGGAGATAGTTTAAGATCCGAGAAAGGACATAGGATAGTTTTCATCCTGAAAATTATCCCTAAAAAGATTGAAAAGTGAGTAAGTAATTTATGATGACATTGATGACCCTGTAGGAAATGTAATTATTAGACCAAAATCACAATTTCTCTTACATTCGCTTAGGCGCTTTTAATAATCCCTTTTATTAATTAAGGTGATTAGGTGGATATCTATCGTGTTGTACGAGGTTGCTTCCATACTTCCAAGTCCCACGCGGACGTAGTCGCGGGCTAAAGCTAGTATATACATAAATCCTAAATCGCATTTTTAAAATTTTCCAAAAAATAATGTCGCCTCTCGATAAAAAACTGATTTTCAATATTCAATTAATAATATATTAAAGTACCTAATGTAGCTTGGTGGCTGGATGTCTATTAATCAACAATTTATAAAGAAAAACAACCTTCTACATCTCATCAATTTATTACCAAAGGCACTAAAAACGTTATAAAATACCTAAAGAATATAGTTACAACCACAACCACACCCGCAACCACCGATGCTCAATGGTTGTTGTAGTAAAGCTGGTTGCTGTAGAAAAAGTGGTTGCTGTAGCAGCGCTGGTTGCTGTAACAACGCTTGTTGCTGTAACAACGCTTGTTGCTGTAACAACGCTGGTTGCTGTAACAACGCTGGTTGCTGTAACAACGCTGGTTGCGCTAGTAAACCTGGTTGCGCGACACCCAGGTTGACGACGTCGTTGAAGGGAAGAGTGTTGCTGAGCAGGTTGCTGACGATCAGGATTTGGAGGGCGTTGGCCAGGTTGTTGGCTATGGAGTCATCCTGTAAAACGGGCATGAATTAGTAATGTATTACTATGAGCAGTGTTCAACAATCTTTATTGACATAGAAGCATATTATAATAAAAAAAAATGATTAAAGCTGTGTTTTTTTTACAAAAGTAGTAATGATTTTCGTCCTATCCAATAAGTATCATATCTTTATTTATTATCATATATATGCCCCCGATACAGATGAAAATTCTTAAAAAAAAGTGAACTTAATTCTATAACACTATTTTTTTTTCAGGCAACCGTACATAAATAACACAGGGTCTAGGTACATAATTTCAAGCACTCACCTGGATTATGGTTGCAGTTGGCGCCGCGTACTGAGCGACGTAGTCTACGTCACAAGGGTTGGCAACCACAGGTTGACAGCTGGTTTGCGCTACAATGCTAGGCTGGGCAACCACACTAGACTGACATTGGCAACTAGGTTGCGCAATAACGTTAGGTTGACATTGGCAAGGTTGCGCAATAATATTAGGTTGACATTGGCAACTAGGTTGCGTTATAAAATTAGGTTGACATTGGCAAGGTTGCGCAATAATATTAGGTTGAGGTATTTGTTGGCATTGGCAACCAGGTTGTATAATGTTTGGTTGGTTGATGAAGTTCAATAATGGTTGGTTTTGGATGCAGTTGTCGGTTACGGTAACCTGTGATTGGCAACCAGGGCGGTTGGGGCTCTGGGAGTAAGCATTCTGAAATCAAAAATATAATTTTAGAGGCCTTATTCCTTTTAAAATGCTTATTGTTTTAGACATTTTCTCTATGATCAAACATGTTTCTCACATATTATTGATGTTACTACCTAGAACAGGGCTATTAGGATTTATTGGTACCTATATATTTGATTCCAACAGTTTGAATTTTTCATTGATAATTATTGTTTCAAAAACTACTCGAAACTGACAAAATTCACTCGGAAAATAAGTTTTTTTTTAATTTATTTTCGACTGCACGTAATGAAAGCATAAAATAGTTATGTTACTACCTAGAACTCCGGGAAAAGTATTATTCACTTCAAAAAGTTGGTTGAAATTATCAATATATTTGCCATTATATGAAAAATAAATTTTTAAAAGAATAAGGCCGCTTAGAAATTAATACAGTCCATTAACTAATAGAATACGATTCTAGTTGTATACCTGTCTCGTTCGGTCTTATGCGAGCGAAATATATATGTATTTATATATTATGTATATCGTCGTCTAGTACCCATAGTACAAGCTTTGCTTAGTTTGGGACTAGGTCGATTTGTGTATGATTGTCCCTTAATATTATTTATTTATATAAACCTCACCGATTCACCCAAGCCCGAATCCTAATATAATAGCACACAGACTGTACATACATGACAAAATTGTTTATAGGTCCTACAAATTATGTATTTAGTGTACTGTGTTTACATAAAATAATGATTGGGAGTTCTCCTTTCGCAAGATGCGAAACAACTCCCAATCATTATTCCCTCTGAACTCTAAGAACATTTCAAAATGAAGGGCCACCTTGAGTGCAGGAAGAGATATGACGTCATCAATGTTAGTATGGATTTTGGCATTAGTTGTTCTTAATCCTGTCGTATATAATGTAATCCATACTAATATTATAAATGCAAAAGTGTGTCTGTCTGTCTGTCTGTCTGTCTGTCTGTTACCTCTTCACGCTTAAACCGCTGAACCGATTTAGATGAAATTTGGTATATAGATAGTTTCAGTCCCGGGGAAGGACATAGGATACTTTTCATCCCGAATAAATGTAGTGTTCCCGTGAAAAACGGGATTAAACTTTGTATGGAGAGCAAATCATTGTAGTTGCAACAACTCCCTACATGTCATCGTTTTGACGTAAACTAATCTACCTACGATAGACCTTCACCAAACGCATACCAAACTATTCTTTGTAAAAAAACAATAAATTCTGATATGGGAACATGTATCCGCAAAATTCGATTAATCGCGTAATTTCAAGAATCAAATACATAAAATTTTACAAAGTTGAATCAATCACATTTGATTTGACAAACGTCACACACCCATCTGGCAAGACATGTCAAACCAGTGATTGCAGAAGGGCTACTCCGATGTTCAAAATTTGACTGTCGAATAGTGCCATCCCTCTCGATCTCCTGTCAAGGTATATTTGAGTGAATGGAATAGCACTATACGAAAGTAAAATTTCGAACATCGGAGTAGCCCTTCAGGTAGGTATCACGTTCCGATACGCACATCATCTGAAAATAGTGCCTACGAGCTTTGATTATGTACCTCCGCTTGGTAACTGAGTATAAATAAAGTAGTAAATAACTCAGTATGCAAAGATACGATACTTAACATATATAAATAATCCTAATAATATTATAAACGAGAAAGTATTTACGTTCATTCCCATTTCATTCATCTTAATTTTAAACAATGATTGATGGAAGGTCGCCAGTGTTCGGAAATCGTCGTAAATAAACAGCCAATTGCTGAATTGCCTCTTTCTAACCCATAATTTGGCGTGTATGGCAGGGTGAACAAATTCTTTGACCATCTCTTTCCATATATATTATTTTCGAACCAGAATATTTTGCTCTATTTTACCATAACGAGGCTTGAACCAGCCTTTTTTGACCTTCGTCATCTTTTGTCAAATTAAGGGCTAAAAACCGATGTGCAATATTTATCGCCGAGTACAGTATTAGTGCATAAAGTTTTTGTATTTTTCGGATCTTAGACTCGGATACTCGACAAGACCCGAATTGTCAATCAATTATTATGCTACATAATCGACGTGCTTAAGTCAAGGGCCTGACACGCTTTGATGGAGAAGGATAACCTTATTATGATACTTATAAGAGCATATTGGGCAATAGCCCAGAACTAAACTACTAACTAGATTCCATTCGAGTATTGAATACATGAAAGGGTTGAAAGTCTAATTGTTTTTTTTTATTGTCCATATCAATTAACGAGTTCTACGCGTACGAAGTCGCGGGCAAAAGCTAGTATATAATATTTATCAAACACTAGCCACTAACAACTTAACATTTTTACAGTTTTTGTTGTAGATATAAAACAAGTTAAGTAATCCGTTTGACTCATACAAATAGTTACATATTTCTTTTATGCAACTACGCATAGATAATCAATCTAGTAGATATGTAGGTAGATATCTACTAGAATAATTGATAAATACGAGTATGAATAGGGAAAAAATTAGGAAACGTATTATGTAGTAGAGTTATACAATTATTTTACAGTTACTTAATATGGTAGGCCACAAAATACAATACTCAGAAATAAATTACATTATAGTATAGGCAATCACATACATATTTTAAAGTTGAAAGTTTGTGAGTGTGTTAGTAGGTTTGTTACTAGTTTCTTCACGCTCAAACGGCTATACCAATTTTGATAAAATTTGGTATGGAGGTAGCTGATACCCTGGATAAACACAAAGGCTACTTTTTAATCCGAAAAAATGGAGTGTTCCCGTGAAATGAGCGGGTAATACCGTGGGGTGGAGATAATTTTCATAATTCTCGGTGTAAGTGTGTTTATCTTTAAAATCTATAAAAACAAAAACTATAGATTCCCAATTTTTATCTAAGTTCTAGTCGAGTTATTGACAAACATTCGTTATTTATATTTTAATAAAAAAAAAAATTTTTACCTGCAGACACAACGCTTGAAGAAAAACAACAACAACAAAATGGTACCCCATTTTACAAACTTAAACAATTACCAATACTAAAGTGTGCCACTGGAACTCTACATTACTATATATAAGGTCTTGGCCAATATAAAAATCAATTTTAAGCAACCAACAGTCCATACGAAAATATATTTTAAGTCGAAGGCGCTTCAGTCATATAGCGACCCATTTGTATTAGGAATATATCTACAACGACGTAAGTGCCTAATGGACTAAGAATTATTTTATGTACTTATATTTTTTGTATAAATACTTTATCTATTCGATTTTAATTTTCTTTTTAAGAAAGAGCAGAAGCGACACAGAAATTTCAATAAAAAGTTACATTTTCTACTGGATGAAGAAAATAGTGAAATTGTAAAACTTTGAACGAATACGTGTTGTTTTACTTAATATACATTTTTGTAATAAATTAGTAAAACGTACTGTTACGAAATTAGTCGCATGCAATTTGAGCGTGTAATATTGATTATTTCATGTTAAAATTGTTAGTAATTCCTTTCAAGATAATCCTGTAGATATTAAACGACAGATAAATAAGTACTTATGTATGAAACACGTAATTTAAAGGCTACTTTTATACAAAATTGGAAAACTTTTTCTCTTAGAATTGTGCATAATTATATTTTGTTAAGGCGCGGTTATGCTTTGCGGACTCAATATCTGTATTTACTTACTTATAGTTTATTGTTATCTTTTTTGTAGGTGTAATTTAGTATATATAAGGTTTTAGTTTGTATTAATTTATTGTAAGGACAAATTATCTATTTGGAGGTGCAAATTAGTATAACTATATTAGGTTTTATTTTGTTAGATATAAATTAGTTTAATTAGTATTATTTTAGCGTCATTGTACCATTCTTTGCTTTTTACCAATAAATAAATAAATTATTTACTTTTATTATCTATCTTTCTTGTGATTATCCAATCCAGGTCATACTTATTCCAGGTCTTTCTAAAAAAAATTGGTCGACATCTTCAAGTACCTATATTAATATATTTATTATACTTGAAGAAGCAACTTCCACGTAAAACTATTTTCTTAACCGTAGTTGGGTAAAAAAATCCTAAAACTGTCTTTCGTTGTCCAGCTATCCCTGTACCTAAATTGGTTAAAATCAATCTAGCCGTTTCAACGTGATGAGCAGAGAAATATTTTCTTACCAACAGATGGTCCTATACGGCTTGCGCCCCGCACCCAGGCTTATCCTGCATCGCACTGTTAAGATTTTTCTTGAAATCAAGGGGGATTCACTCCGCGCCGTATGTCACGAAATGTACCTACAAATTTCGGGTCACAAATGTGATGCCCGCCCATCGCTCAGCCTTTATTCGGCTAGGGTCGGCACGTTCGAAGAGGAGCCAACGCATTGATCATATTTGTTTTATTTGGATCCTTTTATGATTATTTATTATTTAACCAACTTTAAAAAGGAAGAGTCAGTGTTCATCTGTATTGAATCTTTTTGTAACCGATTAGAATGTTAACCGATTTTATATTTATTCAAAAGTGTGGAGCAACGTCAGGTTACCTTATTTAAGACGTATTGAATATTTAATAAAAGTAGTGTGTAGAACATGTGCAATTACCGAGATGTAGTTTCCGTTTTGTTTGTGTAGTCAACCCTAGAAGTATGACACACCCACAACTTGCTACAACCAACGACGTTGCACGTCATTCAAAATTACCAATCAGATACCAGTAGGCTAATTCTTTTGCAAAAGCGGCAAATAAAAAAATCGTGCGGCTTCTGTAGTGTCTTTATTCTGTACTGAAATAATGATCCATCTCCAAAGAAAACAGACTTTCAGTATACTGTCAAGTAAAACCCCGGCAGTAGGATCAAAAAATGTCATAATGTATCCAATTTTACTATCTAACGTTTTATTGCAACTGTTGGGTGACTGTTACATATTGATAACACTTTTGCAACTCTTACCTGGTAACACATTATGTGTATCAGATAAAAAATGTTACAAATATGACTCGTTTCCGATGTTACGAACATTTGTGTGAAAGTTTTTGGTGCAGGATGGGGGTGCCCTTTTTAAACACATTGCTTATTTTTCTTGTTTATCAGGTAAGAATTTCTTACCCAATATTAAATAATATTTACTTTTTAACGATAAATAAATCTACAGACCTCACACACACGCAACTATCTAAGGCATAGAAAATGAAATTTAGAAAAAAATCATATGATAAAATTTTACTGAGGTCGCGCGTAAGGGAGTTACCGCAGTTTTTGTCCGTCAGCCTTTTAAGCTAGCTCAAACTGTAGCTTATTTTAATCCCGACATTCGATAAATATTTCCGTTTCTTGAATAGCAAACAAAAAAAAAGTTAGTCTCGATCCAAGTCAGAGAAAATTTTTGAAATTTTGACAATTATTTAGAACATCTCAAAAAGTTGCCGACTGATTTAGGAATTCGACTTGCAGTTTAAAGTCCAGCGGCAGATGCACATTTTGACATAATGGCCAAATACGCGTACCTCTCATATCTGCGATAATACAGGCAACAGTCAAAACTATCGATCAGGAAAACATAAGCATATTCAATATTAAAACGATTCAACGGAAATATATTATGTTTTCCGCGAGCGACTCGACGAATTACAAACAAAAATATTCAATCGCTTTTCTTTTCCAGTTTCCTTATTTTTCCAACGGATAACAATAGGATAAAAAGAAGTATTCACCGTTTTAAAAAAAGAATGTTTTCAACTCAACCGTTTCAATAATTGCAAAACTTTCTTCTCAGCCGCTTTCGAGAATTACAAAACATGTTTTTAATTGTTTATTTTTTGTTTTTTTTTTATTTTAGTAAATTTATTCAATTCCTGCTTATTGAAAATTTTATTTAAGTTCAGGCGATAATTTTTACGTTTGACTAAAACGTCTAATTTTCTAAAAGTTTCAAGAATATCACTGACAGTTATTGATTCTTTAAAAAAATTACAGTACCTGAATAATTACAATATGCTATTACGTGCATGCCATTGCGGAATTTTATAATCCCTTAATCTTTAAAAAAAAACCAATGAAAAAAAGGTGCATTAGAAGAAATAGGTACTCTCTATCGATGTTTGTATAAGCCCCATGCCTACGTATAAAACTGTAATTTATTGGTTGTGTGTGAATTGCGTCGCAATAAATAAAAGTCATAGGTCGGGATAGGGCGATCGACCAACGCGTGCACACCGATTTTACCCGAATAAGCACCCAGGTGTGTAGTGATGCGTAGGTCACTAGCGCGGTTTGCGGCGTGCAGTGAAACAGTGTCGAAATTGGAGAATTTCCTGTAAAAAAAAAAAAAAAACTTAGATAACTGTACACCTTAGGAACTAAACTCACCGGTACATTTTGGTTCAGTAGTTTGGTAGTTGATGAGAGTGAAAGTTTCCAGAAATATTAAACCATCCCTTTTTTTAAATATTTGTTTTGCCTTCTTCTTCTTTGTGCCATAGGGGGCAAACGAGGAAACGGATCGCTTGATGGAAAGCGATCACCGTCGCCCATAGACACCTGCAACACCAGAGGAGGCACAAGTGCGTTGCCGGCCTTTCAGGGAGTACGCTCTTTTCTTGAAGGTTTGAAAGTTGTATCGGTCCAGAAATACCGCAAGCGACTATTCATTCCACAATGCAGTTCTTCTTCTTCTTTGCTCCTCCTCACTTTAGGTAGGCTAATATGATTGGGCCATGACGTTCTGTCCATGGTTGTCGAGTCAGAAAGATTCTAAAACATTGTGTCTTGCCCAGACCGCGTTTTGCCTATGACACACTTTACACAATGTGTAATTTTTTTTTTTTTTTTTTTTTTTTATTAAGAAACAAACAGTCTTAAAATAATAAAACTTAAAATTATCAAAGGGTTCTACTGCATTATAACAGTGACATCAATATAACAACTAATTATATATCTTTTTCTTTACAGATACTTCAGTTCGGTTCCATCAGCGGATTACCTTTTGCAAGTATATCTTCAATACCATCACTGACGCCAGCAACTTTACCAAGTGATAATTCACCAGTGACTTCAAGCGCCAATTCAAATGTAGACGACAGTGACAATTCGATTTCATCACCGATTCAAGGAACTTTGTCATCTAGAACTGTTCAGCTTTTCATCGGTTCACCAGATGTGAATACCATATTTTTCTCACCACAAAACCCATCACTAATCAATAGTGATAGCAATGATCCAATTTCATCAGCAGATAATTCAAACGTAAATTTAATTACATCGTTAAATTTTATACCCAACGTTCCATCAAATCCTGCTTCCGAATTGATTGATTTGGATTCTAATATCGCTTCTCAGAACCCTACACTATCTTCAGGTTTATCAATTGTTCCTACTTTTAATATAGATTTTAATTCAAGTAATTTTAAGCGAGAGTTACGTGATACTATTTCCGTGTCTCAAGAACCATGCCTATCTAATATTAATACTCCTTTCTCATCACCAAATAATTTTCAATCCCCTTTTTCCAGTGTACCTTCATTTGCTAACCTAAAACCTATAATTCCATGTGTCGCTTGCAGATTACCTGTTAATTTCACTCAATCGTCAACACAAGACAATGTTATTACTGTTGAATGTAATCCCCAAAATTCAAATAGATTATCTAATGTTATAAACTCTGATGGACCTTCTAAAAGCCCGTCACTATTGACAAATATCAGACCTTGTACAACATCATTCCCAAATAATTTACTGCCTTCCCAAGAAAACCCAAATACACTCAATGTATTTAATAATAGAAACATTCTGCCAAATTGTGCGGTAAATAAACTAAATATTTTACAAGACACCTCTTCACCTTGTAGTTGTGAAAGCAGTGAAATAATAAATCTAGATCAACCATCTGCATCACCAGTCAACACATTATCATCTTTCACTGCATTGAAAAATTATATTAAGTCTCGACAAAATATACAACCCTATTTAAATTCAGATACGATACAAAATCAACCGAGTGTAGAAGTTAACGGGCCTAGTCAATTTAACCAGATAAATAACAATTTGATGTTAGCTCAAGCTCAACAAAATAACAAAATGTTAGCACAACAGTCGCCTCCTCAAACCTTAATTTGTAACCGGCCAAACAATAATGTGCAAGAATCTCAGAACAATATCGCTGAATGCGACAAAGGAGTAAATCAATATAATCGATTGGCAGCTGAATACGAAAATGTTCTAAGGATTAGGAACAACGTGATACCACAAATGCTCTCAAATAATGTTCTTGTAAAAAACACACAAAACAATATACAGACTAATAATGACAATTTGGGTTGTCCACAACTTCAGACGGTTCCAGTTGAGAACGATGTACCTTGTATTCAAAGTAACAACTTAGTTCTTAACTCTGTTAACAACTGCGGTTTTGCCAATAATAATCTAGGAAGTACTGGTTACATCTCTTTAAATAATATTGCAAGAATGATTAAAGATAATCGAGATAATAATAATAATTGTGTATTACAGAATGATAACAATCAGGGCTGTCCTCAGTTGATGTCAATTCCAATATATAACAAAGAATCTCTCCTAAATAATCAATTCATACAATTATCCAGCTCTAATAATGGATGCTCACAAAATCAAAACGATAATACTGAACAAGTACTGATGATTCCGAATAATAACATAAACTTTAATAATAATAATATACTAACTCTAAATCAAAATAATCAAGGGTGTCCTCAGTTATTAGCTTTAGCTCAAAATAATTTGTGTACGAAGAAAAATGGCGATGCTAATGTAAACGTGTTTATAAGCAACCAAAACTGCGATACTCTGGAAGAGTTATCAGAAAATAATAACTTTAATAACAACTATAATTGTATTCAAACGCCCACACCAAATTATAATTTAGCACAAGCACTTAAACTTGTAAATCAAGCCAATAATCAACCTTCTCAAGTTCCTAAAGCAACTATAAATATTTTTCCATTTGGGAAAACATTACTTGATGGCAAACCAATATCAAATAATGTCGTCTCATTAGATTCTGCCCAAGGTCCAATGCAACTCTCTACTTCAACAGAGTCATGTAATTCAAACAATTTCTTTTCAATCCAGGATGTATCAATCCCTTTTTCATCTACACCAGTGAATCAATTCTCATGTGCACCCCTAGACACTACGGTGACCCTTCCGACAAATGTTATGCTGGCTCCATCCTTCAACATCTCTCCTGTGACAACTAACGTTGTGCCATCTGTTATTAATATGGCTCCACCTGTAACACACGTTGCTTCAAAAACTACTTCGGAATCAGCAATAGTCAATCAACCTTTATTTTACAATCCCGATTCAATTTGTAATAGCAATATTCAACCTATGATAACTTTATTAAACAATAACTTTAATTGCCCGTTAACATCAAGTACATTACTAAACGGTATTAGTCCCTTGCTTTCTTCAGATTCTTTTCTAGTGCAATCACCTCAAATGTCATTTATCAATAATGTTCCTTCATCAACACTAAGTGATTGCATTTCTCTTTCTAATTTACCCCCCGTCTGTACTTCTATTCAGCCGATTTGTCCCTCGTACATTAACCCATTAATAACATCATTACCACAATGTACCAGTGTATCTGATATGTCAGCAGTATTCCCGTCATTAAACAACGTTGTATCTTCCTTGACTCAAAATATTATATCAACGTTAATTACAAAAACTTTACCATCCACGGGTATGCCTTTAGCAAAATTACCTCCAGTTAATCCCTTTTCCTCAACAGTTGTCACGGACTCCTCAACAAATTCACCTATTTGTTTAGATATTTCAGAACCTGTACAATATGTATCTGCGCCGTTGAGCTTACCGAGATTATCTCTTCCAGATATACCAGTAGCGTGCAACGAATATTTACCACCTGTATACAATTCAGCAATATTCCCTCTAACCTTTAATTCAGATTTATTTTGCGTTGATTCCGATGCAAGATTTGATTCCTGTTCACCTTTTGCTTTATCAAAAACGGATGCATATTATCCTGAAATATCTTTTGTAGTTCCTTCAGTAGGTTCATCAGATTGTTCTAGATTATGTGGGCCTTTGTTTATGCCAGCTAGTTCTTTGCCCCAGTCTTCCCCTGTTTTAAAAATCAACAATACAGGCCGGGAAGCTAAAGGATTTGAACAATTGATCAGTGGTTTAATATTATAGGTTTAAATTTATCCAAAGAGCGACGTGTTATATGATGATATTTTAATGATTATCTATTGTAAAAATATTTGATGATTCCGAAGTGGTCTGAAAATAATACCAAAAGATAATTTCATCTCTAATTTCCGTTAAAGATAATTATCTATTTATAGTGATACTTTTGGGTTATAGTCTATTTCATACAGATTTGTCCGTATGACATTTGTCATCTCAGTATATTTTTAGTAAATCGAGGTTATATTATACAATACAGACAACCTCACACAAATCGTGTAGTCCCAAATGAAGCTCAAGAAGGCTTTGTGTTATGGGTACTAGACGACGATATACATACTTATATAGATAAATATATACTAAATACATAGAACAATCATGACCCAGGCACACATATTCGATTAAATATTTGCCCTGGCCGGGATTCGAACCCGGGACCGCCGGCTCAGTAATCAGGTGCACTATTTTATTTTATTTTATATTTATGTCACACGCACAAAAGCTATATGAAATAAACTATAGTAGTAGCCGTTGAATAATATTGTAAAACTGTCAATGCTGAAATTATCCTTGTATTTACAGAAATGAACGATTTCTAAAAAAAATGTTGATGCGTCGAGAATAACAAAATTCTGTATTGTGTTGTGTTGTTGTATGTTGATTAGTTTTAATGTGTAAATAATGTTAATTATTATTAATAAAATATAATGTGTTATGGCGCACTTTCTGTTTATTTATTTTGTAGTAATAATAAATAATATATCTTTATTTCAGAAAGCAATATTCCATAGATTGATTAGTAACAATGTTGCTTTAGCGCTATGTTAGTAAACAATAACTTAAATAATTCAAATAAATAAATACACATAAACATACAAAAATTAATATTCTATAAAACTATGGTTTTCAGTACGGGGAACAGAGTGCAATCCCTTTAATTTGCCCAACCCAGTACATAAAGATGGGAATCGTATTTGTCTACAATTGTTTTCAGAATGCTGTTGCGACTGCTTCTAGTTCTGCACAATAGCGACACAATCTTGCATGCCTGACGCACTGCACCTACTGGGCAACCCCATCAGCATTCTGAACGCATTATTGTACTGCACTCTCAGGGCATTGTAGGCACGCTTTGTATAACTGACCCACAGGCTGCTCGAGTAGTACCTATTAGAGTAATAGTTTTGGCTATAAGTCAGAGTCTACATGTCACGTTAGAACGGATGGATACTATAGTTGGCCGTTGAGGCAGCAAAGTTCAGGAGTGGAGACCACATACAGGAAAGCGAAGCGAGGCACGGCCCCTAGCTGGACGTATGATCTCGTGAATTGGTAACAAAATAGGAAAAACATGTTGAACTCTAATTGACGTCTTAATTTCGTATAAACTTTCTGAGAAATGCTCAGAAGACGCTATTAGAGCGGAAATAATTATCAATCATCCTTCGAAATGGCGAGTTTTGTACATATTGTAAAGATAACATTTACTTCCTTACACCGCCTTTGATTTCCTTTTCCCCAATACATCCTGTTTACGTTTCATTTGCATGCTTTGGACTGAAACATCTTAACTTCTACCTCTTCTAATTCAGAATCAACCTTTTCTTAAATAGATTTAAGACGAAAGTGCAATGATATGATTTCGTGTTTACGACTTGGTCTCTTCTCTCTATAGATGTCGATTTATGTTCAGGACCAAGGTCGTAATTCGTCGAGGCATTGTGAAATCTCAATTAAGTGATATCACGTCCGTATGATTAACTGACATATATCTTTAGGGTTTTATACCTTAAAATGAAAAAACTAAACCCTTATAAGATCACTTTGTTGTCCGTCCGTCTGTCTGCCAAGAACCTTTACCTCCGGAACGCGTGGAGGTATCGAGTTGAAATTAAAACCATATACTGAGGTCTACAGTGCCCTTACCATGAATTAACGTGACCGTACTCGCTAGTGACAGCGTGAATGATTTGTATTGAGAATAGTACAGCCCCCTAGCGGTTACTTTGTAGAACTACAATTCTCCATACAAATCCTTTACGCAGTCACTAGCGAGTACTGTCACTGCACTCATGTAAGCGCACAGGCCGCAAAAACGGATATTTCGACACTCTCAAGGGCATCAAATGATGAGCGCACTGTTCAGAACGCATCCAAATTCAACGGTCAATTTTAAACCATCCTTTTAAAAACCAATACTGTATTTCTATTTTTGGCAATATATTATTGGAGCGGAGCGATGATATTTCGACACTCTCAAGGGCATCAAATGATGAGCGCACTGTTCAGAACGCATCCAAATTCAACGGTCAATTTTAAACCATCCTTTTAAAAACCAACACTGTATTTCTATTTTTGACAACATATTATTGGAGCGGAGCGAGCGAAGCGAGCGAAGCTCCCATGGATCGACTCGAATGGACTTTGTAACAATGCGCAGATCTCAGCGAGTTCTCAACCGATTTTAGAAATTTTTGTTTTAAAATGCACAAATTAAATTTCGCTAGGTCGTGACGAAGAGAAAATTTCGGAAAAAAAAAACTCCGCTCCAATCTATGGTGCAAGCTTAGCCGGTGGCTGACTCTGCATCGACCTAGTTTAATTTAAAGTTCAAATAAAATATTCTTTATTGAATATCCACCTAGATTCCCGACAACACTAGAAAGGAACCTAGGCCTCAACACGCACAAACACATTTTTACCAACAGGATGGAAAATTTTGCTATTTAATACATTTATGAAACATGTAATGTCTCATTATTCTTTAATGTGCGTACACACCACAATTTTTATATTAAACCGATTGATCCAAAGTTCATAGCACAAAGAAAAATTGAAATTCGTAACCTGGTGAAAGAGACTGGGAATCGAACCCGGTACCTCTGGATTACCGGTCCAGCGTGTTCTTTAGCCAGGTTACGCATTTCAATTATTATTTGTGCTTTGAATTTTTATGTTTGTATCAAAAGATTTATTATATTGTGTAACATAATCATCTAGCAACAACGTTTGTTCAGCGAAAATTCGCTTTCGGATTTATGAAAATTCAGAATAATATTAATGATGCATTTGGACAAATCAAAAGGCTTTTTTGGGTGTTCCGATTATAGGTATCGTCTGGTACCTATATCACAAGTACTAATTAATAAATAACAAAATAAATATCAGACAAACTCACACAAATCAACCTAGTCCCAAATTAAGCTCAAGAAGGCTTGTGTTATGGGTACTAGGCGACGATATATACTTATATAGATAAATAAATATTTAAATACATATAACATCCATGACCCAGGCACAAATATTCGTGTTCATCACACAAATATTTGCCCTTGCCGGGAGTCGAACCCGGGACCGTCGGCTCAGTAGGCAGTTGCTTAACCACTGCGCCAACTGCGTCGTCAATTATTTTTACTAACGCAGTAATGTCTGCTTTATTTATTTATTATTAAAATAAGTTACACAGCATTACAGTAAAAAACCAAGGCACTGTGACCTACAGAAATACATACAAACAAAGACTTAAAACTAGTTAGATTTAGGCGACACAATGGCGTGGTGCGTCGTCTGATCGGTGTAAAATACGGCAGATTGCCTCGGAACTGCCGAAACACGACACCCTTCGGCCAGAAGTCACTTGCGATGGTGGTGTGAATAATGAAGCGATAAGTTGTAAAATTTAATAGTTCAGGCCGGTTTCGAACCTGATCCCAAAGGCTTTCCGGGCCAACTTGGGCGTCCTACCCATTCGACCACGGAAGCTGATGCAAGCGCCATTGAATTTTTCAATCAGTTGCTGCTTCAATGCCTTAGAGTGGCATCGGCATAGGTAGGACACCCGAGATGGCCCAGGAAGACGTTGGAGTCGCAGGTTCGAACCCTGCCTGAATCGATAAATTTTACAACTTTATTGTAAACATGACAAGCACTGCTTAATTTGGGTCTTAACATATGTAAGACTAGCGACCCGCCCCGTCTTCGCACGGGTGCAATGCTAATAAATTATGCATGTATTATACATATAAAACTTCCTCTTGAATCACTCTATCTGTTTAAATACACCGCATGAAAATCCTGCGTAGTTTTAATGATCTAAACATACATAGGGACAGACAGAGGAAGCGACTTTGTTTTATACTATGTAGTGATGATACCCAATAAATAATATGAATTATTTATTTATTCGAGCGAAATCTCGGATATATTCCATTGAGATGTTGGAATTTGGCCCCAATTTAATGATTCAGTTGATTCTGTCGCCACTGCCAAAGGCAAATTAGAATTTAGTATGCAAATACGTTAGTGATATATTTAGCCACTATTAGCAAAGTTAATTTGTTATGTGAATAAAGGATGTGTGTTTAGTGAACTTAGGGGGTTGATTGGGATAGTTTGAGTTATCTTGAAATACGTTTGCTTTAATGACGCTTCTACCATACAAACAAAACTATAATCTTTTACTGTCCAGGCAATACGACTCTGGAATGATCTTCCACTCCCCATCAGGAAAGCACAAAGCAAACCTATTTTCGTGCGCGCTACGCAAACGTCTTTCTGATCTATCTGTCTAACACTTTTGTTCTAAGATGGATTATTGGTATGATGTTTTCACCAGGTACATGAATTTATATGTATGTAGTATATTACAATTAATAACAGATATATTTCTAAAATTGTCTACGATCGTTTTAGACCCTGCACCAACTCAATGTTACTGTTTAGACCTATGGTAGAGAATGCCTTGTGGCATTACGTCCGCCATTTTCACTAGTTTGATCTGTGCAATAAACTTTAAACAAATAAATAAAACTAACAATGATTATTAAGTTGATATTATACTATACATACGACCAAGGCTGTGAAAAAGGAAACAGGGTAGGTAAAGTTTCTGTACAGTCATTCCTATAATGATCTACACACTGCAGCTCTTTAATTTCTCCTCACCACAGTTAAAAAAATAATGTTTAAATGTCCGTCATGACAGTATGCTTTGTTTTTGGCTGAACGGCTCTGTGTCTTCAAAAGCCAATAAAAAAACTTGTCATTGACAAATGTCAACGGTTGCGTCGACTAGACCGGACCACAGATCAATAGCTGTACCATGGACCTAATAATAGCTCCATGAACTGTACTTAACCTATTATTTAAGTAGCTCTTCATATTTTAAGGTATGTATATTGTCAATACAAACATTTATACTGTATATCGTGATCCATTAATCATAACATAAGCCTACTAGTTTGAGACTAGTTATCAATTTAATGAAATTGGAGACTAGGTAGACGTGTGTCAGGTTGTACACAAATCGACCTAGTTTGAAAAACAGATCATTATCAAAAATATCGGCCAAGTGCTGTAAGTTTGTTGTATGGGAGCCCCCCTTAAATTTTTTTTATTTAGTATTTGTTGTTATAGCGGCAATAGAAATACATCATCTGTGAAAATTTCAACTGTCTAGCTATCACCGTTCTTGAGATACAGCCTGGTGACAGACGGACGGACGGACGGACAGCGAAGTCTCAGTTAATAGGGTCCCGTTTTTACCCTTTGGGTACGGAACCCTAAAAACGAATATAAACAAAAAAATCTATAATAACAAAAAAAAACATAATTTTAAATTGTTTATTAAAACATAAAAATACCTAATACATAACAAGTAAAATACTAATGTGATATTTTTGGCTTGATAAAAATTGAGAAAAAGCGAGGAAGAAGAAGGCCAAGACGAAATTACTTATAGCAAATAAAAGAAAAGGCTAAGGTCATGTATTACCAAGGAGTGAAGGAGAAAGCCCAAGAAAGAAACGGCTGGCGATTGCACCGACAAGAGCGCAGCTCTTAAATTGAAGAAGACATTATTTTCATAAAAAACAGGTAAGTAAGTAGGTACATGATGTTTTTTTAACTCAACGAATTCTATATGCAGTTGAATTTAATGAACTTAAAAACTTTAAGCATTCAATGGAAAATTACCTTTGAAACGGTGAAAATGCTATTAAAACCAACAAATGTATAAATTACACATAAAAAAACAATTACAATATTAGACAATGTGATGAAAACAAGGATGTGAAAGAAGAAAAGACGAATTTACTGTTTACACAAAATTTACTATCTTTCTCTTTCTACTCAATCTAACCTCATCAACTATTCCCACCTTTCCACAAGATCACGTACTGATTTTGCAACAACAACCGCTTTCTCTCCATCAGGTAGCTGTATCCGATCCTCAGTCATGGCTTCTTCAGGCAAATAATAGGTTATTACAGGATCTGATCCTGCCCCCTCTGAATCTTGTCCGTATTTAACAACTTTTGATCGCCCAAATACAGTTTCAATATTTGTTCTCCCAGTTTTATCTTTGGTAAACACTTTTGCTGGTTTCATTTCAATTTCTGGCATCCGCAAATCTGCAGTAGCATCAGAATAGGTTTTCACTCTTCTAAAATCTTCTGCAACAAATTCGTCAATTATTTCTGGAAATCTGTTAATTTGTTTTGTTTGAAAATCAGGCAGTTCTAAAGGAGGGGGGATTTTGAAGCGTGTTTCTTCGCTTTCATCTTTGACAGATTCTTCATAACTTTCATAAGATTCGGTCGGGATTGGTAGAGTATATTCGCAACTGTTGTCACTGTTATTAAAATTATTAATATTAGATCGGTTCTTACCGTTATTTTTACTATCCGGTCCTCCATTTTTGTCTGTAGTGTAATGATATCTGTCTTCTTTTATATCTCGTTCCTCAGCACTCGCGTAAAATGCGATATTATCACCTCTAAAGTCAGGATAGTAGTCATCTACCCCGTTATCATAAACAGTAGGTACTTTATCTTCTTTCCCTAGTTCAGGATATTCTAAGCGTTTATTGTGATTGGCAGTCGTACTTTCAATTTCATTCAACATAGCAAATTTTTCTTTCATTTGCTCTAATTGAGTAATTAAATCGCCCGGAGTCTCCATTTGAGTTTCAGATTTATTAACAGGTAATTTTTCTTTGTGTTTATTTTCAGTAGTAGCTGTTATTTTCTCAGTAGTTATTGTTTCCGTTTCAATGTTGATTACTGTTGGATTAATTTCTATAATTTTTTCACAATTATCGGCGTTCTCCTTTGTTTCTACTTTTGGTTTCTTGTTTTGTTTTTCAGAACGTTTGGGTTTACGTCTTCTAGATCCCCTATCTGTATAAACTCTTTCATTATGTACACTTTGACGGCCTTTATTTTGGGGGTAGAACATGGGCGGGTAATTGTAGGGTGAATATTCTCCATAGCCATAAGGTGAATATTCATTATGACCATAAGGTGAATAAGGATAGGGGTTGTAATGTGGTTTATCGCTACTTTCTGTCTGTTGTTTCAATTTTTTCAGTAAACCTCTTGCAATTTCTTCTGGTATGGCTGGATGCTTTTTACAAAAGTCTTTTATGATTGCTTCTTCTATACTTTTTGTTCGTCCTCGATTTTTTCTTGTAGGGTTTTGAATATCATCTGGATTTTTTTCTGTGTATGCTGCCTTGCGAGATGCAGTTTGAAGACTTTGGGGATCTTCTGATTTTTGTGCAATTGCTGCTATACTTTCGGGTAGAATTTTATCATTTATTGTGTCTGTCTTAGGTTTCGAAACTCGTTTTAATTCTTTACTCTGTACCTTAGCAGGTTCATCAATTTCTATAGTATCTTCTTTGTCACATGGACAAGGCGTTATCTGTTGCTCACCAATAAGTTTATTAGGATGATTTAGTTCATCATCACAAGGACATTCAGTATCTGTTTTTGGCTTCCTTTGTCTATTTTGCTGTCTCCTTCTTTTACCTTTTCTCTTTTTAGTTACTGTATCTTCATTATCACCTTTAGTTTCATTTGCTTTGAAATACTCAGGGGGTAATATAATATAGTTATTAATGATATTTGGCGCAGGATTGTGTGCTTCACATTGGTTACATACTTTAGCAATAGGAGTTGGGTTCTGAGTTGGGTTACATTTGACTGGTGCTGGGTTTTGTGCAGATACTACTGGAGTTTGTGATTGAGGCTGAGGACTCAGAAGTCTTCTAAGAATCAATTGGTTTAAAACTTCCGGGGTAATATGCTGATTTGCAATATTATTCTGTAACGCTGGCTTGCCACAAGGGCAGCTATTGCTTGGCTGTTGAACGACGACTTGATGAGAATTGAAGAGATTTCTATAAGGGTTTTGACAGGCCTGACATGATGCTGGTCTGGATACGTTTGGACAAGTCTGTGTTGGACAAGTTTGCGGTTGTGTTGGCCACGCTTGAGCTGGTATCTGTATTGGTATTCTCTGTAGGATTGGATTAGCTGCCACCTGGAAAAGAAGAAACATAATTAAAAAATGTAAACTACACCATATAGATATTGACACAAAGGTAAATTATAAGAAAAATGTTATGTGATCCACTGCAATTTAAGCAGGACTCGAACCTTCGACCCTACGTTACCAGCGTAGTGTTCTCCCAACTGAGCTTTTACATCGTTACGTTAGTCACACCAAATCCTTCATTCCATAATTCTACGTTACCGGACCGCTCTCTGCATCATATTTGTTTAAAATGAATATGCGCATAAGCCATACCCTAGGGTGTGCGTTTACACGCACGATCCCTAGTCCCCATTGCTTTACAGCAAATGCGAGGACCGCGAGAGAGATGGCGCTTTTTTAATAGAATCTTTTTAACGATTCTGTTTTAATGTGAAAATGCCACTTTTTATTTTTATAAATAATGACACAAAGGTTAAATTATTAAAAGGTGGTTCAACCATTATGATTATGATACGGTCACCAAGAGTTTGGCCTTTATGGCTCTTTAATCCTTATCCGTTCAAAAATGCTGATTGTTTTAGATATTTTTCTCTATGATCAAACATATTATCAATGTTACTACTTAGAACAGGGTTATTGCGATTTATTGATATATATTTGAAACCTACAGTTTGAATTTTTCATTGATAATTGTGTTTCAAAAACTACTCCAAAATTGACAAAATTCACGCAGAAAACAGCAACTTATTTTCGTCTGCACGCAATGAAAGCATGAAATAGCTATATTACTATCTAGAACTCAGGAAAAAAGACTAATCACTATTAAAAGGTGGTTAAAATAATCAATATATTTGTCATAATATGAAAAAAAATACATTCTAAAAGGAATAAGGCCTCTTAAGCTTACGATGAAATAAGTATTTTGTTTCTATTATTAAACAACGTATTGTATCATCATCATCATCATTAGCCTTTTACATCTATAACAGATGAGTTAAACAGCGTCTAATAAACTGCGGCACTTTCGAAGATGGCTGGAAAGCCCGATACGAGAGCGACAGCCGCGGCCGCATAACTGACGTATTGTATAGTACCTACAGAAATTATAATCAATTGAAAATGTGTAATTCGCCATAATTTATGCTACGTTAAGCAAACTTAATCACGAAACACTGCTTTCAAAATAGATATAAGTAGGTTCCATTCAATTCTAACCGAATTTTTATAACATTAAAGTATGAAATGGAAATGAAGAATGGTTTTCGTATTTGTGTTGTTGAGTCATTTGTTTAAACCATTGTAAATTATTTGAATGAGAATGAGACTATTTATTTGTTAAAAGTAAGTATACATAAACGGTCTTAGCTATGAAATAATAAATCATTTACTGAAATAATATTAAAGACAAAGCTTAGGTGAGCATTTATCAAAAAGTTTGTACAAAATTAAAGATTAAATTAAGTTCAAGAGAATTTTCCTATTTCGTTACTTACTTATAATTTTAGTAATTTTATAACAATGTTACAGCTATGTTAGATAATTAAGGTACTCTTATGCTTCCACTGTTTTAATTAAAATTATCTAATTGCCGCTGGCAGACCTGCTGGATCGGGTATTCTTTTTATAGAAAATGTATATATTTTTTCTAATTAGTTTTAACCAATGGTACAAAATAATTATCCTTTCTTTTATCCGTAGTTTTTAGTATTGTAAATATTATTATTGTATGTGTTTATTTTTTCCCCTTTTCTAATTGTAATTTTTATTATAATAAAACTATAGGCGGGAGGCTTAGGGAAACTCTGGCTATATGTGTAAATAGTATATTATAGGGATAGAATAAGTAAAAGTATTAGAAAATAACAGAAAAACACATAGTTAGAACAACAGTTGTCTTCCGGCAATGAGTATAATTAATTAATTGTAATTGTATTTAATCTGAAATCAAAGGATTTGGTAACAAAAAAGGAAAATATCATTTAACATCACTTGACTAATGAATTAATTTAATACTCAAATATGTATAAAGAAAAATCAAAATCAATAACAGAAATCTTATTAATTATGTCGCTCTAAAAATGCTTAGTTTTAGATTTAGTTTAGTAATTGGTACAGTATACATAATATATTATATATTGAGATATACTTATTTTTAATGATTAATTGTTAATCTGTTGTTGTGTTGTGTTGTGTTATAAATAAATTCCATTTTAGATAACAAACCGTTTTGCAAAAGCATACGTATTGCAAGAATATGTAATAAAAATTAACTCACCAAACTCAATAGGAAGCAGATTAAATACAGCCGCAACATTTTTCATTATTCACACAAAGAAACCTTGGACCATCTTCGTAACATGTTATATAGTACGTGCTATCGTTATATACTTGATTATATATGCAAGTGAAATCAGAGTCAGTATCGTGTTTTATCGTATTATATCGAGATACGCCACGCTTAGTGTCGACATAGGAGTATGGACAAATCTTAGAACTTATACCGTAATGTATATAGTTATCTCCACGAGAGTTGAGGTGAATGATACACCAGCTACTAAAGTACTGATTGAAAAAAACCGGCCTATGCGTGTCTGGTAGTGGTAATGGGCAGGCCATGTAGACCGGAGAATGGACGGCCGTTGGGGCAGCAAAGTCCTAGAGTGGCGACCACGTATAGGAGAGCGCAGCGTGGGTCGGCCCCCGACTAGACGGACGGATGACCTCGTGAGGGTAGCGGGGACACATTGGATGCGGTCCGCACAGGATCGCACTTTGTGGCGAGTCATGGGGGAGGCCTATGTTCAGCAGTGGGCGTCTGTGGCTTAGATAGATAGATAAGTGCGAGTCTGATATCTTAACTGGCCGGGTTAAGTTAAGTTTGCACCTGGTATGTATGGTACCGGATACAAATGAGATGCAAAGTTAACGAAACCGATCACGTTTGTTGTAGAGGAGCCACTTTGGATATTTATTTTATTCTGTTTTTTAGTATTTTTTGTAATAGGGGCAAAATAAATACATTATCTGTGAAAATTTCAACTGTCTCACTATCACGGTTCATTAGATACAGCCTGGTGACAGACGGACAGACAGACACACAAACAGATGGACAACGGAGTAATAGGGTCCCGTTTTTTACCCTTTGGGTAAAACCCTAAGAAGGAGTGAATGAAAGGAATTAATGTCTGAATGTTAGCGAAATTACAAGCACGAAAATGTATCAAAAAATAGGTACGAGGAGATTAGGAGAATATTCTAAATCAATAATCGTAAAATACTCTTAAGAGGCCTTATTCCTTTTAAAATGCTGATTGCTTTAGGTATTTTTCTCAATGATGAAACATGTTTCTTAACATATTATTGATGTTTCTACCTAGAACAGGGCTATTGGGATTTATTGGTTATTTGAAACCTATAGTTTGAATTTTTCATTGAAAATATTTGTTTCAAAAACGACTTTAAATTGACAAAATTCACGCGGTTTTTTTTTTTTTTTTCAACTTATTTTCGACTGCACGCAATGAAAGCATGAAATAGTTATGTTACTCCCTAGAACTCGAGGAAAAGTAGAGGTATTATTCACTTCAGAAAATTGGTTGAACTTACCTTGTCATAATATGTATGAAAAAAAAGGAATAAGGCCTCCTAAAAATACTAGTCACTGTATTTATCTTCAACTGATTTAATAGATTAATTACAAGGTTTTATGGTAGTCGGAAGAGTCATAAATATTATCGCACATTTATAAGATAATAATCTATTTTAATTTTTATTAAAACAGTAACATCTGCTAGCGTACACTAAATGTTTATATAGAAAAAAAAAAGCTTTGATCGGGATTTGAACCCATGTTCCCACGGCTTTCCAGGCCAGAAGGGAGCATTAACAATTATGCTATATTTAGATAGACCAAAGCTACAAGCTATGGCATCGATTTTTTAACCAGTAGCTTAATTTCTACATGTCTTAGACCGGCATTGTAGCGACATCTACCGTAAAGATTATGTCTATTACGTTCAGCACCATCGTCTCGATTTATATTGAGAAATTGATAGTAAGAATGTGATAAACCCAAATAAATCAACATTTATTAAAGCAATAACGTCTGCTAACGTACCTACACTAAACACGTAAGTAGTACAAATATTTGTGTGATGAACTCGAATATTTGTGCCTGGGTCATGGATGTTATGTGTATTTAATCAATATTTATTTATATAAGTATGTTTTTCGTCGTCTAGTGTCCATAACACAAGCCTACTAGAGCTTACTGTGGGATTAGATTGATTTGTGTGACGTTGTCCGATATTTATTTATTTATTATTAATTTATTTATTAATACGTAACTGAGAAAACAAACTATCACAGGTTAACAACAGGCGGTCTTATTGCTACATCGCGATCTCATCTACTCAACGATGTCTTTCTTTAGTAAGGATTGTAGGGTATTCAAATTGATTTTTATTCGAAACGGTAACACAGAACATTTCCTCTCTCTCTCTCTCTCTCTCTCTCTCTCTCTCTTCAATCGGTCTCTCATTAACGAGGATCTTAATCACAGGCTGGTTTTTCCTTAATGATTTGTCTCCATCGGTCCCGGTCCATCATTGCCCTCACCACTTGGTTTTCTTCCTATTCGGTTCCTAACATGTCATAAAGATTGGTTAATTTTTGTAAATGATGACACAAAGGTAAATTAAGAAAGAAAAATTGAATGCGATCTACTACAATCTAGCAGGATCCTGCTCCGTTCGTGCTTCCTTTGTGTCATTATTTATAAAATAAAAAATGTGGTATTTCCACATAAAAAATAGAATCGATAAAAAGATTCTATAAAAATATAAAGATTGGTTGAGTTTCGGAGGAAGAAAATTCAATTTATATGGAATAAGTTTATGTAGAAAAAATTATTTTTGTGACAAGGTTTTATAGCCATTTGTACTTTTCTTTGAACATTCATCAATTGCTCACAGAGACGATTCTTTAGAGCCCAAACTCGATATGATTGCTTTATTTATTACGGGGTTCCTATGGCCACATTCCAACTCCATCATCAGATCAGCTCCACGTCATCATAATATTGCATTGTCACGCGATTTGCATATTCGTGCAAAATTTCAGCTCAATCGGAAACCGGAAAGTGGGTCAAATTTAACTTACAAAATTCCATTACAACGGAACAGGTGAATGTAAATAAAAGCTTGAAAAAAATGAGCCGAGGTACTCTTAAAGAAACACTGAAAGAGTGCTTGAAAGTCATAACTCCATTACGAGTTTTTAACTCAAATACTTAAATACTTTAACCCAGTTTTTGAAGCTTTTAAATTTGATAATTAACTGTGAAACTTGTAAATTATTTACTCAACTTATGGTTTGATTTTATTTTATTTTCTTTATTGGGGAAAAACAGACATAGACAAAAACAGTTACATAATATGAAAAGAAGTCTTAAGTTAGGTATAGCCTACATCCTAACAGAATTCCCACTAAGATTTTATGCAGGTAAATAAGATGGCATTGCCATTAAAAGAACACTTGACAATACTAAAACTTAAATGAAAACGTATTATACAAACTTAAGGACAACCAAACCCTTATATTTTTCAATATTTGATCAGAATTGTTAATTATGTTTGTGGAAATACCACATTTATTATTTATACAGGAAATAGAGTACGTCAGGTTCGAATCCCGCCTGCAGTGGACCTAACCTAACCTTATATGTTTGTTACTAGAAACCGCCCGCAACATCATCCGCGTAACCCTCCTTTTATTTACCGTAATCGGGTAAAAGTAATCTATAACCATCGTTGGATGTTCTACCATATCCATATCAAAATAGGTTAAAAATCTGTGCAGCCAGTTGTGCAGCCGATTTAACGTAATAAGTGGACAAAGAAGTTTCAACCAAAATATGGCACCGTATGTTTGGCGGATGTCATTCTGCATCGCGCTTTTATTATCATTTCTAAAATCATTATCGGAATAGCTATAGCTAGACTTCTAAAGATAGTTATAAGATACTTTTTGCCCGACTATGGTAAAAAAAAATGCTCTGACGAAACTGCTCTTCTCGTCTAAGTATTAATTATATATATATAGGGGGCAAACGAGCAAACGGATCGCCTGATGGTAAAGAATTACCATCGCCCTTAGACACCTGCAACACCAGATGAGTCACATTAATATATTTGGGTACATTACACTAATAGTATAAAGGCGAAAGTTTGTGAGTTGTGTTTATGTGTATGTTTGTTACTTCATCACACTCAAACGGCTGGACTAATTTTGATAAATTTTGTGATGAGCGGCGCAGCTAAACCAGTGTAAAATAGTGTCCCAGTTTGACATTAGAATGAAACCTTAACTTAACCTTATGTCTCCGTAATAGAGGCTTGCCGTGACCCCACACATGGGACACGGACAGTGGATGTGTTAACGTTAACATATCTACCTACCTATTGTTATTATAGAGATACTTTGATAAAAACAACCACCGAATTAAGTATGTGGCGCTTTCACGCTTCCATTCCTCCAAAAATGCACAATTTATTCCAATTTTGTCTCATAAAGAGTATACTGTATGGAACTCATATGTATATCACTCGTATGTTATGTCTTATCCGCAGAATAGAATGAGCCTAAGTGGTAAAATTCTACCGTACCGTAACGAATTCAGCATTATACCCTTGTAATAGAGTTCATAATAGTCTTGTTTCGAGATAGGAATCGCGAAGAAAAGTTAGTGTGGATTTTGTATAAAGTTATCACGCCATTAGGTTTTCGATATACCGTATTTGCTGTCTTTTTAAAAAGGATTCATTGGGAGTTTTAAATGTTACCGTTATTGGATTTATTTAGGATTCCGAATTTTCCTAATGGTTTATGCAACCGTTCGATAATGAAGCTTTTAAAGTCGAGTACCGCGTTTAGGCCACGAGGGTTGCCGAGTGGCCTAAGTGCGGTAGGTACGAGATTTTAAGACCTAATAGTTAGTTACAGACATAACTATTGCATACAATACTTTTTATACAAGCTAAATGCAGTTTTTTTACATTAATCGTCATTCCCCACTATGTTTTCTTTTTGATATAACCTTTTTCGTCCAACCCAAACTTTTTGCTGTGCTAATTTTGGTACAGGAATAGCTGGGTATCCAAAGATGGTTATAGGATACCTTTTACCTACGGTAAATAAATACGCGTAATAAGTTGCAGGTAGCTTCTATATTACTCTATAGGCACAGTCTATATTAAATTAATACACAATTCAGTTGGTAAATCTATTTTATGGCATATAATAAGTTATTCAGCAATCATAGCAATAGCTTCTCCAGTTCTACCAGTATATTAGTGATCAGTTTTATCAGACTGCTCAGCAA
Source organism: Apotomis betuletana (assembly GCA_932273695.1). Taxonomy (NCBI): domain Eukaryota; kingdom Metazoa; phylum Arthropoda; class Insecta; order Lepidoptera; family Tortricidae; genus Apotomis; species Apotomis betuletana. Next base: position 2,911,779 of record OW026325.1, read on the forward strand.
GCCTGAGCTGTCAGTCAGGCCAGTCAGCAGACCAACCACCAGGTTCAGGACTTGAGACACAAGTCCCAATAGCAACCCTGGTGCCGCCAGGACATTAGACCTGAAGAGAGATATCAATACGCTGATGTATAAGAACAGCACCGAAGCCAAATCCGTCAGCGTCGCGTATAGAAGCGGTAACGTGCAGCCGAAGTAAGGCAAGATGGCCGGTGTCAGATTCTGTACGATGTTGGATAAGTTGTTCAAGTTGTTGATCAGATTGATAAGGAAGGGAATGAGTAAGGCGGCGAGTTGGTTCGCGATTGGTAGGACTGTTGCTATCTCGTCGAACGCCAGCCGGAGAGCTGAGACGGAGTAGGCTGGTATCATCGCTTCACCGGTTGGTATCTGAAAAATATAATGAACTTGAAATGTGACACAGAGTGTTCTTGGAAATTGGGGAATGTTCTAGAATAGCGTTTTCCGGGAGTATTTATTCCCTTGTAATGTAACATAACTTACGTTTGCCAAATAACTATACTTAGTTGCGTGATTGTAGGCTAGCTTTAGTAGTAAACCATAAACCATGCTTTTGAATATGGCACGCAAAACACAAATGTTTCACAGATTCGAAAACTCCTCTAAAACAGTATTCCAGAAAATAGTGCCTGAACAAAATAATAGTAGATTGTTTGCAAAGGAACATAACACATTATGTCACGAGTAAACGCAGTGAGCGAGGACAAATGTATTTGAGTGTCATAATGGCTTTAAGCCACATTTTTCTCGCATTTGAAGTGTAAAATGCGAGAAAAAAAAACTCCAGATTTTTTACTGTGACAAACGGGCGGAGACATTTATGTAATATCAGAAAAACGCCTAACGTTAGATCGTAAAGTAAGTAAGATTGTTTTTAATTATCCGTATCTGTAGCTGGCCGCTAACCACATTTTTTCATTTTATAAATTTTCATATACATTATTGTATGGTTTCCTTTTACACTCTAGGGCTGAAATGACTACTTTAGCCCCGCTTCGGGAAGCTAAAATTGCGCACTATTTGAGCAGAAGTGAAAAATATTAATTATTGAGAAACATTGGCAACTCACTGCATCTGTTAGTGTTAACATAAAATATCAGCTATTATAAAAAATAGATAAAAAATGATAACAAACACACTAACCACAGCAACCACGGCAAACGCCGCCAAAAAATACCTCCAATTCATTTTGGAACAAAAACAGAATTAAAAAACATATAAAGTGTTACTCTATATAAGCTAGAATTATCGTTCAGTACGAAATCATTACTAAACTACTTAAGTAACCTTTATAGGACACTGATAAGTTATATAATAGGTATGTAAGTTAGTACATCACGGTTAAATTCCTTTCTATGTTATCAAATTGTTTCCAAATAAATAGAGCAGCTGTGGCACTTATTATAAGATTACATTTTTAGGGTTCCGTACTCAATGGATAAAAAAGGGACCTTATTAACTTAGACTCCACTGTCCGTCCGTCCGTCTGTCTGGCTGCATCTCATGAACCGTGATAGCTACAGTTGAAGTTTTCACAGACGATGTATTTCTGTTGCCGCTATAACAACAAATACACACAGAATAAATTAATTTTTTAGTAAGGCTCCGATCGGATACAACAAACAATAGGTTGCGTTAACTTTGCAGTTGCACCTCATTTGTATCCGGCGCCACACCAGGTGCAAACTTAACCCGGTCAGTAATTTGATCGTACGGAACCCTTCGTGCGCGAGTCCGACTCGCACTTGGCCGGTTTTATTGGGTAACTGGAAGATTCGAGTCACATACTGATATGTATTGTTAAGGATCCGCAGATTCGCATGAATGTCATTCTAGGAAGTTATATGTCATTGGTTTTTTTTTTTTATAATTAATTTTTTTTTTTATTGAGATGTTGTTCTATAGCTGGCAGGGGGCGATCTATTTGCATTTATATTTCATTTTCGTTTTACACATAAACTGCTATTGCCAAAGTTAATTATTTAAATCACACTAATATTATAAAGGCGAAAGTTTGTGAGTTTGAATTTCAAAATTTTTTCGTATGTCGGGAATTCTTCGCTGTAAAAAAATTTGGCCAAGATAAACCGAGACTTCATCTATAAGATTTTATTGAATGTGTAACAACATCAAATCCTTATAACAATAGAATTTAAATATTGAAACTGGACTGACACCAACAAATAATCATAATAAATATTGTAAACTAGCTTTAGGTTACTTAGTTATAAAATAAAATATTGCTGTGCCCTTGAAGGGTTCATGACCGCTACGGTAAAAGTCCTATCCTATCAAAAACATAAATGTTAAAAGAAAGCCAAGTTCAATATCGCGTGCAACGCTGTCGACTTCACCGACAAAAGAATTGAGATCCATATGGGCGCCAAGTTCTTTGCCATAAAATTGTTAGATACAAGATCATGCAACATACTAAAATAAATGTATGTAACAAATTCTTGTTTCTCAATACTACTATAATGTTTGCTACTTAATATGAATTCTTAAATAATAACAAACAATTATTAACTCAATGCATTTTTAAATGTGTACACACACAATTAACAAGCTGAATGCCAAATTTCACCTTTCTAGGTCACCTGGAAGTGGGTTAGGTTTTTGATTACTGGTCAGTCAGTCAGTCAGTCAGTCAGTGGGAAAAATGCCGTTTTTTTTACTTTAATATCTCAATAACTATTTCACCTATATTTATGAAATTTGGAGTTCTAGTTGTTCTAAAAGATCTAAATACAGAAGCCACATTTCATTGGTTTATGTTAAGTAGATTTGAAGTTATTGAGGGGTCAAAAGTGGCTCCAAACGGTTCGTGTAATATAACACACGGCTGCTGCTCGCCAGTTCCTGGGGTGAGCTTGGCTGGACACGCTGCCACGACATCTATTTTTGTACCATGAATGCAATAAATCTTTTTGACTTTGACTTTGATTTTGACCTCATTTATTTCTGAGAGATAACAAACGTAATCAGAAATGAGGATATCTGCAGAAGAACCAAGGTAACCGAAATAGCTCTCAGGATTGAACGGTTGAAGTGGCAATTGGTAGGCCATTGGGGCAGCAAAGTCCTAGAGTGGCGACCACGTGTAGGAAAGCGCACCGTGGGAGGCGCCCGGCTAGATGGACGGGAGACCTCGTGAGGGTAGCGGGCAGTCAATGGATGCGGTCTACACGGGATCGCACTTTGTGGCGAGCTTATTACAATTATTATTACCTACTTACTTACTTACTACGATGGCTCAGCGACCAGAAGCGAATCTTGGCCTCCAGCACGAGATCACGCCACTTTTCTCGATCCTGCGCCAGCTCTTTCCAGTTGGAGGCTTGGAGTCCGCGCAGATTCGCCTCGACCATGTCCTTCCAACGATATCTCGGATTATTAGTAAATTATAATCTTATTCAAAATTTCGTGAAACATATTTAACAAATGTGTTAAGCGCTACCTAACCCTTTACACCCGACTTGTAACGATCGTGAGTGATGATTTTTTTAAAAGATTTCGCGTATAGCGAGCCGCTTTTGCGAACCCAACCGATGTCGATCGATCGTGCGGCTATGCTAGAATGAGAAAAAAAATACAGAAGGCTCATGCGTACGCGTTGGGACTAGTCAGTCTCCTTGACGTGGCGTGGGGGATGGCTGTATTCTTTGAACGCCAAGCTCACTATCGTAAGTGGTTTTTTTTTACTAATTACCATTAAATATCTTCGTAATTTACTATCAGATTACAAAAAGTACTTGTGTGTGAGATATATTTTCATTATTCTACATTAATTCGAACGAAATACATATGGGCAATTGGTTTTTGAATTTAAAGCATCACGATCGTGCGATTTCGGTTGCATTGCGTATAATTTAACTCTCACGATTGTGGGGCTTCGGTTGTGTTCTGTGATGTTGGTTTAGTAGGTATAGCTTATTTATTTACATGCTTGGCTTACTAATCGGGATGTTTTGCTTATTTTTGGAGCTCCGTTCACCGATAAAATACTAGAAGATCTGCTCGAAGACGGAAACTTGTCAGAAATTGAAGGTTTAGATGACGACGATTTGAAAGATGTGCCTAACTTTTTCGATAACTTAGCCAGTGATGATGACACTTGCTCTCGGAAGGAGAAATTTATACTCTGCATGAAGTAAGGCCACGGTCACGTTCTTCCCTAAGTTCATCACGGGCTTCTTCTCCAAATCCTTCTCCGCGACCAGCGACTCCACCACTAGGGACATTATCACCGCCACCTATTTCGCCGTTGCAAATCAGAGCTAAGTAGAAGACGACCAGCTTGAGGTAGGTTGGAATCTATACCTAGAAAGGTTCGAATAGGCAGAGGTAGATCTGTCCGCACACCGGGAAATGTACGCAGTGGAAGATCCATCAGCACCCGCCACTCGAAGTCGAAGATGGGAGCGAGTTCTGTTTACGGATAAGCCCCATAATTACACCTCGCTACCAGTGAAACCTGTCCGTTTCCCGGTAGAGTATTTTCATGAATACATTGACAACGACTTCGTGAAAGAGATCGCTAGATGTACGAACTTGTATACATGCGAAAAACAGGCGTAGAATTAAAAACGACCGCCCATGAAATCTGTAAGCTCTATTCTATTCATCTAGTTATGAAAAGTATAATTTTGTTGATTATTTTATAATGGTGCCTGAGAAAGTGCTGTGATTTAGTGCGTAAATTATAAGTAACTTAGTTTTTATTTTTATAACTGTGTTTTATTCATTGAAATTCCTCAATAACCGTTTAAATGTAACATTTCTACACAATCACATCATGACCCTCACGAACGTGCGGGTTACATATTATTCCTGAGCCACACGAACGTGAGGGTCTGATTGTGGAAGACCAGCTCAGTCAAGTTTTTTTTTGTATTTTTTCCTAGACTCCTTATGAACTAATAATAAAGTTACGTAATGTCGTACGGAGCTGTTTAAGATTTTTTTCTCTCGGGTGTAAAGGGCTAAAGGTTGTCTGGAAGAGATCACTTTTTAGCAATAAGACCTCTGCCTTTATACATTGTATCCCTTTTGTGTTGTTTTCCTGTGTATTTTGACGATGTGGTTAGTGCAGTTTGTAGTGCACCTGCCTACTGAGCCGGCGGACCTAGGTTCGAATGCCGGAAGGGGCAAATATTTGTGTGATTAACTCGAATATATTTATATTTTATGTATATCGTCGTCTAGACCCCATAGTACAAGCTTAGGTTAGTTTGGGACTAGGTCGATTTGTGTAAGATTGTCTCTTAAGAGGCCTTTAAACATTGTTTTTTTTTTTTCATATTATTACAAATATAGTGATGATTGCATCCACCTTTTTGAGCTGAATAATACTCTTCTCTGAGTTCTAAAAAGTAACATAGCTATTTCATGATTTCATTTCATGCAGTCGAATATAAGTTGAAAAAAAAACAGGTTTTATGCTTGAATTTTGACAATTGCGAGTACCTAGTTTTTGGAAAAAATATTATCAATGAAAAATTCAAACTGTAGGTTTCAAATATATACCAATAAATCGCCATAGCCCTGTTCTAAGTAGTAACATTGATAATATGTCCAGAAACATGTTTGATCATAAAGAAAAATGTACAAAAAAGAACAGTATTTATGAAGGGATAAGCCATAAATAATGACGAGCGGAAAAAGCGGGTTGGAAAAATGAAATGTTGTCAATTCGCACGTTTTATACATACGGCAGCTGTCTGCAATTGAGGGTATTGACACGAATGAGCTGACCAATCGATTTATCAGATGACTGATGCAAAACCCGCGTACTTGTGACATTGACATATTGCATCAGCAAATCCGCGACATTGACATTGTGAATATAAATTTGCTGACTTGATTTGGTCATTTTATTATGGCTCTGCATTATTTTCAATATTATTCAAGTAGCAAACAAGCTGCAGGAGCACTTATTACACAGCCTTTTTACTGCTAATTTAAGCTGAATGGTTTATTCAGCTTAAATTAGCAGTAAAAGCGCTTGTGCAACTTTTTTGCTACTTTATTGAGGTATAAACATTGTAAAAAAATATTTTTACAAAAAAAATGTAAAATTGTTACTTATTACTTAATATAGAGGTGACTGTATTGATTTTTGCATAATGTATGGTAATTTATTGTAGTACATTACATACCTAGGACGGTAAAATCGAGAATGTCACAGATAGCAGGTGTTTGCAGCCCAACCGAATTACCGGTCGTGGAAGCCCTGTTTTGGCCAGGAAGTGAGGCTTTCTCCTCGCGTAGCGGGCAGAAAATCCCACTTTCGGCCCAGTGTGACGTAAAAGCCGTAACGACTGCTAGCGTAAACCAAAAGTTTACAATGAAACGAAAAAATAAAAAAAATACTCTGTCTGAACCATACAATTTCTCATATTTTCACTTCATTGTAAACATAATGTATGATTTAAATAAAACAATGTCAACGGATTATATAGCGTGTATTTATTATTTTAGCCTCCCTGACGTTTCGGTTCACGTTTCATGTAAGTATGTTTATTTTTATCTCATATTAATTCAATGGGTAGTTTGCACAAATGAAACTTGAAAAAGAAAAATCGTGTTTTTCTCAGTCAACCTTCGACAACGTTAACTGTAAAGCTACCGAAACGTCAGGGAGGCTCAAATAATTAATATACGCGATATAATCCGTTTAAATTTTATTTAAATGCGTGACAGTCGCGGAAACCGAATAAAATATTATAGTATGATTTTGAGGATGTATTCTTGAATGAAATTTTGCGCAAAATTCATTGGGCCGTCACTGCTTGCCATTCGTCATTTTAATAGATTTTGCTTGCATTTTATGATCCTTGTACATGACATATTTTCCATGTAGGTACGTACATAATAAACAATGTGTTTTATTATTACACAGAATTAGGTAATGAGTTCTGCAATTACTAAACTATCACACTGAACCTTATCGGATTTCACATATAAGCATTATAAACCAACATTGATTAGACCAATTTTGAAACCCGTCATATAAAAGTTGTATTTACTTAATTTCTTTATATAAATACGCATCGCGATATCGGAGCCAGTTTATTCGGTAAATATATTTATATTATTAATAATGGCTTCAAAAACTACGCTTGCGTTGATTTGTGTGGTTGCTGTTTGTCTAGTGACGGTGAGTGGAAATAAGAGGGAAAATCAACATTCTTGTTTTTTTGTCCCGTAGTGAAAATAATAATCAAAACAAAAAAAATCTACTTCAAAGTTTGGAAAGCAGTTTATCAGATTTACGCCAACAAATTATTAAATAGACTTCCCACATTGAGGGTCACACATTTATTTATTATTTATTTATTTATTACAAAAGATACATATCACTTACAGACTAGTCCAATGCGTGATATATACTATTAAGTCAAACCACATGTCAAAGAAAAATAAAAATAAAATTAGCGAGAAGTACAATATTAATGAACACAGCGTAAAAAATAAATAAATAGGAACTAACACGAATATAAATGGTCTAGGAGAACCCTTGTGAGCTCGGCCAGATTGCAAATGAACAAATCTATTTCTTAATACACATAATACATCTTAAGCAAATTTAAGAACTATATGGTTTTCTCATGGATGCCATAGTCAGAACTGGGCCAAATTTAAATGGGACCACTCGGGAAGCACCAGCTTTCAAATAAAAAAAGAATCAACAGAATCGGTTCACTTAGTCGAAAGTTGTGAGGTAACAAACATAAAAAAAAACAGTCGAATTGAGAACCTCCATTTTGAATTCAGTTAAAAACATTTGTTAACAGTATCCCACATATTAGCTGCGTGTTACATAAATTAGAGGAATGACAAACTGAGGCCCACTAGTAACCAAAATAAGTTACGTAAAATTAGCAAAATTCTGTATGAAATTAATAGTGAACACATCTTATTTTGAGTTTTTGTTCAATTAAAAGTAGTATAATGTCCAAAAGTTAGTAGCAGTTTATTTGTCCCGCGTATTTTTGAATGTGTGTTTAGTGGTTGTAATTATATAATTTACTAGCGACTGCTTCGCACGGAACCTCTAAAATTATCAGTGTTTCTCTACTAAATATGTCATGCATGTATTATACATATAAACTTTTCCCCTTAATCACTCTATGTATTAAAAAAAAAACCGCATCAAAATCGGTTGCGTAGTTTTAAAGATCTAAGCATACATAGCGACAGACAGACAGTAGGAAGCGACTTTGTTTTATACTAATATGTAGTGATTTTCACTATATTCAAATCTCGTATTGACACCTACCTGTAGACAAACTAATGAAGGTACCCGGCTATTGTCAGCAAATTCTGCCCCCAATTATATTAATGCGATTGGGACGAATCTGATAACATATTCAAGTGAGTCAGTTTGCTCATGCTCATATCTTAATCAGTGTGTTACGAGTACGTACGTGTGAAATTATACAATGGAGTTATATTAAATATTATACTGATAATAGTCAGACTGAAACTGCTGATTTTTTATGTTTATGTGGTTTGATCGCGGAATTGACGTAATAGAAGGTACATTATACTTGATTATACATACATACCATGTGATGTGGACTAGACAAACGTTTCTTGATCAGATTGGAGACATTCTGAAAAAAGGGCAAGTCAAGTGTACTTTAAACCGGCGAGCATGCACGAGGAGATTAATGAATGTTGATGAAGCGAAAGATGTATGTCAGACCGTAGCAGGTGGAAAGATGTGGTCTCTGCCTACCCCGTTGAGAAAAAGGCGTGATTTTACGCGAACACGCGATTTTTTGGTGGTGAATTAGTAAATGTGCCAGATCGCAGGTGTTTGTGGCCCGAACCGAAGGTGCGTTCATATATATGTGATCTGGAGCTTTACGAATTACCGCCCGTGGTTTGTCCAAAGTTTAAAGTCTTGCCTTGGCCGGGAAGTGAGATTTTCTCCCAGCGTATTGGTCAGCAAATCGTGACGTAAATAATTTATTGTCATTCCGAAATTAGAAGTTTATCATTAACTAGCGGCCGCCCGCAACTTCGTCCGCGTAGATTTTTGACAAAGATATTAAATTGAATGGTGAGGAATTTTATTCTTAGTTAATTCACCCCCTTAGGGGCAGAATTTTTTAAAACGCTGAAATTACTTTTTTGTATTTGATTAAGTAAGCTTTCTACAAAGTTTCAAGTCTCTAGTTAGAAAAAAAAGTTTCTCCCATATAAACAAACATTGCACCCCTATTTAACCCTCTTAGGGAAGGTATTTCCAAAAATCCCTTCTTATCCCTAGCCTACGTTATAAAAGTAACCTACTGTGCAAAAATCAACTCTCTAACATTGGTAGTTTCGGCTGTGCGTTGATGAGTCAGTCAGGACTTCTTCTTTTATATATATAGATAGATAGATAGAAGATAGATAGATAAGAAGTTTCAAGGAATTTCTAATGGATTCAAACTTTCAACCCCTTTTTAACCCTTTTAGGGGACGAATTTTTGAAACCGCTAAAATTACTTTTCTTGTATTCTAATAGTGTACCTTTACACAAAAATTCAAGTCCCGCGCTCAAAAAAATACTTAATCTCCATATAAACTGTTAACCTCTTTTTTACCACCTTAGGGGGTGAATTTTCAAAAACGCTAAAATCAGTTTTCTTCCATTTTATTTTAATACCTTTTTACAAAGTTTCAAGTTCCTAGCATGGAAAAAAACTTGTACCCCATACAACATTTCATCCCCTTTTTAACCCTCTTAGGGGAGGTATTTCCAAAAATCCCTTCTTATCCCTAGCCCACGTTATAAAAGTAACCTACTGTGCAAAAATCAACTCTCTAACATTGGTAGTTTCGGCTGTGCGTTGATGAGTCAGTCAGGACTTCTTCTTTTATATATATAGATAGATAGATAGACTAATAATAATAGACTAGCTGCGCCGCGCGGTGTTACCCGCTCATCCCACGGGAACACTACATTTTCCGGGATAAAAAGTAGCCTATGTGTTAATCCAGGGTGTCAGTTACCTTCAAACAAACATACACAAACACTCGCAAACCTTTATAATATTAGTGTGATATAAAAATACATTTAGAATTTTATATCAGTATACATACCTAATTATTCGTATAAGTATGTGTATCTTGGTAATTATCACAAGACTATGATAATTACCAAGGCGCCTGCAGAACTTCCTTCCAATGTCCACCAAGCTTACTCTTGCCAGATCACTCTTGCTGCCCCTTCTGGATTATGGTGACATTGCTATGACGAATCTCAAAGAGGAACTGCTTGACAAGCTCGAGCGCTTACAAAATGTGTGCATAAAATATGTTTTCGGACTGCGCAAATACGATCACGTGTCCGCCTTTAGAGCGCAGCTGGGTTGGCTGCCAATACGTCAGCGTAGAGACCTGCATGTCCTGTCATTGCTTTTTAATGTTCTCTACAACCCTGCTTCACCTCCATACCTCAGTGAAAGGTTTAAATATATGGCCGATGGGAGTGGTCACCGCTTGCGGTCGTCTGCCAATCTCACTCTGGCTGTACCGTCTAACAAGACGCGTACGTACGCTAAATCTTTCACAGTCAGCGCTGTGAAGTTGTGGAACGAATTGCCACTGTACCTTAGGAAGTCTCCATCTGTAGCATCGCTCAAGACGAATATTAAGAAGTTATGGCTTTCCAATGACTTGTGAATTGGATCTACAATGTATTTATATTTACGTGTATATTTGTATTACATTATATATATATATATATATGTATGTATGTATGTATTCATAGTTTATATGTGTAATTATTAGTAGTCTTATTATTTTTAATACCTTTTTGTACACGGTGTTAGTTTGTCTATCTTAATCTCGTACTCACTCAATTGCTCAAAGGTTAACTGGAAGAGATCCCTTATAGGGATAAGTTCGCCTTTGTACCTATATGTTATTTGTAATAGATGTATTTTGTAACTATTTTTGTGTACAATAAAGTGTTTACTTACTTACTTACTTACTTACTATGAACCAAGTGTGGGTTTTCAGAAACATCTTTGAACCTTTACTTTACAAACTTCTCAACTTAAATAAGTTTTTGATGTTACCGCCACAGTATCGTTAACATTTGTAAACTAATACCAACTCATTTTCAGTTCGTACAAAGTCAGACTACCTATAAAAACTTTAAGAACAACTTGATTTGATTTCAGTTTAGAATAGTTCGTGCATGAAATTAATCAGATATGTTTATATTCTTGTTTTAAAACAATTTGGTGTAAGTTTCTAACTTATTAAATTTTATGAGTTAATTCAGGATAATTCTATCAATATAATTTTACGTATATTTTTCATGTTATCAGTCATTTCGTTGAAAATGTATTTATCACGATATAAAAGCAACCATCATAGGCCCACTGGTCTGTGAAAAAAGTGACAAAGGATCTGTCACTCACACTTTCATTATTACGAACGAGAACGAGAATCAAGACATGGGTGACCTGTGTTGTTTGAGAGCATTCAGCTTTTTTCTGAATCACCGTGCGTCCGCTAGACAAGCATTTTCATTTTATACTAATCCCAAGAACTTCAGTAGTTTACTAGAAATAAACTGTTCGTCCTTATAAGGTGACTTGTTTGGTTACCAATCGTAAATCCAAATTTTTGTTACCCATCTGTAACGCTTTGCCAAATTTTCATTTGCCCGAAAGCAATTTTTCTCCAAAACTGTTCATGTTACAGAATAATTATAAACCAAACCTTACCTAACCTAATGGGTTCTTTGAAACGATGTTTGAAAAACCTTGAAAATATTAGGAGTTTCAGGAAAAAAAAAATTCTGGACAAATTAAAATTTGGCGAACTGTTACAGCAGGGAAATAATGTTTCGGATTTGTGATACCGACTTGTTCTCTTCTTATTTCTTATTCTATTTATTTATTGTTTCAGGCTCCAGTCTCCGCTGCAATCCAGTCATCAGCTCAACTCCCCGCAGTCTACCCCTTAGTCAACATCCTCCTCCCCCTCCTAAACAACGTCTACAACCTCCTCCTATCTCTCCTTTCCATCTTCGACACTCTCCCTCCATCCATCAGCTGCCTCATCCCAGTAGACCTATCAGCTTTAGAAACCTCATTACTCAAACTATACTCCCAAGCATTAGCTATTGTGAACTTCCTGAGAAGCCTGCCGGAGTATGCGGCTGGTGCGTGCCCGAGTTCTGCTTCATCAGGCGTTGTCAGTCTTCAAGGATTGCTGTCGACCCTCGTGTCGGCCATCACCGACGTGGCAGACGACGTGCTGGTGGGCATCGGCGGTGGTCTGCTGCCTGGCCTTCTGCAGCTCGTTCTGGCAGTCGTCCGTACCCTGCTTGAACTGCTTATTTAGTCCTGAAGTCAGTGTTAATGGAACGTGCTATTTAAATAAATGTTAGATATCATCCATAAGTTTATTTGTCTAATTTTCCCGGATGGATATAGAAGAGGAAGACCAAAGAAAAGATGGGTGGATTGTGTGAAAGATGATATGAATAAGAAGGATATAAACGACGAGATGACGAGTAATATGAAAGAATGGAGGAAGTAAACATACTGCGCCGACCCCAAATAAATGGGATAAGGGCAAGACAATGATGATTTTAGAATGTCTAATTTTTCCCTTCCTTTTTCCCTCGCATTGGTACTACTGAAGCAGAGTGGAGATGTGCGGAATCGACCAATCACAAAAGAGAAGCGAACTGAGATACAGATTTCAATTCAACTGATTGGTCTATTGTATTGTTTCAATGGAGACGCACACTTAGGCTGTTTGTCCACAGAAGCGGAACGATGCGGAGCGGAGCGGAGAAGTATAATTTACCAATCACATTTCTCAGATTTAATAACAACAACAACGATAATATTATATTGCACACCAACAAGAAAAATATTACATGAAAAATGGTAGACAATAGGCTGTCTTGACGAACGGTACGAAACCCTAAATAATTGTTTAATTCTTTGGATCAAAAATCTTATTAAATTTTTTGTGCGACTTATTTAGTTTGAAACATGTCGGGTAGGTTTCAAATATATTATACCAATAAATCGCAATAGCCCTGTTCTAAGTAGTAACATTGATAATATGTTAAGAAACATGTTTGATCATAGAGAAAAATGTCTAAAGCAATAAGCGTTTTTTAAAGGATAAGGAGCCTTAAACGGTTCCATTGACCCTGTTCAGGGCAAGCCGGAGGAAAATCAATAATGTATGTCATACCTACTATATAAGTTTTCTTTCGGCACTGGTTTTATCAGACTAGGGACTACTCTAGAAATATGTCTGCTTAGTGGTGAAATAAGTTTTCTTTTCAGTGCAGTATATATCTTAAATCACTTTTTTATAAAGGAAACATTTAAAAAAAACGTCGGCTTCTGATTGGTTACTTAATTCATACTGAACGTCTATCCTGTTTGGTTAATAAGATAAAAAAATAAACATCAACCATAGTTCCGCTTGTTAGGTATGAGCGCTGAGTATTTTATTATATGTGTTTCAATAAAATATATAACGTTTGTGTGACAAACGCGGCTACCGAAGAAAATATTATATAACTTATTTCTTCTCATGTTCGAAATACAAAGTAGTGTGTTGAATTTTAACACGGAATATAGTACCCCAATTTTACTCTCGAACAATATCTCGAGTTAAATTGGTGTTTTTCATCTCTTGTATAACAATGGACGATTCTCTTAACCCTTTATAGGCCTTATTTTTTTTTTTTTTTTTTTTCATTATGACAATTATGTTGACAAGTTCAACCAACTTTTTGAAGTAAAAAAAGGCTTCCGGTTCGTAACTCAAGATGGCCGCATGCGTTTAAGTTTCGTTGTTCATTATTTATTCATTTTTGTTATTCAATGTGTAGTATTGATAGCGTATTGTGCAGTAATCTAACGTATGAGTGAATAGCTCATGAAGAATTCAACTTGAAGCGTTCATAGCCCTTCCTGGGTCAAGGCCCGATAGTCCGCGTGGTTTTTTGTAAATCGCTATCTATCACTTTACAAAAAGCAAAACCTCACCGAACAACGGCATGCTCTACGAGCAAACTCGAAATTGGCGAAATCATCATTAACTTTGATGGAAGCCATATTTTAAAATTAGATTAGATAGAAGTAAAAAAAAAAATCCCTGAGTTCTAGATAGTAACATAACTATTTCATTGCGTGCAGTCGAAAACAAGTTAACCGAATTAATTCTGTCAAATTCGAGTAGTTTATGAAACAAAAAATATCAATGAAAAATTCACTGTAGATTTAAAATATATACCAATAAATCTCCATAGCTCTGTTGTAAGTAGTACCATAACATAGATAACAATGTTAAGAAAAATGTTTGATCGTAGACAAACATTTCTAAAACAATCATCATTTTCGAAACGGTAATAATAGGGTGAATATCAACATTGCAAATTTTTTAAGTTTTGGTGGCACATTATTTTTTTAGTTTTTAAGAAGAAATTAAGTTATAATACTAAATATCTATTCATAATATTACACATTTTCATATTTGTCCAAGAATTTTAACAATACTTAATGAAATATGAGCACCCAAATGTTTGGGTTGCCACCAAAACTGAAATTTGCCCACCTAATCTTAAATATACGCCACCAAAACTAAATCTTGCCCACTGAGAACTGAAACCTCCTTACTATTTGTATGAAAAATGATATATAGCCACCTAAACTGAAAATTTACGAAAAAAAAATCTTACAATTTAATGATTTATTTTAAGATTGTAATTATAGAATAAATTGAACTACATACCAAAACACCGTATACTTACGACACGAACAACAAAGAACAAGCGCATAATTCGAGCCACCAAAACTAACAAATCGTTGAACAAAATGCCACCAAAGAGGTTACGTACGTTATGGCGGGAAACACACAGTCTCAGTCGCACTTCCACTCCGCGCAAGCGCTAGCGCACGACTGACCTAAGTGGGGTAAACCAACGCGACAACTCCTGCGCCATTTAATAACCAGCAACGACATCTTGAAATTTCGCCACCGTAACTTACAATTTTGCCTGGACAAACTTTGATCCAGAGTCATGTGTATTTAAATAGGTAAAATGATGAAATTATACCAACATTAACAGGCTATGACTTCATAAATTGTTAATTTGATGCCTTATTTATATACAAACTTAAAACATAGCCATGCTGAGCGCTTGTTTCATAAGAAGTACGTTGAGGACAAGCCACCTTGTTCTTAAATAATTTACTTTTTATTTTTTATTTTAATAAATATATATGTTTACTGCAATCTAAACTTGTAGCCAACTATTTTGTTATTCCAATAATTAACCATAAAAATTTTAGAAAAAAATATGCATTTTACACTGGGATTCTCAGCTTGGACACGTAAAAAATGCTGTTTTGATATTCACCCAATACGTTACAATCTCGATGATTCATTTAATCGGCGTAAATATTTTGCGTTTGACTGGCGCAGGTATGTACTCGTATGTTGCTTTTATCATCATTAGCCTTTTACATCTATAAAAGATGAGTTAAGCAGCGTCTAATAAACTGCGGCACTTTCGAAGATGGCTGGATAGCCCGATACGAGAGCGACAGCCGCGGCCGCATAACTGACAAATAAATGTTGCGCCTATCGATGAAGGGGGAAAAGCTGTACGCTGGTGTCTCATGTCGCGCTTGTTGCTTTTATACGTCACTCGAATAACCCGAAATAACTCTAACACACTCTATTTCCCGCGAAAACTAAATTAACACCGCTGAAAACCAATAAAACTTGTTCTGCGGCCATGGAATAGCTTCTCTTCAAACTTCGGTTTTGCTCCCTTGTGTTTAAGTCGCGAATTTACGAAGTTATGGAAGGAAGGTTTTGGTTGGGAGTTGTGAATGGACGTCATTTGGTGGGTGGGTTCATTCAGGCAAAGTGGCTAGTGATGGGATGTTAGATGTTGCGAAAAGATCTAACTTTAGAGGATTGCGCATGTCATGAGTAAAAACTGATGATATGTACCTATGGCTATAATAATGTACATCCCCTTGTTTTGCCAACAGAATCTTCTTCGAATTTTTGTATCACAGAATACTCCTCGTATTTTTATTTCAAATAATTTAATTTCATCGCATTTCATAGATTTTCAGTTTACCGAAATTTCATACTAAAAAATATTCATTGATCGAATATTGGTTTCATAACTAGAACAACGTTTCAAGTACCTTTTTCTTTTTACTGATCAGAAGTGGTACTAGTAAAGTAGGTTAGGTTATGTGTACAGTAGGAATATTAGGCTACGAAAGTCCTAGGGCTCTCGTTGCTTAGGACGCGTGCCGACACAGAGCACCCTAGAGTGTTTTTGTAAACCCGGAAGCGCGGCGCGGAGGGAGAGCAGCCCTAGCTCGCCGTAAGGGCGGAAGAGCTGCTCTCCCCACAGCGCCAGAGCTACGGCAGAGTTGGCGGAGTGATTTTTAGGGTTCCGTACCCAAAGGGTAAAAACGGGACCCTATTACTGAGACTTCGCTGTCCGTCCGTCTGTCACCAGGCTGTATCACAAGAACGGTGATAGCTAGACAGGTGCAAACTTAACTTAACCACTTAAGGATGGAAAGTGTTTGTACGGAACCCTCGGTGCGCGAGTCCGACTCGCACTTGACCGGTTTTTTATTAGTTAAATTGGTCCAGCCGTTTGAGCGTGAAGAAGTAACAAACATAAACACACAAATTTTCGCCTTTATATTAGTCGTATGTTGATTTGACAAGTTATTATTTAGTTACCTCGACGTTTCAAGCGTGACGTTACGTTCATGGCCTCAAGGGACTCAAACGTTGATGATTGTGATGGTTATTTTTTTTATATATGCGGCAGCGAGGGTAGACTGCTTGTCGCGCGACTCAACATCACCTGTTTTGCTCGCAGGGTATTGAAAGAAAAGTGACAGTTTGCTTGTCGCGCGTCAAAAAGTCGCGTGTCACAGTTAGGCTATGAAAGTAGCAGTTGGCACCCTCTGTGAACTACCCATCTCTATCAGAGCAATGCTAGGCTTAAAACGTCGCAATTTGATAGTACTCTCTATGGCACATACGTCATTCTTTCATCCTTTATATTCAGGTACAGAAGGGCGTATGTTCTATTTCTTGCTGTAAATGTTAAGTCGTTGTACACATCTCTATCAGAGCAATGCTAGACTTAAAACGTCGCAATTTGATAGCAATCTCTATGGCACATAGGTCGTTCTTTCATCCTTTATATTCAGGTACAGAAGGGCTTATGTTCTAGTTCTTACTATAAATGTTAAGTCGTTGTGTAGCTGTAGGTAAATACCAAAGGTGGGCGCAAACAGTGTAAACTACAAAAGAAACCTGAAACCTTTATGTAGGGCGTTAGTGACGTAGCAAATTTATACCTCCTACGCAAAATAGATATGTTTAGAGTGGAATGGAGAATATAAGATAAATATTAAGTTTAAGTGTAGACTGATGTTGAATTATGTATACAACATAGTGTAAGTAGTTATATGAATAAAATTAGCTCTATATGTCATGAAACAAAGAAAAAAAAACGTTTTGAAAAAAGTATTCTTTTCATGTCTGTCAAAATCTTTAATAGTTTGCCAAATGACTTGAAATCCTTGGATTGCCAAGGTTTCAAACCCAAATTGTTTAAGTGGTGCCTACAAAGAATGTACTACTCTGTTAATGAACATTTTATGACCACCAATACCTAATCAATATTTGTTTTATTTTATTATTATGAGTTTTTTTTTACATTGACATTCAAAAATGATTTATTAAGTATTGTAATTTGCTGTTTACCACTTTTCTATATGCATGACATTAATTTATTATCTCAATACTTTTATTCTCCTCATAACTTATTTTTAATCTGACATTATTAAATACATACTCTTCATAGGTTTAATGACATGCATATTTAAAGACAAAATATTGTGCGCCAAATTCTGGCTGATTGTGATGTACCAAACACTAACCCTACCACCATTTATAACCACTCACATTCAAACAATAAATAATTTTGTATTTTGTATGTTGTACCTAAGTAATATTTTTTAAATATGTGACTAAAGGTACGCATATATCATGATATTTTAAAAATCAAAAACAGATTTAAAAATTGTGTATTCAATTATCATAATGATTTAACACAACAATTGTAATTGTATGATAACAATTGTAATTGGATGTAGGGGTCGCGAGTCGCGTAGCAGCACGGATAGCCCCTGATGAAGAGCTCCAAATGAGTTCGAAACATGTCGGGCCGTTGCTGTCAATTTTTACGTGAGTTTAAACCGTTTTTTATAATTATTAAAGATGTCTCACGATAGTTTTAATCACATTATTGTATGACAACCATTAGCTGAATCGCACTTTTACAGGGTGAAAATGGCAAATTACTTATTGTCTCCATACAAATATTGGTACCCAACCCACAAATAACGTCTATGTAAGTGGCCATTAAAAATGTGGGGAGCGTTTTTAGTGCTCTGTAGGAATGTTGAACTTTGACGGTCATTTCTGACTTTTAGAGCAGTCTAAGTGTAGTTAGTCCCATATAGATACAGTTGATAATTTTTCAACAAGATGGAGCCCCACCACACAATAAACGTAATGTAATGATTTTTTTACAAAACCATTTTAATGGCTTAATAGCCAATAATAGCGAACCCCCTTGGCCGGCTAGATCCCCGGATCTCACTCCGTGTGATTTTTTCTTATGGGGATTCATAAAGGATAACGTCTACGCTGAACGAATGCACAGCCTAGAGGACCTAAAAAATCGCGTACGCCGTGCAATTGCATTAATTACACCGCAGCTTTTAAGAAAAGTTCATTTAGAAACATTTAAGAAGGCCCGTCACCGTCACTGTATCGCACAAGAAAGGCGTCACTTCGAGCAACTGAAGTAAACAAAAAATATACTTCCTCAAAAAATAAATGTTACATTTATTATTTCATAATCGGTAGTTTTATTTTTTTATTACAGGTCGTAAACGCCAAAGTAACTGTAATTACTTATTACCTTCTGGAAGTCAACTTACGTCCTTTTAAATAATTTTTTGTTTTGTTTTTATTTTACCGTTTAATCGGCGTGATACATACACATACTCATACCAAATTTCAGCTTTCTAGTACTAATGATCACGGAGCTAAACCGCGGACGGACGGACGGACGGACAGACGGGCAGACGGACAGGCGGACATGGCGAAACGATAAGGGTTCCTAGTTGACTACGGAACACTAAAAATAAAAAAAGTTAATGGTTAAAAAAACGTTATGTTACACAAACAGTACCCTTATCAAGAGTTTACAGTGATCGTACTCGCTAGCAACTGCGTAAATGATTTGTATGGAAAATTGCAGTTATACAAAGTAACCGCTAGGGCGCTGTACTATTCTCCATACAAATCTTTTACGCAGTAGCTAGCGAGTAGGTACGGTCACGTTATATATGACGACGCGTTTGGCTCGGTTTGTAGACACCTGCCTACTGAGCCGGCGGTCCCGGGTTCGAATCCCGGCCAGGGCAAATATTTGTGTGATGAACTCGAATATTTGTGCTTGGGTCATGGTTCTATGTATTTAAGTATATATTTATCAATATAAGTACGTGTATCGTCGTCTAGTACCCATAACACAAGCCTTCTTGAGCTTAATTTGGGACTGGATCGATTTGTGTGAGGTTGTCCGATATTTATTTATTATTATTTATTATGGTAACTCTTGGTAAGGGTACAGAATGTTCTGCTGATGGTTGTTGATAGTGTTGCGTTTACGAGCTGAGCGTAGCGGCATTTTTACGTTCAAATAACTGCTTTTGTTCAACTTGTTCCTCTTTTAGTTTTAGTATGAACGTGTGGTAGAAAGTTGCTGTCCAGGGAAATCATGCCATAAACAAGCATACAGTCCATCCATACTAATATTATAAATGCGAAAGTGTGTCAGTCTGCCGCTGAATCGATTTTGATGAAATTTGGCATGGAGATAGTTTAAGATCCGAGGAAGGACATAGGATAGTTTTCATCCTGGAAATTATCCCTAAAAAGATTGGAAAGTGAGTAAGTAATTCATGATGACATTGACCCTGTCGGAAATGTAATGATTAGACCAAAAGCACAATTGCTCTTACATTTGCTTAGGCGCTTAAAATAATCCCTTTTATTAATTAAGGTGATTAGGTGGATATCTATCGTGTTGTACGAGGTTGCTTCAATACTTCCAAGTTCCACGCGGACGTAGTCGCGGGCAAAAGCTAGTCTGAAATAAAAGTAACTTGATTCTCCATAATTATTATGTAGTTTTATCAAGCACCGAAAATACTCGTGGTTAGAATTTAAAAAGAGCTCGTATCCTTTTTAGGGTTCCGTACCCAAAGGGTAAAAACGGAACCCTATTACTGAGACTTCGCTGTCCGTCCGTCCGTCTATCACCAGGCTGTATCTCAAGAACGGTGATAGCTAGCAGTTGAAATTTTCACAGATGATGTATTTCTATTGCCGCTATAACAACAAATACTAAAAATAAAATAAAATCAATATTTAAGGGGGGCTCCCATACAAAAAACTTGTTTTATGGTACGGAACTCTTCATGCGCGAGTCGGGCTCGCACTTACCCAATTTTTTTTGTACGTAAAGCATACTACACGTACTTGTATCCGACACTGTCTAGGAAAATATCGTTTCTCTCTGGCAAGGATTGAAGTGTTATCAAACTTAATTGAATGGTTTGGTTTGTCCATGCTCGCAGACTGCAGACCTGTTGCAACGACGGTGCTTGACATCGGCTACATGCTCCTTAACCCGTGTAGCTATTAATAATAATAATAATAAGGGCCAGATACAGAAGGCGGTACTCCTGGAGACGGCGCGCATCGTCAGGAGGTTCCTCTCTCTGCAGCCCTAACCACCGGTAGCCTGGGCCCTGCCCCGCTGCCGGCGGCACCCTAGGTTAGGTTTTTTATAATGTGTTTATATATTTTGTTATTTCTTTATTGTATTTTACTTTTTATATACATATATTGTAAAAACCTAGTCTAAGAATTAAAATAAATAGGTAAAGGAGATAATAATAATAAAAACATTTATTCGTAGTAACAATAGTCCTACACATTACACAACTTCTGCCAAATTTTAAAACAGTTTGTTGGCAGAAATAAGCTCCCTTTCTTTACATTACTGTTTTCAGCTTACAAGCTATTTGGGTAAGTATTCTATAACTATAGGTAATTTATAGGTAATTAACTACATTTGTAAACACAACATATATTTATATATGTAAGTATACACACACACATACACCCTCTGCTTACAAATGCAGTTACTGCAAGCATTTTATATCTAATTATTTTAATTTTTAGCTTAAATTTACATACTACGTTTCGTTTGGCCAATGTATGACAACCCGCACTCGCAGTCCAGCTTGTAAACACCAGCACTCTGCAGAGGGATGCTGCTCTTCACGGGCCTCAGGTATTGCTAGAAGGGCATTTATTATTTTATTTAAAATATCTACCAGCGGTTCACTGGTTTAAGCTTACTGAGGAGAAAAAACCGCTGAAAGAATACTCCCAATTTGTTTTATTATTACTTTTAAAAACAAATATTCTACATATAGGGGAGAGTAACCTATATTATATTGAACCGGCGCTTAAATTGGACCACTAGAAGTATTTCTACCAAATAACACAATTTATTTACACTGGCAACAAAAAATGAAGCAACGACAGCGCCATAATCAGTCCACCAATTTGGTGTAATAAATAAATTGTGTTATTTGGTAGAAATACAGGTGGTCCAATTTAAGCGCCGGTTCAATATAGGTGTGACATTTCAGTAAATTAAATGAACAATTAAGTAATTATTTAGAAGGTAGTTAACAAAATTACGTTTAGAATCTGCCCCTCGGTCAATGATTTAATGTTGGGTAGTCACAGGAAAGGGCCTTTTCACCTACCCGCGTAAGATATTACGAAAAAGAGATAAAAAACCAGTGGCGGTTTGGTGAAAGGGTCATTCCCTGACTAACCAGAGAACGGTGAACGGACTTAAGCTGTATAGTGGTGTAAGGAGTGTTAAAGAATAGAAAGTGAATAAAAGTATTGTGAATTGAATTAGTTGTTTATCTCATTATAATTCAGAAGTGGAGTGGACAACGCCTAAATCGTGTGAGTACTAGCTATTTATTTGATTGTTTTGGAAATAATTTGTACAATGCAGTTGTGTATGTGCAGTGTTAGTATCATGTACGTGAGGAACATATCATATTGAAACCCGTGATCGTTAAATACTAATACTATATATTCGAATCGGAAGGACTGTTAAGCTATTAAACTACGAACAGTGCATTGTACATCAGTGACGAACAAATATTTCATTTCAATTTTAGTTTTTGAGTATGTTAATCTTCTGGAGCCGCATTTAACCTGAAGTGCTGTGAAACATTAGTCGCATTACTGCGATAATTACTATCCTTGCGGTATTAAGTGATATCACTGAATGTAACGGTTACTTATCTACACATGTATAAAGCTGTGGTTTTAACCGGGAATAACTGTGATTTTGGGTACTTACATTATTAAGCACTTTTGCTTGCATAAATGTTATTCAGTCAATACTGAGCAATGTAGATAAGCATATTTTTAATATTTACGAATGAATAAGTCAATTAATAAGCGGTATGGGTGAGCTTATTATGAATATTTTTGAATACAGAACTACTTAATTATACATTTATACTGAAGCAGTTTGACAAGCCATGTATGTGTGCTTCGACTAGTGGTTTTGACAAGCCATGTATGTGCGCTTCGACTAGTAGTTTTGACAAGCCATGTATGTGAGCTTCGAGTAGTAGTTTTGACAAGCCATGCAGGTGTGCTTCGACTAGTAGTTTTGACAAGCCATGTAGGTGTGCTTCGACTAGTAGTTTTGACAAGCCATGTATGTGTGCTTCGACTAGCAGTTTTGACAAGCCATGTATGTGTGCTTCGACTAGTGATTTTGACAAGCCATGTATGTGCGCTTCGACTAGTAGTTTTGACAAGCCATGTAGGTGTGCTTCGAGTAGTAGTTTTGACAAGCCATGTATGTGCGCTTCGACTAGTAGTTTTGACAAGCCATGTGTGTGTGCTTCGACTAGCAGTTTTGACAAGCCATGTATGTGTGCTTCGACTAGTGGTTTTGACAAGCCATGTATGTGCGCTTCGACTAGTAGTTTTGACAAGCCATGTATGTGTGCTTCAACTAGCAGTTTTGAAAAACGATGTATGTGTGTTTCGACTAGTGGTTTTGACCAGCCATGTATGTGTGCTTCGACTAGTAGTTTTCCCTAGCTATGGATGTGTATTTTGCCACGTAATTATGTATATATTCCCTCTATTATAATTACATCAGGTCATGTCGGCATGCTTTGACTATCAAGTTGCTATAATAAGCCAAGTATTTGGCTTGTTTCAATTTACTTACAGTACGAAATATACCGATTAACTTCATTTATGAATATATGTTTGTCGAATTATGGAGTTATGGTGTCGAACCACGAATGGTTTGACTAGTCAAGCTTGTTGCAAACTACTAAGCCGCGTAGGTGTGCCAACCTGTATTGAGGTGACAGTTATGACGAGCCATGTAGGTGGACCTCAATTACCAACATTGTTTTTGATTTTGATAATATTTTCGGTCTTTGAAGTGTAGTAACGAGTTAACAAATTTTATTCATATTAGTATTATGTATAGTGGTACGAAGATTTATATCAATCAATTATTTTTTGTCATGGAAGTTATTAATACGAAGCTATGATGATGATGAATACGAGTAATGATAGCTTATAGCGGAAGATATGAATGGTCAATGGGGTTGATATAGGTGTACAACATTGTGTACTGGTGATGATAAATTATACAGCGCAAACAACTAATTTTCAGGGTAATATGGATACCGATGATAAGGCGCCTACGTCGCCACGTCTCCCGATGGCGACCAGATCGGCGAGGAGATCCGCCAGCAGACCCAACTCGAGGAGAAGACTGGTAACTCCCGCCGCAGATCCGCCTGAAGAGAAGGAGCCTGAGAGTCATCGGTCCGGTCATCGACGGCGGCAACGGTCCCCGCTCTCTGATGACTCCTACGAAGAAAGGCCACGGAAGTCGCGGCGACGGTCGGTGGGGCTCACGGCGGAGGATATAATAAAGATATTTGCATCCATACAGAGCGGATCAAGTAAGGTCGCGCATTCTTCCATGACCAACCATTTATTGAATGTGGTGCCGGAATTCGACCCCAACAACAAAACTCAAACTGTTGACAGGTGGTTACGAAAGGTCAACGAGTGTGCCAACATATATAATTGGGACGAGAAACAAACTATCCACTACTCACTTCAAAAATTGGTTGGTGTAGCTAAGATCTGGTACGAGTCTCTTCCCTCAGTTAACTTCACATGGACTGAATGGCAAAATAAGTTAATGAAAGCTTTTCCAAGTGAAGTTAACTATGGGAAATTGTTGGAAGAAATGTTGAACCGGGTCTCACGTCCCGATGAGAGTCTCAAGGATTATTTTTACGATAAACTTACCTTGCTAAGTCGTTGTGAGATCGAGGGACGTAAGGCCGTGGACTGTATCGTGCATGGCATTACAAATAATTCTATCAGGAATGGGGCGCAGGCTCTAAAATGCCAGGAGCCAGAAGATATGCTCACCTACCTAGCCTCACAACAGCCCCAACGCACTAGGGAGCCTGCGCAACATTCCTCTAACCAATTCCGGAAAAGGGACAGTAATGGTGGCAGTGCGCAAACAGTTAGTAAAGGCAATACAACTCAAGCAAGAACTAGCAGTAACATGACTTGCTTCAATTGCCGCGAAAAGGGACATCCGTATACCAGTTGTACAAAGCCATTAGTTAATTGTAAGAGATGCGGTAGAATTGGACATGATTTCGCGGATTGTAATCGAAAACCTCTCAATTCACATGGTAGTACAAACAACCCTAGTCAAGAGAAAAAAACTCAAAAGATTTCTTCCAGTCACGATTCGAGTAGCAAGTTTTTTAAGGATGTTACCCTTAACAATGTAAAGCTAGAATCCTTTATCGATTTTGGTAGTGATTGCAGTTTGATAAAAGTATCTGTTGCTAAACAACTTTCTCTTGACGAATTTTGTGACGAGTTGCCTATCATAAAAGGATTCGGAAATTCTCACACTAAACCCCTGTTTAGATGCACGGCTTTCATAAAGATTGATGAAATTGAGACGCCTATTGAGTTGTTAGCGGTAGGCGACGAGCTGCTGCAGACGTCGCTTCTGATAGGCCAGAATCTTACCGAACTACCATCAGTCACAGTCCTGAAGGATAGTACAAGTCTGTTCTTTTACAATAGTCCCCAAGAAGATAAAACTGACCCAGTGGATAGAGCAATAAATTTGTATGTTTTGGCTGATACCGTTATAGAACATGGAGGACTGATTGAAGTCTTCACTAAAACGAATTATTCTGGGGACATCTATTCTGACGGCAGCACAAGAACAACACCAGGTCTAGGGTATCACTTGCATCGCGGTTGTTACAGATTAGATAATGGTAGAGGATTTGTCTTCGTGACAGCTTTAAGTAACAA
Source organism: Apotomis betuletana (assembly GCA_932273695.1). Lineage (NCBI taxonomy): Eukaryota > Metazoa > Arthropoda > Insecta > Lepidoptera > Tortricidae > Apotomis > Apotomis betuletana. The sequence continues at coordinate 2,937,420 of OW026325.1, forward strand.
CCCTGTTACATTTACTGCAGAGTCATTGGTCGCCCGTGTAAACCCTGCTTGTATAGATGAAAGTATTGAGTCACCACAGTACAAAAATAGTAAGGATTATTCGCCGTTGAACAAATCCGACATACGCATCAATCCTGAGTTAGATTCCGAACATATTGACCGATTATATAACCTTTTGCATAAATATAGAAGTTGCTTTGCCGCGAATTTAGGTGAAATAGGGTGCACAACTGAAGCAGAAATGAACATAGAGCTCCATGATAAGACACCAGTAACCTATAGACCGTACCGTTTGTCGTTTTACGAACGTGAGAAAGTTAGGGGCATGGTCGACGAACTCTTACAACATAATATAATTCAAGAGTCTCGGTCTGACTACGCCAGCCCTATCATCTTAGTAAAAAAAAAAAACGGCGAACAACGACTGTGCGTAGACTACAGATCGTTAAACAGTAAAACTATAAAGGACAAGTATCCGCTACCACTGATAGAGGATCAGGTATCAAACCTCAGCGGGAACACATTTTTCATAACGCTAGACTTGGCATCTGGGTACTACCAGGTGCCAATGGCGGAGGCAAGTCAGCACCTGACGGCGTTTGTTACTCCGGACGGCCACTACGAATTCAAACGTATGCCCTTCGGATTAGCAAACGCCCCAGCAGTCTTTCAGAAGACCATTAATAAAATTCTTGGATCACGCAGATTTACCTCCGCCCTAGCGTATATGGATGACCTGCTTATACCGTCTACAACTATAGATGAGGGATTTGAACGTTTAGAAGATGTTCTAATCTTAATACAAGAGGCGGGTCTGACACTAAACTTGCCAAAGTGTGATTTTTTCAGCACGCGTATTGAATATCTGGGGTATGAGGTTTCAGGCGATGGTATTAAGCCTAGCGAGCGAAAGATCACGGCAGTCAAAGATTTCCCTACCCCAGCAGGTATTCACGAGGTGCGACAATTCTTAGGTCTCGCTAGTTACTTTCGAAAGTTTGTGAAGGGATTTGGCGAAATAGCCAGACCCTTAACGCGACTACTTAAGAAAGACGTTGCATGGCAATGGACAAACGAAGAAGACACCGCTTTCAAAACCTTAAAAGAACATTTAGTACAACGCCCCCTTTTAGCTTTGTACGACCCTAAGCTAGATACGGAAGTGCATACGGATGCAAGTTCATTAGGACTGGGTGGTATTTTGATGCAGTGGCAGGCTAATCCACGTGTGCTCAAGCCGGTAGCTTATTTTAGCCGGCAAACCACAGCAGAGGAAAAACATCTTCATTCCTACGAATTGGAAACCCTCGCTGTGGTTTGCTCATTAAAGAAGTTCCGCACCTATTTGTTGGGTTTGAAGTTCAAAGTTTACACCGACTGCAATGCTCTAAGAACCACACTTACTAAACGAGACCTGATCCCTCGAATTGCTCGATGGTGGCTTCAACTGAGCGAATTTGACTTGCCCAGGCGTTAGCATGTGTCACGTCGACGCCTTAAGTCGAAACCCTAACAAAGAATCTCCTGCCCTGAACGAACTGCCCACAGAGTATCTTGAATCACGAACAGTCTTGAATATAACAACGGAAAACTGGTTACATACCTTGCAATTGGCTGATTCGGAATTGCTACGCATAAGCAAGGTTCTGAAGCCCCAACTGGACGAAGAGAGTCAAGAAATAAAGAAAAATTATGTTTTAAAAAATCACGTTCTTTATCGCAAGGTAGATAACCAGTTACGTTTGGTAGTACCCAAAAATGCTAGATGGCAGATTTGTAGACGTTACCATGACGATAATGGACATTTTGGATTCCAAAAGACGCTGGAGTGCATCCAAGGTCAATTTTGGTTTCCAAAATTAAAAAGGTTCGTCAAAAAGTATGTTGCATCATGCATCGAATGTGCTTATAATAAAGACAACTCTTCAAGGGTCCCTACTGGTCACTTACACCCAATAGAAAAGGTATCAATACCATTTCATACCCTTCATATAGACCATTTGGGTCCGTTTGTGCGGAGTAAAAATGGCAACAGCTATATTTTGACCATAGTTGACGGGTTCACCAAATATTTATTTGTCAGAGCTGTAAAAGACACAAAAACCAAAACAGTTATTAAGGTTTTAGATAGTCTATATACTGATTTTTGTGCACCACAGCGAATGATTTCAGACAGAGGCACTGCTTTTACTTCGTCACAGTTCAAAGAGTTTTGCATCAAAAACGGTACGAAGCATATATTAAATGCTGTTGCCTGCCCTAGAGCCAATGGGCAGGCTGAGCGCTTCAATCAGACGATCTTGAGTGCATTAGCTGCGCACAATTTTAATTCTGATGAACGTGACTGGGATAGACAGTTGGGTAAAATACAGTGGGCTGTTAACAACACAGTTAACGCAACCACAAAAAAATCCCCCTCGGAATTATTATTTGGCATTAAATTAAAAAACAATTTAGAGAACAAATTAAACGTTGATGAAAGTAGATCCGACGGTTCTATATTACAAAACATTGAACAAGTGAGGCAAGAAGCTAGCGATAACATTAGAGAAGCACAACAAAGACAAAAGTATAATTACGACTCACACAAACAAACTGCTCACGTTTACAATGTAGGCGATCTAGTTAAAATAACTAAGACTAACTTTTATAATGACGGTAAAAGCAAGAAATTGATGCCAAAATTTATTGGCCCTTTCAAAGTAGTGAAATGTTTAGGCAATGACAGGTACAATATTACCCATGTCCCGGGTTTTGTAAAGAAACGCAACTATGATAGCGTAGTGGCGGCGGATAGAATGAGACCCTGGATACATTTCAAGGCATTAGAAATCGCAGATGAAGTTTCTGATTCTGAAGACTCTGACAGTATCACCAACGAGGGAAGAAGTGCTGTTGAAAACTAAGGGTTTCATTTTATACGCCGATTACTGCACATATAAAAAGAAAATGTGATTAAAGAAATCTGATAATATAGATTTGTCTTATGAATTATATAATTATAGTAGTAACTACGGTGTAATATAATTGTAACGCAATTTTTGTTTACATTACAAGTTAATTGGATACGATAAGACTTCGTGATGATGATGATTGATGATGAGACGATTTTTATATGAATGTTTTATATGTATTAGCCGAATGTGACATTTTGTTTATGAACGTGCACCGGAGGTTGCACGTAGTCGGATGGCCGAATGTGACATTTCAGTAAATTAAATGAACAATTAAGTAATTATTTAGAAGGTAGTTAACAAAATTACGTTTAGAATCTGCCCCTCGGTCAATGATTTAATGTTGGGTAGTCGCAGGAAAGGGCCTTTTCACCTACCCGCGTAAGATATTACGAAAAAGAGATAAAAAACCAGTGGCGGTTTGGTGAAAGGGTCATTCCCTGACTAACCAGAGAACGGTGAACGGACTTAAGCTGTATAGTGGTGTAAGGAGTGTTAAAGAATAGAAAGTGAATAAAAGTATTGTGAATTGAATTAGTTGTTTATCTCATTATATAGGTTACTCTCTCCTACTACTTTTAACACTATTTTTGTTTTACACTGAGGTCCAGGGTTTCCAGTCTTGTGTCTTGCTTGATCCTTGATGATAAGATGTACAACAGGATCCCAAGCCGGTGGAAATTACTTTTTCTTTTAGGGTTCCATACCTCAAAAGGAAAAAAACGGTACCCTTATGGACCATAGTTATGCAGAAAGCGACCAAAGATTTTTTTCATAATGCAAAAAGCGACCAAACTAATTAATTTATTAAGACTTAAGTCACTTTGACAAAAAATCTACGATGGTCGCTTTCTGCATAACTATGGTCTGGATCACTTTGTTGTCCGTCCGTCTGTCTGTCAAGACTCTTTTTCTCAGGAACACGTGGAGGCTCAAGCTGAAAATCATAAAAAATACTCAGATCTACTGTCCCTTGGAGCAGTGAAGAAATCAAACTTCTAAGCCATCGCAATCAAAAGATACAGCCGTTTATGCTGCAAATTTTCGACACTCGCAAGGGAATCAAAATCTTCAGGGTACTTGCCGTGAACTTAGAATCTTGAAATTTGGTACGAAGCAACGTCTTATAGCACAGATAAAGAAAAATTTCAAAAAGCATAAATTTTTACTTTAACTTATATTCCTACAGGTTTGTACGGAACCCTAGGTGCGCGAGTCCGACTCGCACTTGGCCGGTTTTTGTTGTTTACTGTAACCGGGTAAAAATTATCTAGGTATGTAAAATAGTTCAAACCATCCAGCCGTTTTAATGTGTGGCAACACAGAAATACACTAATATAGTATACGTGTAATACGCAGATTGGTTCAATTTCTACGCTTCAGTAGACAGACACCCTAAGCCTAGCAAATGTTAGTGATTAAAAGTATTTGCTGAAAGCTGATTTCCTGTGACGCTTTATATAAATAACGGAGGCTGTATTGCCCACTTCCGGGGCGATTGTGACGCGGGTAAAGCTTAGGAGGCGGCCATCTTGAAAATTAAATGTGCGATTTTAATCATTGTAATTATAGTTCAAGTTCGAAAAAAAAAATACTCTGACAATTATTATTCTTTTCTCTAGTCTACTCGGTTCCGATGCATGCACTGGACAAAGGCCTCCTCAATAGACATGGAGTGGATAGAAGCGACCCGCAGCGAGTCCGAGGTGGTGGAGTCCAGTCGAGGTGGCCGTCCTACACTGCGCTTGCCGGTACGTAGTCTCCACTCGAGAACATTTCTGCCCCAACGGCCAGTTCAGTTGCTGAACACAAATTGCCTTGTATTTAGTATAAGTAAATAAGTAAGTAAATAATGTTAAACCCAACAACATACTGTAGTATATGAATAAAAATTGCTCTATATATCATGAAATTAAGAAAAAAAGGGACTGAAATAGGAGATACCGGGTTCGATTCCCGGTCTTTTCCACGCATTTCAATGTTTCTTTGAGCTTTTATCTTTATATCAATGGTTTAAAATAAATCTAATCTAATCTAACGCGTATTTAGTGCGACAAAGTGGACGTTGGTTGAAAACATATTTTGTCAAGCAAGCCGTCGCGAAAACGCGTCCAATAATCGCAGCGACAATCGCACCCCGCCAACCTTATTCTAAACTCACCCCAAGAAACCTGCGCTGCGCAGCACCCCCCGATATGGATCCAGTTCAAATCCAGAGCCCCGAGCGGACGCACGATGTCTCGGTGAGTACCTACGCTTAAGGACACTTCGAATAGACTAAGCACGTGAGCCTCGAGTGAAGGTTTCCAACGACGCTTTCATCGCGTTTAATTTTCGAACACAGGTATTTGAAGACAGCTCAAATCAGCTATTCTTTATGAAATGTGAACGATCTGTTAGTATAAAGTTTCTATGAAGATAGCTTGTGACGTCATAAAAAAACAGTAGTCAAAACATATCTTACGACGCGGTTGGCGCAGTGGTTAAGCAACTGCCTACTGAGCCGACGGTCCCGGGTTCGAATCCCGGCAAGGGCAAATATTTGTGTGATGAACTCTAATATTTGTGCCTGGGTCATGGATGTTATTTGTATTTAAGTATGTATTTATCTATATAAGTATGTTTATCGTCGTCTGTCCATAACACAAGCCTACTAGAGCTCAATGTGGGACTAGATTGATTTGTGTGAGGTTGTCCGATATTTATTATTTAATTTTATCTTATTTTACGTACACGTGGCTAGTCTCAACTCAGTTCGGCATCATGTATCATATCTTCGTGGCCGGTATCAATTGTATTTAAAACGGTGATCATTTTGATCGTTATTTCGTTATTTTCTTGTTTTTGGTTTATGTTCAATTAAAAATAGTATAATGCCCGAAAGTTAGGAGTAGTTTATTTGTTTCCGCGTATTTTTGAATGTGTTTAGTGGTCTATTATATAATTTATTTTCACAATAGTCAAATAGGTACCGTATTAGCATTGTCAAAAACGTTCAAGATTTGTTTCCAATGGATGGTACTGGTAACCTCAACTCTTCTAGGGAAACTTTATAAAATGAGGACCCTTTTAATTTACTGAATCAATGGATCTAAGAATAAACAAGCGGCAAAAAACATACATATCGTTGTATTTTGTATGTAACATGCCACACTTTCACATTCACAAAAGATTAACGAAGAAAAATCTAACCTGCCATTTTAATTTTAGAACATAAAATAAACGGTTTATTATTTTTCTATTCAATTAATTTGTTATTTAAATCAAAACTTAAATGAGCGCCTTTTAAAAAATAATTGCGTACCTTTATCATTTCACATTTAGTACTGAATTCCTAAATATAACAAAAATTGTAGGTTCATTAAAAATAGATATATTTTTTATTTGTTATCTGATGACAATTTGAACAGTTTTGATTTGTAGTTAGTTACCTATTTAATTCTTATTTATCTTATAATTATAATTAAATTTTTTAATATGATAGATCGTTTGATGTAAAAATAACTTTAATTGCTCCTTAAAAAAACAAATAATTGCCTGCATAATTTTTGTTATACAATTTATTGTTTATTGAATTATTTAAGTATTTTAATTTCTGTAAAATGCATTTACAGGAAAATCTGTGCGTCCCATATTTTTTTTATTTTAACATATAAAATTAATCTTAATCCTTCTCCCGGGGATAGTCTTACTCGACCTTACCTTACCGTACAAATTTCGGATTTACTCCCATGAGGGATTCTCATTCTTTTAACCTCCCTTTATTTCAAAACATTTTATTTATTTCATTAAATACACATTTTCTGGCATTTCTGATAAAGAGAATTGTTCAAATCTTTTTTTTTTCAGTATTGCGTGTTGGATAAAGGACAGTAGGCAAATAATTCGATTATGTACTTTAAAAAGGACGTCAGACTGTAACGGCTTATCTACACGATTAGATCGACTGAAATCCCCCAGGGGTAGTTTAGACCGTTTCAATCTCTCACTACGACGTAAGGTTCGGCTGGATTTTTTTCTAGAATATTTACATAAGGCTGGCTACAGAGGGCCACCTTTTGCAGCGATACAAACGTACGACTTTTTTTATTACTTACTTACTTACCGTCACAAACGCGCATGAAATTGATTGATGGAATTATAGGCTTAATACGGTTTTTAAGATGACTATTGCTTTTTTTTCGATAGTCCTTGCTGTAGATAAAAAAATTGACGGTCTTCGAAAAAATTACAACATTTCATATTTCTAACAGGTGGAAATTAATATAGACATTGAGAGAGCTTTGTGTCGTGTACACCGTAAAAAATATTTGAATTTATTTTTGTATGTAAAGAAATATTAATAACATAACCGAAATCTACAACTATGCCTGCGTACAGTTGGTCTTCGACCTATCCGTAAAAAAAATAAGCTGTCTAGAATGTCAAGCTCAACGTCATTCGTTTTTTTTAATTAGACACCAGACTAAAGTAACCTTTACCCATTGTGTCATAGATTTGGAGTTACACCTATAAGACTGAGTAAATTTTAATAAATAAATAATAAAATAATTAGTAACCTCAGGAAAAATATAAAAACAGTGATTAATTCCTCTTTTTAAGCGAAATACGCAAAAGTAGTAAAATTGTAGTTTAAAAAATATGAAATGTTGTCAATTGTACTTAACCTATTTAACAATACTTCCACACCCGTCCTACTGAAAAAAAAGCATAAAACCGATACGAAAATCTTCTATCGGAAAAAAATCCATAAATATAATGAATCTCCATATTTAATGAGCATGCTTAAATTTTTTAAAGCCGTTTTTATACGTAACCATCCGTTTAAAAGGTAAAATGCTCCCCGAAGAGCTATCGAACCGTCTCGAGCGGTTTCTTAATTGCAATTGTTGTTCTTTATGAAGTACTTACCATCTGAACTTCGCATAATCTTAAGTGGTGAAACGTCCTTTATAAAGGACAATTAAGTGACGAGTTTAAAGCCAAGTTTTGAACTCTCTGACAGATATAACACGCAATACAATATACAAAGAAAGATAAAATGGGTTTCAATATTTTGGTTATACGTAGTCAAGTAAAAAGTATCTTATAACAATTTGGGACTTTCAACGTCAAACGATCGTCAGCAACTAAAAATTCATTGCCAGTAAAATAAACTGGTACCACTAAAAATGCGCAATTTCGCGTGGGTTGAAAAACACCTTGTTGCGCTATTAAAGGAACATAGAATTTGCTGTTGTTTATGTTCATACATTGAATCACTGGCTTTTCATTCTACCCTAATTTAAACATCCTCAACATGTTTTACCAAAATTTCCACGTAATAAGTACTCATGAACTCAGCTAGCGTGAAACCAGAAGCTTGCTCAATTACCTCCCTCAACGAAGCAGGAGAGGTTTTAACTTCCCTTTGCATAAAAGTCGTATGTTTAAACGAACATTAAGCCGCTTACGTCGTTTCTTAAGTTCGAATCTTTGGGATTTGAGAGTGCTTTCCGTATTACGTTGAAGTTTTAAATGCTACGAGAATATTTACACGTGAAATGTTACTAAGGTGGAATACGAAATTCGTTCATATAGGGATGACGATGTTAAATTATAGAACATACTGTAGTCAAATGAATAAAATTTGCTCAATATGTCATGAATCAAGAAAATCTTTTGAAAGACGCGAACTTTGTTTTTTTTATACAACAGAAAGTTTGTTGTTGTCTTCAGAATCCTCACAATTTGACAAAACAATTCTATGACAACCATGGACTTAAACGCCCATTTTTACGGTGAAAATGGCAAATAAATGTTCTTTTTCCATACACATATTGGTACCCATAATATAATATTATAATGACGTCACCATTAGGTAGCCATTCGTATGGAGCGTTTTTACCGCTTTGTAGAAATGTTGAACTTTGACGGTCATTTCTGACTTTTAAGCTGCGATGCCACCAGTGCGAGGATGCGTAGCGAGAGCGAGGAATGAGTTTTTGTTAACCAATAGAATCAGTTGCGCTGAGCGAGGATAAGTAAATCAAGTTATTCCATTGGTTAACAAAAACACATCCCTCGCTACGCGTCCTCCCACATCTCTGGTGGAAACGCAGCCTTAGGGCAATCTTAGTGTAGTTATAGACATATAGAAATTTGGTTCCGGTAAAAAATATAAAATTTTCAAAATGCCTATTGTACTCGTAATGATAGCAAAACTTTTAGCTCCATGATGGGAACGGCGAGATTGATGAGACCAATTAGGTAAAATATCTCTGAAATAATCTTATTAAAATTACGTAATTGCCTCTAGTCTTAAATGCCACAAAAAAACTAACCTCGTGACGCTAGAGCGGTCAGATAGCATTTATTTTAATTTCATAGTTGGCTGATTATTCACAGTTATAGAATAATTTTCACGATTTTCGACGCGGGTAAATTAAACAATAAAATTAATATAATGCAAATTATAACTATAATGAAATGTAATAATTAATTAATTTATTTATTTAATCTCTTAATATTCTTTGCACATCTTCTCTTCTCTTCTTCTTTCACAGCACATCTCTCATTCTTCTTCGCACATCTTTTTTGCACAAAAGAAAACATATCGTACAAAAGGCGGACTTAATGTTAATTCTCCTTCGGGCAAAGCAGATAAATTGTGGGCGGAGCAACTCAGTTAAGCAAGTTTTAATAAAATGATGTTATGTAAAAATCAATGGATTAATACCCTTACAAGTAGTCCTAAGAAAAAACAAACATTTTTTTTTATTAGATAAAAGAGAAAGCTAAGGCTTTTTATTACACGGGCGAACGAATAACGCCTTCTATGTCTTCCTTATGATCTCGTAAGACCTATATATAAGTGAAAGTTCTTTATGTAGTACCTAAATAAATCGCACACCGCTCATTTAACTCAAGTGGACTTATTAGTTCCTTATAAAGGCTTTTGGGACTACGTTAGATGTTTTAAAGCTAAAAGGTTTTCGGGGTTTAACTTCAAAGCTACTTTAACTTACAAAATAAAGTTTTCATGTGTCACTATATTTGATTATTAATTCAAATAATTAAAATAATGAAATAATTAACTTTATTTTATAAGTAGGCCGCGGGCACTTTTACATGTCTGTCTACCGGATACTTCCTCATTTATACAATTCCCTTGTTTAGATTTTCTTAATTAGACTGTAACGTAATATTTCGTTTTGTTTTACTTTGACATTTAATTTAAATAAAGAGCCACTAAAAATATAAATGTGGAAATGGGAGCCGCGTTCAATAATATGATAATATGCCTTATTCCTTTTAATGTATTTTTTTAATTATATGGCGAATAAATTTATACATTCAACCAACCAGTAACATAGCTATTTCATGCTTTCATTGCGTGCAGTCGAAAATAAGTTGAAAAAAAAACAGGGCGTGTATTTTGTAAATTCCGAGTTTTTGAAATAATAATTATCAATGAAAAATTCTAATTGTAGGTTTCAATTATATGTCTAATAAATCGCAATAGCCCTATTCTAAGTAGATTGATAATGTTAAGAAACATGTTTGATCATAGAGAAAAGATTTTTTTTGTTTTTTCTATTCGTATTTTAACTATTTAACCCAGAAAAATTGTATTTTATTAAATGTCCTTTACGTAGTACATAAACCGCACAGCACTCAATTTACCAGCTCAACAGCCGGTACCTTCAAGAGGGCTTATTTGTTCTTTGTAAAGGCTTTTGGGATTACGTTCCGACATCCGTGTTTTGAAGATAAAATGTTTTGTCGGGATTTAACTTCAAAGTTGTGAATATACTTCCTTATTTCTTGAGTTTTCTTAGACTTTAATTTTATATTTTAATATTATGTCTTGCTCAGAAATTTAAGGAATATAAAACTCAGTATAAGTGCAATTCAGTTATTTCTGTAGATATTTTTTTATTATAATAACAATAATTCGTTTATTAGCAGGAGAGAAACCCATATTACAATAATACTAAAATTAAAATACAATGTAAAAATAAAACTTACACTCTAAAACATAGAAATAAAACGGCCACAAATATAAAATATGATATTATGTAAACAGTACATTGCAATATGAATGCATGATCCGCCACAGTAAGTCATGTAAATCTTGCACTAGTCTAAAATTAGCCTCGAAACTTTCTTTTCCTTGCGAGTATATAGAAATTGACGTATTATATTTTATGGCGTTAATATAATTTAAATGCATTTTTTCTGCTTTGCCCTAAGGTTTACTGGTAGAGAATGCCTCATGACTATAAGTCCGAATTTTGTACGATAAGTTTTCTTTAGTGCAATAAACATTAAATACTAGGTCGATGCAGAGTCAGCCACCGGCTAAGCTTGCACCATAGATTGGAGCGGAGTTTTTTTTTTTTTTTTTCGAAATTTTCTCTTCGTCACGACCTACCGAAATTTAATTTGTGCATTTTAAAACAAAAATTTCTAAAATCGGTTGAGAACTCGCTGAGATCTGCGCATTGTTACAAAGTCCATTCGAGTCGATCCATGGGAGCTTCGCTCGCTCCGCTCCAATAAAAATCTCAACTTACAAAATTCGCCACATACAAATTATTAAATCGTAAAGATTGAAAATATGGTTGTCTAGTATTCTTCCCCTCCATTTCATAAAATGGGTTATTTCGGGGAATAATAACGAATGAATGAATTAGGTTAATTAAAATTAATGTAATTGAATTTATTAAATTAATTTAATTTAATTTACTAAATTAATTTAATATAATTTACTTTATTTTATTTACATTTTTTTTATTTTCTATTTTTTTTATAAATTACATTTATTAAAAAGTTACTTAAGGTTATGTAATAACAGTACCAAAAAATCAGAGAATAACGCTTTTAATTAATTGCCGCATTCCATGTTTGTCAATAAAATAAATGCAAAGCAGCTCGCGCTTGACCGGTTTTTAGAATGACGTCATAAAGTCACCAGATTACGAGGGATGTAGAATTACAACCATTATCCTTAATGGGAATCTTGATATAGGGTTTATTTAATGGCACAAACGTTGTGACATATCAGCCTTAAATCAACTTTTGCGATAACCCTAATTTAGCTAGGTATATCACAGCCGTATTACAGTGGTATCTATAAATATTGGAACAAAGGTAAATTATATAAAAATAATTAATGTAAGCAGGACTCGAACAACTGCAACCCTTCGTTTACGGCGCAGTGCTTTCCCAACTGAGCTATCACATCCATATGTCAAATACACGAAATATTTAGGTAATTCTACACTACTGGAGGGGTCACTGCGTCATATGTGTTTAAAATGCTTATGCGTGTTAGACATACCATAGGACGTGCGTTAAGTGTAATAGTAATAACTATTCTCCAGTTTTACACTCATCATTAAACCTAATACGTGTGAAAATCTGGTATCTGAATCATACTCGGCCGGCAATCCCTATTTTCCTGACCTCCGCAGTAATGTACTATTACTCAAATAGGCAATGAAATGTTGTCATAACGTGCGCTATATCAGGCTTCGAAGTATCACGTTTCGGGCGAAACAACTCGAGAGAACTGTAAAAAGGAATTTCATACAAAATTTAAGGGCTAGGCCGGGAAGTAATTATTTTTTAAACATGGCGTCTGTGTTCATGAATAGGCTAAACAGCTGAATTATATTTTTTTAGTGGTATTTTTAGGGTTCCGTACCCAAAGGGTAAAAACGGGACCCTATTACTGAGACTTCGCTGTCCGTCCGTCCGTCCGTCTGTCACCAGGCTGTATCTCAAGAACGGTGATAGCTAGACAGTTGAAATTTTCACAGATGATGTATTTCTATTGCCGCTATAACAACAAATACTAAAAATAAAATAAAATAAATATTTAAAGGGGGCTCCCATACAACAAACTTACAGATAATGGTACGGAACCCTTCGTGCGCGAGCGCCTCTCGCACTTGGCCGTTTTTTATTTTATTTCATTACATATGTTTGAGAAAAGCACTATTCATGCCTAGTCGTGAAGCGGGCTTGCCGGCTTCGTATCACTATCCCTACCTCTCTATACCTACTCACCCGGCAAGCCCTTCTTTCATGGCGTCTGCAGTAATGTATTATTATTTAAGAGGCCTTATTCCTTTTTTTCATATTATGACTAACATATTGGTAATTTTAACCAACTTTTTGAAGTGAATAATACTTTTCCCCGAGTTCTAGGTAGTAGCATAGCTATTCCATGCTTTCATAGCGTTCAGTCGAAAATAATTTGAAAAAACTAATTTTCCGCGTGGATTTTGTCAATTTCGAGTAGTTTTTGAAAAAAAATTATCAATGAAAAATTCAAACTGTAGGTTTCAAATATACACCATTAAATCCCAATAGCCCTGTTCTAGGTAGTACCTAACATCAATAATATGTTAAGAAACATGTTTAATCATAGCGAAAAATGTCTAAAACAATCAGAACTTATTAATCTCCTGTTTTACATACATTCATCATTAAACCTACGTGTGAAAATCTGGTATCAGTAGCGATACCATGACTTTAAAGTGACCGTCTGACTATTCTTGCAGGCGTTCGCGAGTACGGTCACGTTAGCTCAAGGGTAAGGGTACTGTAACTCGGCCGGCAATCCCCATTTTCCCGGCCTATACTATTTTTGACATTTATTTTTCCTTTGTCAACAGTAACGTGATGCAAGTAACCGCGCTGTTGATCGTAGCTGGGGTAGCTACGGTCCACTGCTGGGGCGGGCTCTTCAATCGCTTTAGTCCCGACATGCTGACTGACCTGGGGTATGGTCGTCAACCGTACCGCCACTACGCTTATGGGCAGGTAAGACTTCTTTTTATTGGCACAACATAGAGGCTCCACTTCTCGTGATGGTAAGTAAAAACACCAGCCTACTGAGCCGGCGGTCCTGGGTTCGAATCCCGGCCAGGGCAAATATTTGTGTCATAAACTCGAGTATTTGTTCCTGGGTCACGGATGTTATCTATATATGTATTTATATAATATCTATATCGTCGTCTAGTACCCAAAGCTTTGCTTAGTTTGGGACTAGGTAAGGGAAGACCAAGTCACAATGGCAACTGCCAAGAAACCAACGGTGCCTTTGTCATTTGAAACTACCATATATGCTTGCTCGAGAGATGCATCTTCACGCGTCGTTTGAAGAGTCCCATGATGTGAGAGAGTGTAAGAAGGTGGAAACATAATCGGCTATAGTTTATGAAGCATCGATGGCCCAGGAAGAAATATTTGAGTTCATCTCACAAATGCCCTAGCCGGGATTCGAACCCAAGACCGCTCGTTCAGTAGGCAGGTGGACTGCAAACTGCGCCGCATCGTCAAAGATTATATGAGGGACGTCTCATCTCCGCCAGATTTACTAAACATTCATGACGGCCTCTAGGGACTTGACCCTCCTAAGTATCCTATGAACATTTAAGGTTACATACGGAATATCTGAGTTTGTGATCCTTGGACCAAATTCGACATATGTAATGACTACTATATCGGAAGAGCGCACCAGCTTTGCTGACAAGTTGGACCGGTTATTCAAAGGTACCGGATTCGACACCCGATCTCTTTTGCCTAGTAACGTATTTTGAGACAAGTAAAGGCAAAGCAAAGTAACAGAGAAAACTTGAACTTAATAGCAACGCAGGAGAAATAGGTATGTAGGACCTACCTTTTTCTGCCTTTCTCTTTCTCTTTGCCTTTTTCTTGTCTCAAAATACGTTACTAGGCAAAAGAGATCGGGAGTCGCTCCCCTTACCTAGTCCCAAACTAAGCAAAGCTTTGGGTACTAGACGACGATATAGATAATATATAAATACATTGTATAGATAACATCCATGACCCAGGAACAAATACTCGAATTTATGACACAAATCGGTCGACGTCTGGTTGGTCGTCTCAGGTACCGCTGGGGAGACGTGGTGGAGGTGGATCTGCGTAAGCTCCAAGCCGAAAACCGGCAAGAAACTGCACAGGATCGGGACAAGTGGCGTACTCTCGTTTCGGAGGCTAAGATCCTATTTGGGTCACTGAGCCAAAATAGTTAGTTTTTATGACACAAATATTTGCCCTGGCCGGGATTCGACCGCCGGCTCAGTAGGCAGGTGTTTTTACTTACCATCACGACGAGTATGAAACCTTACTCTAAATAACCTAAATATAATACAATTATATATAAAGAAGGGGTCATAAAAAGAATACCCCGTCTAACAAGTCCGCCTGCGGCATGGTCCCCAGCATGCTGGCAGCGTTACCTCTTTGTATATTCAGATAGATTCTCTGGTAGAGGTAAGGATTCTGGTAGAGATTCTCTGGGATCTCCCGAGTCCCGACGCGTCCATCAGTTTTTAGTTTTTCTATATGCTTAGTTCATTTTGTCAAAAGTTCAGTAGAACTTGGGTTCTTCGGCAGTTTTTCAACTGATGGATAGAGAGCTGTCTGTAGTGTATACTTCTGTGCTAAACTTCACGATTAATAAATGAGGCACGTCTCATCTCAGGCAGATTTACTAAACATTCACGACGCTCTCTAGGGACTGACCCTCCTAAGCATCCTTTGAACATTTAAGGTCACATACGGAATATCTGAGTTTGTAATCCTCGGGCAAAATCCGACATATCTGAAGAGTGCACCAGTAGCTTTCGCCTTTGTTCGGTCAAAATCGGCGTGTAACCGGGGCCGTGTTGCTACGCCCTACGAACGATTGAGACTACTATACGGAAACAACTAGTAGAATACAATTTATGTATGTATGTATGTATGTAAACACTTTATTGTACATAAAAACACATTACAAAAGAATAAGCATGTACAAAGGCGAACTTATCCCTTTAAGGGATCTCTTCCAGTTAACCTTTGAGCAAATGAGTTTGAATTTAGTGACTGTTATGTTTTTTTTTTATGTGCAAACAGCACAATTTTGATTGAAGTTGATACAAAGATCAAAGAATATTTGAGATAATTAAAAGACCAACACGAGAAGCTTAAGAAAAAAATCAAAAAGTGGTGTTGGGGCGTCGGCGTCGTTGACACCGGTAATTCAAAGGTACCGGATTCGATTCCCAGTCTCCTCTGCCAAGTAACGCATTAAAAAAAATCTTTGTGCTTTATTTATTTATTTATTTAAACTTTAATGCACAAAGTACGCAAGTAAAACTTACTGCCACTAGGCATTCTCTACTAGTCAACCATAATCATAAGTGTATGTGCTATGTTCTTTGTAGTACTTCAGTTCCGGCAGTTTCTCGACATCAATGATATTCTGTTTTATTATCCCTGCCCTTTTAATATTTATGTCGTAAAATATCTTATAAGTATGATACGGTTATGGTCTCTTTCGATTCAGCCCGAGAAATTACATGAGAATTATAGAAAATGACACTTCATTCGCCTAGTCATTTTTTAAAATTAGGGTTACTGAACATACGATCTATAAACACTGGGAGAGACGAATTCGACGCGGCCATGAATAGATATAAACCAGATATCATCGCACTTAATGAGACATGGCTGAAACAGGACGAGGAAAAATATGTACCTAAGCTACCGGGCTACACACTTAAAAGCAATCCGCGTCCGAATGACTTGAGGGGAGGTGGTGTAGGTTTCTACATTAAGCATAATTTACAAACACGGGTCAAGCAACATCCGCCTTCTGCTCTCGAACAAATGTGGTTAGAGTTAAAAATTCGGGGGGTGGGGCGTTTCGCTATAGGCACAGCATATAGGCCCGAGTCGGTATCGGTTGATAGCGCTATAGATGCTCTTAATGACTCACTTGACATTTTTGCTACCTATGATTCGGTATTTCTGTTGACCGACTTTAACGTTGATATACGTACCGAAAATAAGGACACACCAGAAGCGAAAAAGTTGGATCGTTTTTTAAGTCAGCGAAGTCTTAAACAACTTGTGAGCGAAATAACAAGAATGGAGAGTTCAACTTTATTAGACTTAGTGATTACAGACTGCCCTAATTTATGTAAATCAATACAGGTATACCACAATCCTCAGCTTAGCGATCATGCTATGATATTGGCGGAATTACTAATTACTCGACCGAAAAATGTTCCTAAATATATTTACAAGCGAATATTAAGTAATATTGACATAGCAATGTTTAATGAAGATTTAAGTGCTATGCCTTGGGACGAAATTAAAGATATCGCAGATTTGAACAGTAAGATAATCAGATTTAACTACCTACTAACAAGTTTATTCGATAAACATGCACCTACTCTCAAATTACGTACCGATTGCAAAAGTCAACCGTGGATAACTGAAACTATAAAAAGCATGATGAGTTTACGAGATAACGCCTTAAAGCAAGCCCAAAAATCTAAAAAAGAGTCGCATCATAAATATTATAAAGAGTTACGTAATTATACATCGGGAGCAATTGAACGCGAAAAAGCAGCATACTATTCGTTTTATGTTAATAAAAATAGGTCAAATCCAAAACAAATGTGGAAGCATCTAAAGAGTTCGGCTAGCTTGGGTGATAGCGACAAACCATCGATCCCACAACATCTGCACAACCCGGACGACATAAATAACTTTTTCCTGAGACTACCGGGTAATTCAGATACCGATAGCGAGATGCAGACTTCTTTCGAAAATAAAAAACTAGGCGAATTCGAATTCAACCTTGCAGGAATTACTGAACAGCAAATTTCAAGAATAATTGCATCTATCGCTACGAATGCAAGTGGCCACGACGGGACAACGGTAGAAATGATACGCCTAACACTAGATGTCACTTTACCAATAATAGCACACATAGTTAACACTTCAATTGCAACTAATACCTACCCAGATTCTTGGAAACTCGCTAAGGTTAGGCCAATCCCGAAATCGAACAAAACCGAGGATTATAAAGACCTAAGACCAATAAGTCTCCTACCCATTATTTCTAAGATTATTGAAAGAACCGTCTGTGACCAACTCTCTAAGTACCTAGAGGATAATAACATACTACCATGTACACAATCAGGTTTCCGCAATAAACATGGAACGGCCACTGCAATGGCAAAAGTCACAGACGATATAATCGCAGCATCAGACAAGGGAATGGGCTCCATTCTGGTACTCCTGGATTTTTCACGCGCCTTTGACTGTCTCAATCCTACATTACTGTTGACTAAAATGGCATATTATGGGATATCATCAACGTCATGCAAATGGTTTCAGTCATTCCTAACAGACCGGAAACAGTATGTTGAAATGGAAACAGATCAGGGCGAGGTACTCAGGTCAAAAATACAAAATATCAGTCGAGGGACACCACAAGGCTCAATTTTGAGTCCTTTACTATTCATTTTATACACAGCTGATCTGATGAAGAACTTGAAACATTGTAATGCTCACTTGTATGCAGATGATACCCAAATATATTATTCTTTTACGCCGAATGATTTGGAGATATCTCTTAATAAAATAAACAAAGATTTAGACACAATAGCTGACTGGTCTCTCAAAAATAATCTTATTTTAAATCCAACGAAATCTCAGTTTTTAATACTAGGAAATAAATGGCAACGCACTAAAATTAAAGAACAACACCCAGTAGTAACTATAGGAAGCGACTCTGTAACACAAGTGGACACTGCGAAAAATTTAGGCCTTATGATGGATGGTCAACTGAGATACATTGAACATGTAAATCTAAAAGTTAGAAACGCCTTCTACCGCCTTAAAATGCTTTACAGGATCCGAAAATATCTTTCAACTAATGTTAGGGAAACTCTTGTAGAATCCCTAATACTGTCACAATTTAATTACGCGGATATAGTATATGGACCAAGACTCCTAGCTGACACAAAAAAGGCAATACAACGGGTACAAAACGCATGTGTTCGGTTTTGTTACAACGTTCCCAGGCGAGCGCATATAACGCCATTTTTAAACGAAAATGCGACCCTGAATATGGAGAACAGGAGAATACTGCACCTGGCATGCGTAGTAAGGAAACTCATAGAGTTTGAGAAACCCAGCTACTTGCATGAAAAAATAAAATGGGTTAAAGATACACGCAGCAAGTCACTGAGGCCATGCACTAAACTTAGAGTACCACAGCACAAGACGGCATTCTTTAGGGGGAGTTTTAAATTCGCAGCATCGAAAATCTGGAATGATCTGCCACCACCCCTACGAGAACCCATGTCGTTGTATAAGTACAAAAAGTTAGTGCACAGTCACTTGTTGGATATGCAAGGCAAGTTTAAATAATCTCCCTCTTTCTCATTTTTCAATTTTTCATTTTCTTTCCTTTTTTTTTTGCACACACAAATATTTTACACATATACAACTCAAAGACAAACATCCACTAATACATACATTCACACACACTCACAAACCTCCATGCTGGTGTTATTGTAATTTAATTTACATTATTTTAGTAGTTTTTTATTTTTTTTTATTATTATAGTTGTTTGCATCACGTTGTTATTATTATTGTTTTTTTGTCATATTATACATTTAATTTAATTTTTTTTTTTCTGAACTGTCAACATGTCAGCAGCCGACTTAATCTCCGGGCTTAGTCTGAAAACCAGCGCTGGGCTTTACTGACCTAGCACATGCTGAGACTGAGACCCATTGCCTCACTTTATTCTGTTTTGTATTGTTTTTTTTTAGTTACTAGCAATGTAATTCTTAGGATAAGTTTTTTAAGGCAATAAATAATATTCTGATTCTGATTCTGATTCTAGTAAAGTTGTCTTATATCACCTGTAGTAGAAAGAGAGAACTGTCTGCAGTGTATTGTGCTAACCTTCACGATTAATAAATGAAGCACGTCTCATCTCTGCCAGATTTACTAAACCTTCACGAAAGCCTCTAGGGACTGACCCTCCTAAGCATCCTGAACATTTAAGGTCACAAACGGAATATATGAGCTTATAATTCTGGAGCAACATTCTTCATTTCTGGTGACATCTTTCTGAAATTTCGCCGTTCTGTTTACTTAAAACAAAAACAGATAACCTAAGTCTCGAGTTTATTAACCCCCGACGAAAAAGAGGGGTGTTTTAAGTTCATCATGTGTATCTGTGTGTCTGTCTGTGGTACCGTAGCTCCTAAGCGGACGGATCAATTTGAGTGCGGTTTTTATTAATCGAAAGACTTGTCCGTCAAGATGGTTCTTAGCTATGTTTGGTGGAAATAGGACCAGTTTTCAAGATAGTAAGCTTTAACTGGAACCAGTGACAAGATTTCGGTTTAATTATGCTATTTAAAACGACCCGGCACAAGAAGCGTGGCAATTGGCGGGGCACGTAGCTTGAAGGACCGATGGCCGTTGGGGCAGCAAGTTTCTCGAGTGGAGACCACGTACCGGCAAGCGCAGTGTGGGACGACCTGGTTAGAGTTGCGGGGACTCGCTGGATACGGGTAGCTGCTATCCGGCCAATGTGGAAGTCTATTGAGGAGGCCTGTGTCCAGCAGTGGACGTCCTATGGCTGAAATGATGATGATGATGATGCCACAAGTAGCTGGACATCGTGAGACCCTCATTCAATGAGTGATATAGAAAATACTACTAAAACTGAACATAGCTACAAATTTGGAATTCTTAGCTTCAATATGGGCTATGATCTTTTCACTCTCATCCAATTAAAGCTGAATATCTTGGTTTGCTTGTGACAGATGCGCTCACGGACGAAACTAAGCCGTGACAGCCCATGGCTTACCAAAACTGGCTTCTCTTTCAAACCTAGTCAAGGTTTCTAGACGTATAGTCCAGCAAGGAATATTGCCAAACAGGGTGTCTTCAACCCTCGCCATATTGTGAATTTGTAATGGTACTAATTTATTTTAGTGGTAATGACAAATTTTTGGTAACCGACGTTGAAATTCGCTGAATGTCACTGATGTAAACAAAGAGGAAACACGGCTAAATATTCCGCATATTTCTAGTAATTTTTGTATAATAAAGGCAAAACTGTTCACATTGGTGAAACTGGTGAAAGTCCAGTTTTTTTCAATAGTATTCAGTATTTATTTCGCAAGAAGAACTACCTAATGATTTAGCAGCATTCCGGTAAACAATGTTTTGAATTTGGTTAAAGACAATTCCTTGAAACATCGCTACTGACGTTTAAGAACGCAAATATATGACGTATACACATTATTGCCATATGAAAGCTGTTTGTCTCGCCACTATCCCTGGGCCGGACTGACACTTGTTAGGCTATAAATATTGATTCGAAGCCCTAGAAATAATACACATACATATAAATGACTTACTTTGACTTAATGTCCTATGTCCCCTGGATGGGGCAGAGGGCGTCCACAGTACGTCGCCATCCCGAACGGTCTTGGGCTTCGCGCTTCACTTCGCTCCAGGTCATTCCTATCGCCTTCGCTTCTGCAGTGATCGTCTTCCGCCAGGTCTGTTTAGGGCGACCACGTTTCCGCTTTCCTTCGGGATTCCAGTCTAAGGCTTGCTTTGGGATGTGATGAGGGTCCCTTCGGAGCGTGTCGCCGATCCAGTTCCACTTGCGGCGTTTGATCTGCTGGTCGATCGGAGTCTCACCCTATCTATTTAAAGACGGTCAAAGGTCTCAGGTAAGATCAATTACCAGTTGACCTATGAACTGACCTTTCTGTCGAGAAAATAACACAGGCTATTACTGGAGTGAACTTATTTATCAAGTGTTATTTATAGTTTCATCGTCTGATGTAGCATTCGCGCCTGAGTTGATTTTTTAAGGTTCCGTATCCAAGGGGAAAAAACAGGACCCTATTTCTAAGACTCCACTGTCCGTCCGTCCGTCCATCTGTCTGTCGCCAGGCTGTATCTCTTATATACTTTGTTTCTTTCCTTCTAACAATAATAAAATCACTTTTTTGCGTAAAGAACCCTAAAAAGCTTTTCCACAATTGTTTTATCAAGGATTTTTGTGTATTCAAGTTAGATCCCATCAGACCCTCGAAGGGTCCCCTTCGAATGATATCTAAAACCGGATATCCGCTTGGGACGTCATTTTGTGACTTTGGAAACGAATTCAATGTTACCTTCGAGTATAACTTTTCGGTTGACTTTGAAACATTTAGTAACAAGTATTTTCCCGCAGTTTTATTCACGTTAACAGTACCTAAATAATATGATATTATATGATTTACTAGCGACCCGCCCTGGCT
The DNA here is from genome assembly GCA_932273695.1 of Apotomis betuletana. Lineage (NCBI taxonomy): Eukaryota > Metazoa > Arthropoda > Insecta > Lepidoptera > Tortricidae > Apotomis > Apotomis betuletana. The sequence goes on from OW026325.1 coordinate 2,959,517, forward strand.
TCGCACGGGTGCAATGCTGATAAATTATCCACGTACTATACATATAAACCTTCCTCGTGAATCACTCTATCTATTAAAAAAACCGCATCAAAATCCGTTGCATAGCTTTAAAAATCAGCAGGAAGCGACTTTGTTTACTATGTACCTAGTGTTTGACTTTAGACGTATTTACAGTTATATGTAACTCTGACGTTTACCTGAATCTAGGTAGTCAGGTAAAAGTCACATTTCTATTAAAGCTATTATATTATAACTCTTGGCAAAGGCCTTAGAGTTGATAATCCACCAATGACAATGCATAAAGTCCTTATTTTTAACCGACTTCAAAAAAAGGAGGGGGTTCTCAGTTCGGTTGTATGTTATGAAATTACTTAGTTAATATGAAATGTTGTCAGTTTGCAAACAGTTCAAATAAAATTCGTAAATGAATACTCCTATATTTATTTTCTCGTATGTACCATTTTTAGTTTTCGTTGTCAAAATAATTATGAATATACGTTGCGAGCTTTTCCTTATACAGCGTGGAATATTTCTAAAGACTGGGCTGACAGGATAGTGTCAGTGCCGAGCCTACTAATTCAAAGGTTTTATTTACATTTTAAATTGACACCTGGCGATGTTCAAAAGATGCTAGGGTTGATAAATGCAGATCGTTACACTAATTAATGTTTCACACTGTTTCTCAAAAATGGATAGAAATATGTACATAGTTCATTGGTGAAAAATGAAGTACTCAGTCTGAACAATTCTCTGTTTGCTTAAAAGTCCCTCGATCTGTTCCACCCTGTATATGATCAAGTATTAACATAACGCCCTTGACAACCAAAAGTCACTAATATTGCTGTCACTGCTCTTCAAAACCTCGTATCTAGTTAGTAAATTGATACTGAAATACGATTTTTTTTCAAGTAGGTATTAGTTACTTAGTGAGTTTTATTAAGTTTGCAAAAACTCAAATACCATTACTTATCTTGTCCACAGGACGTGGCTCCAGAGGAGGCCTACGCGGAGGCCTTGGAGGGTAATCGCATCGATGACGTCATAGACGAGCCTGCTCACTGCTACAGCGCTCCCTGCTCCACCAACGGGGAGTGCTGCCGGGGCTTAATGTGTCTGGAAACAGGTCAGTGGTTTAGCCCTTGAGGCTAATGCAACTCTAATAGTCTAATCTTTTAGACCTCAAAGCAAGTCAGTGTAGCCTTGAGCGAGAGACCGGGAGAGGTTTAGCCCTTGGGGCTAGCAGGCTCTTAAGGCAGTATTTCTAGCCCAGGAGTTTTGCCCTTAGACTACTAGTTTTATCCGTCATGTTTGTTTGGAACGCGGAGCTAATTGGCTTATAGAACTGAAACGTATAGTAGATGCAACGCATTTCAACCGGTAAAAAAGAACGTAAGTATAATTATATGGACACCACTTTAAGAAACTTTGCTCTTTCGGGTCGTTTATGGTATAATATTCGTATTGGATGAAGCCCTGGAGGGTAATCGCATCGATGACGTCATAGACGAGCCTGCTTATTGCTATCAGCGCCCCTGCGCCACTAACGGGGTGCTGCCGCGGCTTAATGTGTCTGAAAACAGGTCAGTGGTTTAGCCCTTCAGGCTAATACAGCTCCAATCTATTAGACCTCAAATTAAGTAGATGTCGCTTTAAGTGCCAGTAAGTTTAGCCCTTGGGGCTAGTATGTCCTTAAGACAGTATATGGGCCCCTAGGCCAGTACTTTTGCCCTCGGACTACTAATTTTACCTTCGGTTCGGGCCACAAACACCTGCGATCTGGGACATTCACAATTCACCGCCCTAGGTATGTAATGTACTATTTAAGCAATATATTACAGAGAAGTTTGCGCCATCAGTATCGGCAGTACCAACACTTTCAAGAAGAGAGCGTACTCCCATCTGAAAGGCCGGCTATTCAAAAAATTCAAAATTCAAATTCAAATTCAAAATGCACTTGTGACTCCTCTGGTGTTGCAGGTGTCTATGGGCGACGGTAATCGCTTTCCATCAGGCGATGCGTTTGCTTGTTTGCCCCCGATGACATAAAAAAGTACCGGCAAAGCAAAGTATAACACAAAACCAGCAAGATGGCAAAGTCGTTTACAGTATAATAAAATTCTCTTTTACAACCTCACTGGTACTTTATGTAGATTCGTTTAAAAACATCGCTTTACGCCCGACCCGATTAATTTTCATGAGAGCGACGAGAAAATTGAATTATGTTACGACCAGAAAAAATGTGTCGCTTTAAAGTCACGATCAAATACATCCTTTCTATAAAAACGATGACAATACATTCACCTATACTATTTTAAATTGTAAAATTGTATTGAAAACAAATTGTCTGCGGGAAAAAAACTTAAGAGGCCTTATACATTTTAAAATATAAAATATATTATAATATTTCCCCGAGTTCTAGATAGTAACACTTCATTGCGATTTGCGTGCAGTCGAAAATAAGGTGAAAAAAAAAAACAGTTTTCTGAGTGAGTTTTGTTAATTTCGAATAGTTCTTAAAACAAAAATTATGAATCAAAAATTCAAACTGTAGGATTTAAATATACATACCTATAAATCGCAATAACCAATGATAACATAATATTTACTTTCGGTTTCCGCGACTGCCACGCTTTTCAATAAAACGGGCGTGTAAGCATTTATTACACAATTCGATTTTCAATTTAGCCAATGAATGTCAGTTTTATATTCTGTCTCACTCGAGTTTTCCCATCGATTTTTTGCCATCATTTACCCTCGTTGTGGCGCGTGCTCTGCCTAGCCGTTAGCAGGGACGTATTTTGAAATTTGGCGCCCCGGGCTTATAAGTTTCGCCGCCCCAGAAGTCAAGGATATATTTAACTTTTTTTTTTTATAATGGGTAATGGTAGTCGTGTGTGTCTATCAAGCACTCAGATATAGCAAGTGTAAGGGTTGTGTCAGAGGAAAAAAAAAACTTTATAGGCCATAACACAATCAGATAAAAGCGCAAGCGCAGCGAGTGCCAAATTTTTCGGCGATGGGGTGGGTAGTAACACAATCAGATGAAAATGCGAGCGCAGCGAGCACGACATTTTTCGGCGCGGGGGTGCGTAGTAACACAATTAGAAAAAACGCGAGCGCAGCGAGCGCGAAATTTTTCGGCGCGTGGGTGCGTAGTAACAAAATTTACCGATATAGTGTAAAAAGATCCGATCTGGCAACGCTAATTAAATGTATGGCCTATTGCCCTTGCCCCTCCCTCGCTCGCGCCCCGCGCGCGCCCTATGTTTTGGAGCATGTTCTTACTTACAGACGCTCCCCGAAGATATTTGACGAACTTACTGTTTTCGACCAAGACTTAACTAGTTCTTGTTATTCTTCATGTTAATTTTAAATTGTGGATTGACAAAAAAAAGGTTACAAGTAATAGTTGGTTGAATGGCGCCAATACCAAAACAAAATGCAATCGGCCAGGGGCGCCTACGCCGCCCCTGTCGGTTTGGCGCCCCGGGCTATAGCCCGGATGGCCCTAGGGTAAATACGTCCCTGGCCGTTAGGGAATACAGGCGTAAGAATATTGTATGTATGTATATTTTGATTTGATAGTTTCGTAAGACGAAACCATATTATTGTATCGAAACGAATTTCGAGATAAGAAATATTATTTCACCTCACTCGCTCGGAAAACTTCCGTTTATAGCGCGAAATCTGCGTGCAAAAGTCTATTTTATCCGCTACCGTGCAAAAGTCATTTGAATTTCGAACACGATGATTTTGATTCTCTGTGGTCCATGTAACTTTTCTATATTTAAGACTCCTTCAACGCGTGACTGATTTCATCAGTCGATAAATCTTCGATTAACCAATCAACGCACGCTAATAAAGGGCGATCTGGTCAGGTCGGCTAAAATCATCCTGTACGTTTGAATACCTTTTTATTAAAAAAATACACATCATACAATATCACGTCCAGAAGCCTGGTCTGGTTTGTGCTGGTTTGTGGTTACAGAATTTTAAGGTTTTATTTTATCTACACTTTATTTTATGTTGAATATGTTTATAAATAGTATTTTAGTTTCATTTACATATTTTGACTAGTTAATATATGAAATACAGCACAAATTTTAATATTTATTTGTTATAAAAGTTGGAACATAAGAGTGCAATTTCTGAACGCACCCGAGAAAAAAACAAAAATTTAAAAAGTTGGAAATTTTCACAATTCACGTACCAACACGTAAATTTGTTCAGAAATATCGAAAACATGAAAGTCAAGCCCAATTTTCAGCCTGCATTAAAACGAAATAGGATTTGTTATAAATATATGGAGACAAGGTCATAAGTAATTTACCGAAACTATTGGCGTTTTAAAAGAAAATAAAGCTGAAAGAATCTTGCTCGGATCCCATCGTCCATCAACTTCCAAAGCAAGTGGTATGGAAAATACTTTCGAGTCGCCAAATAATCCTCCCCAGAATTCTATTCTCCCACATTCACAACGAATGTGTCAAGTTGCTACAAATACTAATATAATATCAACAGTGCATAAGAAAAACTCAACGATGTTACCAATTACGGCAATATTACTTTTAATCTTTAATATGTGTGCTTCTCTCGTATTTATTTGGTTTGGATTTGAGTGTGTTATGTTTTAAATGTGATATGTTATATAGAAGGCAAAATTAAATATGATTATTTTTATGTTTTAATTGTTTTTCTTGCATCTTGCATTTTCCTCGCTGTAGTGAGGTGAAGTTGTGTGTTCCGCATGGCTGCAAAATTATTTAGCATCTCGTGTCTTGAAAGCCTCGCTACGCTCCGGAATCTATCTTTAAACCAATTCTTAGATTCCTTCGCTCGCTCAGCTTTCAATTTCAACACTACCGCCAAATAACAACTTTGCAGCCTTGCATAACAAATAACTATTGTTTTACCGAAACCAATTTCGAAAGAGAAAAAAAAACTAATTAAGAACTGGTTTCGAACTTTGGTTTCGTAAGCGGCCGAAGGGGGATAAGGAGCCTCAAACCACCAGCCTATAGACACTGTCCTAGTTGTCCAATGTGGAGCAACAATAATTGCAAAATAATCGATAGGTACAAGAATTTGCGGTCGGATTCTAACCCACAACAATCTAAATGATGTCATTTAATAGGGGGAACATTTGTAGGTACGCGTATATGGTTAAAATATAAGTTTTCCTTTTAGTTACTCGAACAGTTGTTTTCGGAAACCATTATTTCGCTTCATTGAAGTCGGTTATTGTCTATAAATAAATAATTTAAATTCTACATTGATTCCCGTTGCATACATGTTTTAAAAAAAAATTCAGTTATACATAGCGTTACAGTAATAGAACCAAGACACTGTGAACTACAAAATTCATATAAACAAGACTAATACGAACTACCTGTGATCCCAGAGCTGGCGCGTTTCTCGGACAAAGGCTCAGTATTGCTGTGCAGCGGGGAAACGCCGCCAGCATCTTGGGATCATTTCCGCCAATGTCCGACGTTGGCCAGAGTTAGGTTAGTCTAGGTTTTAGGTTTTTAAGTTGTCTTACCACTTAATTCGAAAGTTTTTTTAATAAATAAATATAAAAAGACTTACAACTCGTTAGATTTAGGCGACATACCGGCATGGGTCCGTCGCCTCAGTCTGACCAGCACCTCTAGCACAACTGTGACAAGCGACTCTTTCTCGCGCGAGAAATGTTACCCATCTCTTTCTTCGCTAATATACTGTGAGATAGTGACGGGTTATGCTATGTGACGCGACAAGAGTCGCGAAGCGTACTTATGCTAGGCGGGCTGGTGTAGAATACGGCAGATTGCCCCGGAACTGCCGAAACACGACACCCTTCGGCCAGAAGTCTGCACTTGCGATGGTGTCCTGCAGCAACAATATACCTACCTAATATACATTTATTTAAGCTTTATTGCACAAAACAAAAGTTAGTACAAATGGCGAACTTAATACCCAATGGCATTCTTTACCAGTTAGGGCCACTCAGAGATACTTCAAGTAGGTAACCTTGCATAGTAGAAAATTCGTCGTAAAATTATTAAACTAATACATTAACGTAGGTAATTACAATGGGCACATAAAAATGTAAACGTTCGCGGAAACATGAGATTTGCATATTTTGCTTTGATATTTTAAATGTCGTTTTTAGGGATCCGTTTGCGAATATTAAAACTATCTCTTTACAGGTCTTTAAGGCTCCAAATCCGTTCAAAAATACTGATTGTTTTAGACATTTTCCTTTATGATCAAACATGTTTCTCACACTTATACCTAATTATGCGGTTAATTATATTTCAAACCCACAGTTTATATTTTTCGCTGTAAATGTATGTTTGTGTATCTATCAGCCACAGACGTCAATTGCCGAACATAGGCCTCCCCCATAGTTCGCCAGAATGTGCGATTATCCGTCCATCTAGTAATGTAAGTCTATCTGTCTGTTACATCTTCTCCAACCTCTGAACCGATTTAGATGAAATTTGGTATGAAGATAGTTAGAATTCTGGTGAAGCATGTAGGAGAATTAATAAAATGTAAATGTAAAAAAACGGATTAAACTTACGTAAAAATCGTCAGGAACGGCCCTACATGTTTCGAACACATATGGAGTTCTTCGTCAGGGACGCGACTCGCGACTCGCGGTCTACACATAAGGTTTTTTTTTATAATTATTAAAGATGTCTCATGATAGTTTTAATAATATTAAGGATGTGTCATGTACCTATAATGTACCTATTTAATAAATGGGGAAAGTTCGAGGAAGTCGCGGGGAAAAGCCAGTAGGAAATACTCGTAATAAGCGATTATAAAATATCATATCATTCAGCTATATTTATCAAACTTTTCCATTAACCTAATACAAATGAAATTTGAATAGATTTCGCAAAATATTTAAACACGATCTGTAATATAAATTCAATGTTCGTTCTTTTCCGTTTGCATGTTGTTCATTAACATAAATGCCGGTTTCCTAGAAAGGAATCCATTAATTATGGCGTAGGTAGAAAATGCCAGCCTTGCCCTTCGGCTAACTACGGCAAGTCTGAAAAACATTGCAAAATTCAGTTTGAAGGTTTTGCCCGTTTTGATTATTCACCGAGAGCATTTAATATATATACTAACGTAAAACGAAACGACAACGACATTTGTGTGCAGTAACAAAACTCGCGGCTATGTGTGCGTGTCGAGGGGCGAGCGCAGGGCGCGCGAGGTGGGGAAAGGCATTCACGTGAATGCCTTGTCGAAGGATTCGGCATTACAAGGTCACCTACGCCCGAGTTACAACGATAGGCCGCTGTCGCACCTGTGCCGAGAGCGTAAAAGCGAGCGAAGCCAGTCCATTTCAGCTTGGGCAAAAATTCTTTCGTATGTGTGGATGTTTGGATGTTCGGATATGTGTCCGGGCTGTTCTCGCCTAGAGGTCACATTCCTAAACCGATCCTCATGTGGTTTTGTGAGTCGGTTCGATAACTTTATCCGGTATATCGTTTTGACGACGCGGTTGGCTCGGTTTGTAGAGACCTGTCTACTGAGCCGGCGGTCCCGGGATCGAATCCCGGCCAGGGCAAAAATTTGTGTGATGAACTCGAATATTTGTGCTTGGGTCATGGTTTTTCCAAGTATTTAAGTATATATTTATCTATATAAGTATGTATATCGTCGTCTAGTACCCATAACACAAGCCTGCTTGAGCTTAATTTGGGACAAAATCGATTTGTGTGAGGTAGTCTGATATTCATTTATTTATATTTATTATTATATCGTCTGCTGACAACCAAAACTCACTAAGTAACAAATACCTACTTAAGAGAACTTATTCCTTTAAAATTCTGTATGCGATTGTCATTTTTCTCTCTGAGCCAGACTCACGAGGTTTACAGTTTAAGAGCCACTGGTTTATTTTTAACCACTTAATGCATTTATTTAGCCTCTGCATACATTTGACAAACACCCTAATGACGAGCCACGCCTGTCACCGTATACACACAACACTCTATTTGATTAATTGCAACGAAATTTACAAACAAAACAATTTGTCCGTTCATTTTGTTTGCGCGCCGTCCGGGCAAAATGATACGCGCAATTACGTAATGGATTCACAAATTTTGTTAAAATTCCTATTTTAAACCGGGTTATCTGTTTTTTATCAGTTTCGTGACCAGAATGCTAAAATTTGACGCTTTAATTGGTTGTTAAAATGTTTTGTTTCGAGTTCAGTGAATGATGTTAGTGAAACAGAAAGAACAAAGCGTAAACGCACTTTCTAAATAGAGTACTCTATTTATCTATCTATCAGCCACAGACGTCCACTGTTGAACATAGGCCTTCCCCATAGCTCGCCACAAAGTTCGATCCCGTCCATCTAATCGGAAGCCGTCCCACGCTGCACTTTCCTATACGTAGGTAACCGACATAGCTCACAGGATAGCCCGGAGAATGGATGGCAGTAAAAGGCGTTGGGGCAGCAAAATCCTAAAGTGGCGACCACGTATAGGAAAATAAAGTATTGGTGCTAATAAATCTGCATTGCTTAACTAAAAGTCTTCAATACTCTACGAAGATCGTAGAGTATGTACGTGTGATGACCGGAATAATCTTGAGGGTCGTGAAGTTGGAGTCTCGCCTCATAAGACGACACGATATGCTGACGCCCCAACCGTTTGCCGTTCCTACTTTTAGTTTTAAATTAACCTATATATGGACAAGTTATTTTTATTTTGTCTTGTTAGATTTAGTAGATACATACCATGTTTGTGTAAGTTGTGGCAATAAATATATGCTGCTTTTTTTAAAGCGGCATTGTGCAACTCCATTAATAATTAGTTATTTCCATTACTGTATCGTATTGTATAAGTATCGTCGTCTAGTACCTTTGCTTAGTTGGGAACTAGGTTGATTTGTGAGACTTATATATATTATAAGCATAATCCAAGCGTGATATTTAGGCTTAGGTAAATAAAAGAAGTGTAAGTGAAAATATCTTTTTATTTGTGTCCATATATTTTGTACCGGTCTACATCTTGGCTTCTAGAGCATATCGTTAGCTTCCCCCACGAAATAGCTTTGTATCCGCTTGGACATCCACGCGTTGCGCTAATAGAAATACGCCTCTTATTCCGTATAGATTTTGAGTGATCGGCGTTTGTTAAAAAGACGTCGGCGTTAGTGGCTAAATCGGCGTCAATGGGTGCGGCGTAGTCTTTGGGCTCGTTGTTATCGTCAACGTATCCGAATAGATCGGCTTTACCGTCTATTTCGAATATATCTCCGTCAACTTCGGGAATACTATCTATCACGTCTCCCTGATTATCTTGTATATCTTTGGCAGAGTTTTTGTTATTGTCGGCGTTGCTGTCTACATCGGCGTGGCTGTAAATATCGGTATCAAGGTCGTTACTTGTAATCCTGCTATGAAAGAGGTCCTTTTCCAATAGTTTCCCCTCGTAGCTCGAATCGGCGTGTTCGTCTAAATGTGCTTCGTTTTGATGTCGCGATATGACTGCCGCTATATTATAATTTATAATTAATGATAAAATTAACAGCGTGCATGTTATTTTCCTCATGTTGATATCTGAAAAAAAAAGGATACTTATATTATTTCCTTGTTATAACAACTGTTCATTATTATTACATATGTAATTCTTGTTTAGCTATGTTTCGATTTGTCCATGATTAATAATAAATAATAAATAAATAAATAAATATTGGACAACCTCACACAAATCGATCTAGTCCCAAATTAAGCTCAAGAAGGCTTGTGTTATGGGTACTAGACGACGATATACGTACATATATAGATACATATATACTTTTAAATACATAGAACAACCATGACCCAAGCACAAATATTCGAGTTACACCTTATCTGAATTTGTTTATACTTCTTTTGGATGTCACGCAAGAGTTATTAACCGTTTTCTTTGTAACTATATTCAAAGGTTATTATTAAGTAAAATCTTCAGCTTCATAGTTGTAAAGTGGTAAATGATTGGGTTTGGCTCTTGGCTACAATCCTTAAAATTTAAACACGACTTACGCAAAGAAGAAACGTAATAGGTACATAACCTTCTTTTGAAAAAAAACTCTCATAATCACATCTCAGTTACTGCACGCAATGAAAGCATGAAATAACTAAGTATTATTCACTTTAAAAAGGTGGTTGAAATTATCTACATTTGCCATAATATAAAGTTGGTTGAAATTATATATATTCATAATATGAAATAAAAAAAAATTAAAATGTAGGCCTCCTAAGTATATTCCAAATTATATAAAAAAAATACAACCTAAATAAAAAAGCAGTGTTCATCACACAAATGCACTTGAAAGATAGAAAGAAAGATTCGATTAAACTTTTATTCCAATATTAACGATTTACTCTTGGATAGTTGTATCAACCTTTTATGGAATTGTAAAATCCAAGAAAAAGCGTTATTTAAATATTGGAATCAAAGTTTGTTCAAATCTAACCTAAGTCTGTCATTTAAACTATTTCGTATTGAGCAAAGTTTAAATAAAACAATGTTTACCTTATTAAACACAACGCACAAAATACTTGTATATTACAGGGAAGTTAATCGTGTACTGAGGATTGAGAATTATTCCTGCTTTTATATACTTACGTATGTATATATCCTGAAATTGTGTATGACACGCTGATGACGCGATGAATTTACTAATGCATACACTATTGAGGACACATTTTTAGGAAGCACTAATTCGACAGAGATTTGCGATATCTTCAATTAAGCAACATCTTGGCGCGGTTATGGCGTTATATCGGATAGGACAGCACATATCGGACAGGTTATAAATACAATGATAACAAATATTACATGTACAATGGCGAACTTATCCCTATCCCTATCAGAGATCTTTTCCAGTTAACTTTAATGATTATCTTAAGGCATATTATTTTACAATTTAAATAATGAAATGGGGTCTTCCCAACTGGACTTTGAGTTTTGTCACACTTAGTCACTGAATTCACGAAACTTGATAATTGAAATTAATAATGAGAATTGGAATTATAAATTATATATAAAATGATGACTAAATATTACGAGTTAAATTAATCAATTCATAGTATTAATGACCACAGATGAGCAGAATGCTAACTGCATATAGCCAGACTGAATTAATTATCAGAAAGTGAGGACAAATGATTCATTTTGAAATTACTAATGTACGAGTAATAACTTGGGACCCTTCAAAGGAAGCGTGAAGAAACATCTCTCGGGCCAACATGGCAGTGTCAACTGACTTGGCACCGTTGGTTTCTCGTCAGTTGCCATTGCGACTTATTGGGCTCCCCTTTTAGCTTACCATCAGGCGAAGTGGAGTCACTATGTTGTGCCGTTATAAAAAAAAAAAACTTAAAAATTGTCAGGAACGGCCTGACATGTTTCGAACTCATATGGAGCACTTCATCAGGGACGGCTAAAGTGGGCCGCGAGTCGCGTAGGAGGTCGCTGATGAAGAGCTCTATATGAGTTCGAAACATGTCGGGCCGTTCCTGACAATTTTTACGTGACTTTAAGTCCGTAGCCGTTTCTTTTACCACAGTCGAGTAGATTAGTATAGTCAAGGTTTGAAGAGCATACATTTTACTAGATTATAGTACAGAATTATAAGGGAACAGATGAACTTGTGTACATATATAAATCATTACCCTCCTTTTATTTCGCCGTTGTCGGGTAGCAGTGTTAGAGGAGAAATTGCAGGCAAATTTGTGAAGTAGATGATGTTATAGTGTCAGACAAAAAAGAGGGGTGTTATAAGTATCACATGTGTATCTGTGTGTCTGTTTGTGGCATCATAGCTCCTAAATAGCTGAACCAATTTAAGTGCGGTTTTTTTTTATCAAAAGGTGCTAGGACCTGTAGTTTCCAAGATATTCAGCTTTAATTGGAACAAGTGACAAGTACTTTGTCAATTTTGAAGCTCAGAATTTATAATTTAGTAGTTATGTTCAGTTTTAGTATCATTTTCTATATCACTCATTGAATGAAGGTCTCATGATGGCCAGATACTTGTGTGGGGGGTTTTATACATTTTTAATTTAGGTTTTAGGCCAAAACTAAACTTAGGCTGTTTCCTTTCAGCCTACTGGGGATTACACAGGATGTGCTAAGCCTCTCATTTATTTATGAAGCGATTTGTAGAGATTAGGCTCTGTTAAGTACGTTTATTATGTAACATGAAAAACTCACATTGCGGACTTATTTCTTTAAAAAAAAATTTTTTTCATACTACGACTAAATATATTGATAATTTCAACCAACTTTTTCAAGTGAATAATTCTTTTCCTCGAGTTCTAGATAGTAACATAGCTATTTCATGCTTTCATTGCGTGCAGTCACAAATAAGTTGTAAGAACCAGTTTTCTGCCTGAATTTTGTCAATTTCGAGTAGGTAGTTATTGAAACAAAAATTATCAATGAAAAATTCAAACTGTAGGTTTCAAATATATACCAATAAATTGCAAGGGCCCTGTTCTAAGTAGTAACAATGATAATATGTTAAGAAACAGGTTTGATCATAGAGAAACATGTCTAAAACAATCAGCATTTTTGAAGGGGTAAGGAGCCTTATGCATTTTTATTTATTTATTTTATTTTATCGGACAACCTCACACAATTCGATCTAGTGTCCCAAATTAAGCTCACATGACGACGATATACATACTTATATAGATAAATATATACTTAAATACATAGAACAACCATGACCCAAGCACAAATATTCGAGTTCATCACACAAATATTTGCCCTGGCCGGGATTCGAACCCGGGACCGCTGGCTCAGTAGGCAGGTGTCTGCAAACTGCGCCAAACGCATCGTCAAATTTTTAAAGAACATATGACGCAGAGAGCTTTCTAGTAGCGTAGAATTATGGCATGAAAGATTTGGTGTGATCGGCGTATCGATCTAATAGCTCAGTTGGGAGAGCACTACGCCGGAAACGTATGGTCGCAGGTTCGAGTCCTGCTTACATTGTAGGAGATCACATTGCATTTTTTTTCCATAATTTACCTTTGTGTCAATATTTAAAAATATAGTTAGGTATTTATTATTTGACACGGTTGCTGCAGAAAGATTTATCTTTAGTAATATTTCTCGATGCACAAACTGTGAATTTGGATGAAATTTAGTATGGAGATAGCCGACACCCCATATAGGCTACTTTTTATCCCGAAAAAATGTAGTGTTCCCGTGAGATGAGCGGGTAACAACGCGCGACGCAGCTAGTAATATATCTCAGTTAATATGAATTTAAAATCAGACTCTGCCGGACCTTCCCCGTTTTCTATTCAAGCTATTAATAAAATTTAATATGTTAACTAGCTTCTGACTTAATTAATTAGCTCCAAGTCTGGTGAATAAGTGAGTAATCTGTGGAGTAATATTAATATTAATTTTTAAGAACGGTCACTTCGAAGTCAGAAGTGGGATTATTCTTAATACGCTATATTAAAGACTAAAGGTGCCCGCAATTTTATTGCTCGAAGTCGGGTAAGATAAAACTCATTTTTACCATCTTTATAAGTCCAGCATTTCTGCACCAAAATTGATTCCAACGCGTCCAGCTGATCTAACAACATTTTTTTTTGATCGGGCTTTTTTCCGATTTTATCAAATAAAGGATAAAAAAAAGTATCCACATTTTACCTTTTCGAAAATATATGATAGAAAAATTGATTTGAAAACTTCCTCATTCTGAAAGAGCGTAAGGCGAGTTTGGTGACAGCGCAAATCATACAGTCGGACTATTACTAAGGACATTTTCAAATGAAGTTTTTAATCACAATTTGGGATATTTTCTAAAATGTAAAAATGTGGTGATAATTATTTTTTATCCTTTATTTGACAAAAACGATTGAACGATGACAATTAGAAAAGCAGAATTGAGCTCCAAGTTGCCACTGGCACTAACGAAACCACAACATTTAACTAAAGTTATTTCAGTTACCAAGTTATGCCGATGACAAAGTTAAATGAAGCGGAGCCAAGTTCCAAACAATTCGCCATGTTGTATTAAAATTAACAAAGTTTCGCTTGACTGTTTCACTAGGTTCAGTTGGGTGAGACACTTAGCTGTTAACAAATAACAAGTTAGGTATGCTATTTTCGGAGGTTAACGATTTAGAAAAAAAACCTAGCCAGCGATAACTAAAAAATAAAAATAAATTAACGGTCGATTGCAAAAAAATTGTACATGCTTAGTTAAAAGCTTAGTTAACATAAAATACGATCGCTTCCTTTGTGTTACCCATACATTTTGTATGACTAACTTTCGTCACACAAAGGATTCAATTAACATTTTTTTAATTAAAGCCCGTACTATATACTATAAATAACTATGTACATTTTTTTTGCAATCGACCCTTAAGAACAAAAAAAAATTAAAAAAGCTTTTATTTAAACGCTCTAAAAAGAAGAATTTTTTTTTACTATCTACTTATAACCTCATTAAATACAATTGATATAATAATAAAAGCTTGTCGCGAGGTTTAATTACCTATCAGTATTTAATTAAATTAAAATTGAAAATAATAATAAACTTAGCAGATCAATCTACATAATTAAATTGGTACTAGTTTATTTACAAATCGCGCGACAAGCTTTTATTATCATATCAATTTTATATAATGAGGTTATAAGTTGATATTTAAAATGTTTAAGGAAAAAAATATTTTCTTCTTTTTAAGAGCGCTTAAATAAAAGCTTTTTATAAAAAAATATCGTTTTAATTTTAATATTGACGATCACAGTATAAATTCGTGTATACAAACCTTTTTTCAAATGCGCTATCACTTTTTCCTAAATTTCTACGTTGTAATCAATACCTAATATTATATTTACAATTCAATGTTACTCCATTAAAATAAATATCAGTTAAACATAAACTAATTAATGTAAATTTATTGCCAAATCAATTTACCTAACTCAAAATTGGTCTAGAAAGCCTCGCAGTTCGGCTTTCTATTAAAAGGGTTTGTGTTCGATAATTGCGGGTTAATAAATTAATTGGGTAGGGTAGAGTAGGGTAGGGTTAGCGAGGGTTTCGCAGAAAATACAGTGCGTGGGTATTTTCTAGAGATGCCGCGAATAGTTGTTTGGCCGGATACCGGTTACCGGATATTCGGTCTGACCACCGGCCGAATACTCCCCGGCCGAACTATACCTACATTTCGAGTTTTTCAGATGCACGTCGTGCAGGTTTTGACCTGTTTCGTAGTGAACGTTCACGCGGACACATTTCTAGGTTCGAAACGAGTTATATCTTGAGTGTCAGGATAGCGGGTGTACATCAACGAATGGAGGGGTATACGTCAGGAGTTACTCTTTGAATTTGATTGTGCTTCATACACGTGGAAGCACATTGCAAGCACTAACCTTAGGCAGTTCTTTTACCCTTCAGTAGGCAGCCATTAGCTAGAACTGGAAATGCGCCCGCTAACCTGACGTCAGGATGGCGGGCGTCATTTATTTCTTAAATATTTCTGGAGTTTAAAGAGCACATTGCTCCAATTTTGGCGCACATTAAACACATTGCTATCACTAACTTCTAAAGTATACCGCAGTCCCATACGGTGATGCACATCCGCCATCCTGACACTCACATTTTATCATGTCATTACGGAGTAGCTTCGTTCAATAGTACACGTGCAGATAGTAGTAGTGCAGTAGATTCCATTTCTTACCCCAAAATCAAGCAAGTTTACTATCTGGTATCCGGCCAGATAGTACTTTGCTATCCGATATCCGGCCGGTTAATAAAATAAGGGCCGGATAAGCCGGATTACCGGATAGTAACCGAATATTCGGTGCATCTCTAGTATTTTCTTAAATCCACACACGTCTGTATTTACAATGTAAACATTACAGGCTAATGCAAAATAAGCTTAAGATTTCAGCGCCTGATGATTTATTCAGATTGGATCGGGATCTAAATACAATTAGAATCCTCAATTACATATTAAAATATATACGAAACGTGTTTACTCTTTGAAGAAGTCGAGTATCGATTCCAAACATGTTGGGTTTAGGTGGTAACCTATTTATATACACGATGATTTTTAATCGGTGATCAGAAGTAGAAAAATATTAATATTTAGCTAAAATTTAACTTAATAAGCGAGGTCTCGCGCAATCACCTCACTGTTAAATTAATTAAAAGTTAAAACATAATTAAAACTAATAACCACTAGATACATGGTCATCCTACATAAATTATTGAAGTACGATACCTACGTCAAGTGTCATCGCTTTGGCGGGAAATTCATTCCCATTAAATTATTAGAGGTTGTAAGCACACCGATACAGATTAGTTCAGTGACAAGGAATTTAGGACAAAATTGGTTTCAAAATAAAAAATTATCATAGAAAAATAAAAGTTTGTTTTCATGTAATTACGACTTCAACGTGACCGCCATCAATTACTGAGTTAGAAAAGTTGGTACCTGATCACCGATTAAAAATCATCGTGTATATGTATATCTCTTCTATCTTCTATACGTATATATAAAAATCAATTGATGTTCGTTTGTCTCGCTAAAACTCGAGAACGGCTGAGCACTTAGCTAATTTTGGTTTTATATTTTTTTTATCAAAGTATTTGTTGCCTTTTAATTTCCTTAATGGTTGTATTGTACGCACAATTATAGAAATCTGTAGGCCTATGATGGTTGCGTTTATCACGTGATAAATAAGTGTCAAAGCATCCGTCACGTTTTGACCAATTGCGAGTGCAAGGGACAGATGCTTTGTCACTTATTTATCACGTGATAAACGCAACCATCATAGGCCCCCTGGACGTTTTCGATATAAACTCATGCGTGTACTCTTATAGTGGAGTGAATATTTATAGTGGAACTGACGATGAACACCATATACAGGGTGACATATTACCCAGGCATTAGGTATCAATAAAGGATGCCATTTCTGAGAAAAAAAAACATAGGTAAAATTTTCATAATAAAATTTGCTGTCCAAATAAATAATTAAGAAGGGTTCCGTACCATTATCTGTAAGTTCGTTGTATGGGAACCCCCTTAAATATTTATTTTATTTTATTTTTAGTATTAGTTGGAATAGCGGCAATAGAAATACATCATCTGTGAAAATTTCAACTGTCTAGCTATCACCGTTCTTGAGATACAGCCTGGTGACAGACGGACGGACGGACAGCGAAGTGTCAGTAATAGGGTCCCGTTTTTACCCTTTGGGTACGGAACCCTAAAAAGCGTTATTGCCACCTTCCGTACAGCGCGCTAACGCGGTATCCACGAACGCACGATTTTATAGGATATCTTTCAGCTGTTTTATCTCAATATTTTAGTACCGAAAGATGCTGAAAGAAAAGACGCGTATTTTTTATTTTTTGCCAAGGAATCTACTGTCAAAATTTGAACAGTCAATATTATTGCACCCTGTATTAATAGTGGAATCAATGATAATGAGATAATGAAAGAATGGAATACTGAAATAATGAAACAATGAACTGACAAAATAATTAAATAATGATATAATGAAATAACGATATAACGAAATAATGACGTAATAAAATAATGAGATAATTAAGTAATGTAATAAGGAAATAATGTTTTTTTCTGTAAGTAGTGGCCGACTTCAAGGGCACTTAGTAAGTTAAGTACGTATTTTATGAATTACAGTGAAATTATACGACCAGATTAAGATGTCCATGGCGACATGGGAATGTTGGCCTAACCAATACCAGAGATTATATAATTATACAAGTTATCAATATCCATCCAACGAAACAAATGGGAGCGTGAATCGCGCTACATTTCTTTTTAGGGTTCCGTACCCAAAGGGTAAAAACGGGACCCTATTACTGAGACTTCGCTGTCTGTCCGTCCGTCCGTCTGTCACCAGGCTGTATCTGAAGAACGGTGATAGACAGTTGAAATTTTCACAGATGATATTGTATTTCTATTGCCGCTATAACAACAAATACTAAAAATAAAATAAAATAAATATTTAAGGGGGGCTCCCATACAACGAACTTACAGATAATGGTACGGAACCCTTCGTGTGCGAGTCCCACTCGCACTTGGTGTATTTCTTTCAAATTGTGACTCGCAGACAATTTTAGTTAATACAAGACTTAGAATGACTTTTATTATATTGATAACACACGATGAGAAATAAGTATCTCGATTACTTTGGTGAAGAAATATTAAAATCAGAAGAAAAACTTTTAAAAATTCCAATGTACGAGTAGGCGTCTGCCCACGATATTCTCAGAATATCGTTCAAACACAGATTTCAAGTACCTATATATATTAGAGTGGATCAAAATATTTATTTTTGGAATTAAATGTTCTAATAGTAATAAAAACTTGCTCTAGTGGATTACGATTAAGATTTAGTTCTACACGATAGCAATCGGAACAGGCTTTTTGCCTCCGCAAGGTCGTTGAAGTTTCCTAAAAACCTATACTAGACCTAAATTTTTCAAAACTCTAACCGTATTTGTAATGATATATATGATGTTTACTATAGTTATCCTCATTAAATACATAGTTATTCATTTAAAGGAAGTCCTGTTTATTTAAAATTTAACCTCAAGAAAAATCATGCCAATATTAGGCAAAATAGTAATATGAATGGGTTTTATAATAATAGTTTCTGAATAACTCTTATTGTTAATTTAATAAATTTATACCCTCTCAATAATGTTTTTTAATCTTGTGATCGTTAAGGCTAATAATTACGCCTCAGTGTTTTTTTGAAAATTGGACTTCCACATTTTTTTAATTCTCTACAGCGATGCGGACGCAAAAAACGTTATTAAAAAAATATAAAAAAAATCTTCTCGCATCTTTATACTATGCTACAACTTTTAAGAACTACTAGAAGTTAAATATGTAAGGTTTTTTTTTCTCATACAAGAGCGATCCACCCTAATATATATCTTGTTGAATATCAATATTATTGAACACTGGGAATTGCCCGTAACTTTGTCTTCGTATTTTTTTCTTTAAACGGGTAAAAAGTATCCTGAAACCATTTTTTCACTCGTAAAAATTGGTTAAAATATGTCCAGCTATAGTGAGATGAGAGATCATGAGAGTGTAAAGAAATTATGATTATGACCAACAGATAGCGCCCACTCCCACCCAAAACCCACTTGAAGCATCTCTGTTTGGCCCTATGGTTGCCTGATAGAGAATGCCATTAGGCATTAAGTTCGCCATTTGTACTGACTTTTGTTTTGTGCAATAAAGTTTAAATAAATAAATAAATAAATAGCGCCAAGCTGGCATGACGCCGCGCGCCCGTACAAAACAAAAGGCGATCCTGCATAACTTTACTAAGATTTTTCTTGAAATGACCCCTCTCCAATGAAAACGGATTTTTAATACAAAATCTAGATTTTTATAAATATGAGAGCTTTGCTCTGGAGGTTACTCTCTCATTAAGGCTTCCGATATCCGTACAAAAGAATCACAGGATCCCCGCATTGGAAACACTACCTCTCATCCTACATGAACACTAAATTTTTTCGGGACAAAAGTAGACTATGTGTTAAACCAGCTATCCAATGTATTACGGAACCCGTATCTAAATTTATCAAAATTGGTCCAGCCGAGCCGTTTGAGCGTAAAGAAGTAATAAGCATACAAACACACTCACAAAATGATTGCCTTTAATACTAGCGACCAGCCCGGCTTCCCACGGGTGCAATGCTGATAAATAATGCGTGTATTATACATATAAACCTTCCTCTTAAGTCACTGTATCTATTAAAAAAAACGGTTGCGTAGTTTTAAAGATCTAAGCATACATAGGGACAGACAGACAGAAGCGACTTAGTTTTATACTATGTAGTGAAGTGTGACTAGGCCTACGCGACTTTGTTCGCATTCGCACGGTGAAGAGAAAGATACAGATTTTAACACAGGCATAGTTGGATACTCAAAAATGGTTAAAGGATACTTTTTAACCAACTACAGTAAAGAGCAATACGCTCCTAGTCAACCTAGAAGTACCCCTTCTTATATTGTTTTGTATTGACGACGTTAGATCGCTATCGGAAATTGGCCACCCACGCTGAATCCAACTTTCCCGAGAAAGGAAAATCGATGGGGCTGTCGCTAGACAAAGTTTCTTATCTGGCCTTGCGAAAAAGTAGGCAACAGTTTGGTGTTTAGATTAGACACGTGCCCTTGTTTCATAGAATGTTTCCTTTCATAGACGTAATATTATTTCATCGAAAGCATTTTTCTCTGGAACCATAAAATATTTTGGAATTATATAAATTTCCCGGGTCTCAAACTATCTCAAATACCAAATTACATCTAAGTCGGTTCAGCGCGAGCGGTTTAAGCGTGAAGAGGTAACAGACAGACAGACACACTTTCGCATTTATAATATTATAGTATATTATAGTATAGTATTATAGTATGGATTTATGACTTTAGGGGGAAAGTTGTCTCTGAAATGAAAATTCTGTGAAATGAAGCATGAACGTGTGCGTATAAAAACTATAAAAATAGGAGATCCCTAATGAAATACCACAGAATGTGCTCTTTATTGATATATGATCATAATACCTCGAGGTTTTCCGTGCACTAATGATTTCAGACTAGGCAGACAGTAGGAGTGGAATGAATGAAATGAAATGAAATGAAATGAAATGAAATGAAATAATTTATTCAGTAAATAGGCCACAAGGGCACTTTTACAAGTCAGATTGTGAATCTACCGGCATTTCCCAAGAGGAGAATAAAATAAAATATAATTAATGAATTACAACAAATATAAGCGGAAGTAGGCTACATAAACAATACCTAAAAATCTGATAATGTAGTGTAACACGTCATTGTATTGCGGAAAAGGAATGTATGTATGTCAAATTATGTCATGAGTCAAGGAAAGTGCGTCATTGTTTTGTTTATACCAAGATTTTCGATGCTATTGCTATTAGACACATAATATATCTCGTGTAATATTTTGTACTGTCAGCAAAGTAGCTGTCAATTTTATTACTGGCTTAGGTATGTCCAATTGTATCACTGTATACATATTTCATATATATTGTAACATATAATCATGACGTATCTAGACAAGGAAACTTATTGCTTGTAAAAACTATTTGCTTGTATCTCATAAACCGTGACAGACAGTCGAAATATACACAGATGATGTACTTATTTCTGTTGCTGCTATATTAATGAGTACCAGAAACAGAATCAAATAAAATTGCTCCCGTACAACAAACGTGATTTTTTGACGTTTTTTATTTGATGGTAAGGAACCCCTCGCCTCGTGCGCGAGTCCGACTCGCACTTGGCCGGTTTTTTGTATGTTTGTGCGTAAGTAATATAATTTTAGATAAGTACAAACCTACAAATTAAAGAACTTGCAATATTAGAATGTTTCATCCTGCAGGAATATTTAGGGAATATAAAGTTACTTTTAAAAGCAGAAAATAAAAGTTACTTAAATGTTTTATGAAGTTGAAATGAAACATAGCTACGAAGGTTATTTCGTGATAATGGAGCTAATGGAACTACTGCACTCCATTTAGTTAAGTGCTTTACAAGCGCCTGGGATTTTTCTCACAGCAAACTTTCATAACTGCAAACAACATTAAATTTTATTGACCAGGCTTTATTCGAAAATATTCTAATTTAATGATTTAAAAATCTATTTTAAAAGATCCTCATTCTAAAAGAGCGTAAGTGACAAGTAGTTGCTCACAGCGCAGTAAATCATACACTCGACCTTTTACTGAGGCGGATTTATTATGGAATTTGTATCACTGTTCTCTTTGTAGGTTGCGACTGTCAATTTTCCACAAGGTGACGTCATTTGAGTGCTGATTCTGAGACGACGCTGCTTTTCTATATATCTCCTATACGTGTACGCATGTAATAATTAGTTATAACACTAATGTAATGTGATTGTTCTAAGTCTTATTTACGAAAAAATGACTTACTGTCGAGTTTCTTTCGGCTTTCTTCTCAACAGCGGTCTACTTACTGAATAAATTATTTCATTTCATTTCGCCTTTTTTTATATTTGTAAAACAAGTCCGTATTATCAAAAAAAAATTGGGGTCTATGATAATAACGTAATGAAATTAGATCAAACTTAACACTATTTTAAAATTTGAAACGTTGTCTATTACCGAACAAGTATAATTATTTATGGCTTCCGATCCCGGATTTTTTAGAGTAGTTAAGAGGCCTTATTCCTTTTCAAATGGTGTTTGTTTTAGAATTTTTTCTCTATGATCAAACTTGTTTCTTAACATATTATCAATGTTACTACTTAGAACAGGGCTATTGCGATTTATTGGTTTCTATTTGAAACCAACAGTTTGAATTTTTCATTGATAATTTTTGTTTCAAAAACTACTCGAAATTGACAAAATTCACGCGGAAAATAGGTTATTTCAACTCATTTTCGACTGGACGCAATGAAAGCATGAAATAACTACGTTACTACCCAGAACTCGGGAAAAGTATTATTCACTTCTGAAAATTGGTTGAAATTATCAATATATTTGTCATAATATGAAAAAAAAATGTTTTAAAAGGAATAAGGCCTCTTAAGTCCGGTATCCCGGAATCACCCTTACAAAAAAAAACTCAAGGTTGGAAGCCCTAGAGCTATTTAAATAGGGGACACCGGAGACTATCAGTAACACGTTGAATTTTTGATTTCATTTCTACCTATTTATTACGAGTATACGAATGAAACACTAGAGAAGATTGTCTCATTTGATCTTCACTGAAGCCGATTGGGAACTATAATTTATTGGTGGTTTGTGTAAACTACGACGCAATTAGTCCTGGGGCATGGTGGCGGCGGGTTTGAACACACGCCGATTTTATCTGAACAAACGTCAAACACTTGAAGCATCTCTGTTTGGCCCTATGGTTGACTGGTAGAGAATGCCATTAGGCATTAAGTTCGCCATTTGTACTGACTTGTTTTATGCAATAAAGTTTAAATAAATAAATAAACGTAGAAGTTACAACTAGAGAGCATTAGTGCAAACTAGTGTTAAGCATTAGTACGGCGCATAGTTACAGAAAATGTCTTGCCGATGGAGGTAAACGTGTAAAAGCAGAAAATAAAAAAGTTACTCAAATATCTTTTATGAAGTTGAAACTAGGTACGAAGGTCATTTCGTGATAATGGTGCTAATGGAACGAAACTGCACTCCATTTAGCTAAGCTAAGTGCTCTACACTAGCAAGCAAAGTTTTATCACTATGATTATCAAACCCAGTTTTTTTTGCAGGGTAATATCGGGGTTTTTTGTGTGGGAAATCCCGGAAAAATGCGTCCTGTCACTAGAGCTTCTACCGCATTTTTTGCCCAGAGACATTCCCCTTTTTTTTTTTTATAACGGCACAACATAGTGGCTCCACTTCGCCTGATGGTAAGCAAAAAGGGGAGCCCAAGTCGCAATGGCAACTGACGAGAAACCAACGGTGCCAAGTCAGTTGACACTGCCATGCTGGCCCGAGAGATGCTTCTTCACGCTTCGTTTGAAGGGTCCCAAGTTATAAGAAGGAGGAAACACATGAGCCGGCAAGGAGTTCCATACTTTAATAGTTCGGCAGATGAAGGAATTGCCAAACTTCTTGGTACGTGTGGGAATATTCTCCACGGTGAGGCGATGACATCGCAAGCTGTCACGTGAGGTTCTATGACGGAAAGGGGAGGGTGTTTTAGCATTAGTTTATAACTAACACACATATAGTCCAACTCACGAATAGTGAGGGCTAACCAGCCCCGACGCAGTTCAAATCATGTAAAAAAAAACTGAAAGCTACACGGAACCCCCTGCAGTGTTTTAATGTAAAATGCCGGTAAGCTCAGACATGTAAAAGGCCCTTGAGGCCTACTTACAGAATAAAGTTCATATATTTCATTATTATTGCAGGTTTCGTCCTCTGATACATTATGAACCCGTGAACGTGACTTCATCTAATACCCACGAATCCTACAGATAGAGCTCGCAATCCAAGTTTCCATTTTTTTATATGGGTAATCTCGGAACTCCGGGATTGCCGGGGTAATTTCCATACAAAAAATCCCGGTATAGTCCATACAAACAAAAAACGGGATTGTCCATACAACAATATCCGAGCAAGTTTCAATTATTTTTATCAACCGAGTTTATTTTGTCCTCAGATGACGGCGGACGCTGTCTGCCAGCCTTCGCTGGCCGCAAACTCGGCGAGATATGCAACCGTGAGAACCAATGCGAGGCTGGACTCGTCTGCGAGGAGGTCGTCCCAGGTATGTAGCTGAGGGATATCTGGTAAAGACTCCAAGCCTCCAGGCCTATACAGTCTCCAGGCCTATACAACCTCCAGGCCTATACACCATACCTACTTACATAAAATCTGGTTGACGCTGGGTTCTTGAAGTATAGACTTGTTGGTACAGAATTCAGCCCACGATACTCCGAGCATTCTCCTTTTCAACTTCTCTTTGGTATGGTATGTAGCTTAAAGATATCTGATAAAGACTCCAAGCCTCCAGGATCCAAGAGTCCACCAAAAGCAAGCCGAAGCGGCGATCGATGCCCATACGTGTTTTATAACGACAAATTGATAAATACTTGTTTTTCTGTCCAGGAGAGATGCACGTCTGCCGCCCCCCGACATCAGGCCGCAAGCAATACAACGAGGACTGCAATGCGTCAAGCGAGTGCGACATCACACGAGGCCTGTGCTGCGTCATGCAACGCCGACACCGCCAGAAGGCGCGCAAGGTGAGTTGTAGCATGTAGCAGACGACATGCGTCATAGCAATCCTTATTAATAGAGCAGTGATGCGTCACGCAACCCCCATAACGAAGGCTTACAGAGTGAGTAGCATGCGGGAATACAACCAATTACACATCATATATTAGCCGATAGATGTCCACCGCTGGACAAAGGCCTGGCCCAAAGTTTTCCACAACGATCGATTCTGAGCCACCCTCATATAATTTCTCCCCGCGATCCTAACCTGCTGCGTCTTCTAGTCCGCGGTCGCCATTCAAGAACCATCCTGTCCCAACGGCCATCGGTTCTACGAGCAATGTGCCCCGCCCACTGCCACTTGAGTTTGGTGACTGTCTGAGCTATATCTACAAACTAACTATTGTAGCGCAGTGAACCAAAGAGGATCTTGGCCTCCGAAACAAGAGAACGCCACCGGTCCCGTTCCTGTGCTACTTCTTGCCAGTCATCGGCTTGAAGCTGACACAGATCCGCCTCCGCACTGTCACCCCAGCGATATCTGGGTCGGCCCACTGGACGACGATCAGTCGGTCGTCCCAAATATGCCCTCTTGACCGCCCGATCCTCATCCATCCTCAGAACGTGACCAAACCAGCGAAGTCTGTGGGATTTGGTCTCGCCGATGATATTTATATATCTACAGCCTTGGTTAATTCGATCCCGCAAGGAAACTACAAGTATAGCTCGCTCCATTGCCCTTTGAGTAATGTTGAGCTGTGTCTTATGCCAATCAATCAATTTGAGGGTCTCAAAATCAAAATCAAATCAAAATCATTTTATTCAAAATAGATCCATGTAGAATGCTTTTTGAAGGTCATTGCTATACATATACAATTCAAATCATTTTACAACTAAGTCCTAAATACCCTAAAATACTAAGTCATATTAAGTTATAGTAAGTCTACACTCTACAAGCTGCAGGTCATAAATTTTTCTTTACTATGGTTTTCCGAAATGTTTTTTGAATGGACAATTTGACAGTTCTCGATAATAGTGGCTGAAAGGATCTATGTCTTCGAAACTCCATACGATTATTAATACCTAACCCACAAAATAACGTCACATGTAGGTGGCCATTTGTACAGAGCGTTTTTAGCACTCCCAATAAAAAATTCAATCTATTAACATCCTCTAAAATAATTGTCCATACGCCTATTAACAACGAGAGCTGAAATGCACCAAAACGGCTGAATATTATTTTTTCCTTAAAAAAGTGTCTAAAAATAAATAGTCACCTAAAACAAGGTTGAATGATACTTTCTACCTCTCAACGGTAATTTCTACGTTATAAAAAAGGTATTTTACTTTTTCTTCCTCAGAGTTACGGACGGTACAAGATAAACCACTCAATATAATGACAGGGTAGCCTTACAAATTGTCTCTGCAAAGAAAGTAGAAAATGTTAATTTCTTTCAACAAGAAGAAAAACTTGCGAGGAGAAAATTGCTTGGAACTCTTTTAATTTGATCTGCGAAGTTTCTGCAAATATTTAATCTGAAATTTGAATATCACTCTTATTCAAGTTTGTGTCCAATTTAATTACAATTTGGTATGATATTGAGAAAATTTGGATTGTATATATTAGGCAAGGCTTCGTTCAAAACTTCTGATTGATTTAGTAATTTTTCACTATGATCAAACATGTTTCAACATATTATCAATGTTGCTACTTAGATCAGGGCTATTGCGATTTATTCGAATATGTATATGTATTTGAAACCGACAGCACAGAATAAAGACACTACAGAAGCCGCACTCTTTTGTTATTTGCCGCTTTTGCAAAAGCATTAGCCTACTCGTATCTGATTGGCCATTTTTAATGACGTACGACGCTGTTGGTTCTTGCTTCTTTGGCGCGTGTCATACTCCTAGGGTTGCCTACATTAGCAAAACGGAAACTACTTCTCTGTGTTTGTAATTATTTTAAAGCTACTTTTAACAAAATACGTTCAAAATAAGAGGGACCTAGCGCGATCTTTATAATGATGGGCTCTAAGAGTGCCTACTGGATCTTTGGATTGGTTTAACGTAAACATGTGCGGTTTTTTGCTTTTCGAACCATTTTGATTAGCATTAAGATCCAGTATTATAAAATTGACCGGATTTTGTATCCTGGAAGTGCTAACTAGATCTCAGGACTGGTTCAACGCAGTCACGTGCAGTTTTCGTATTCTGATTCACTTTGATGAGCAAGTAGAGAATGTGTTTATATTATGTAAATGCATTTTTAAATTTTTATTTTAGTCTTTGGAAGTTTGTAGACAGAAACATTTTTATTTATTTTATTATTGGTTTTACACCCGTTTACATAACATTTAATTTTTATGCACACTTGACATCAATGATTGATGCAATCGACGACGATCAATGACAATATGGTTTATATTTGTATACATAGAAATAAGCCCGTTTCTAGCGTCCCTTTATGTTCTGGGATTATTACATTTTGTTTGTTCGATATTTTCCGAAGTTGAGTGAATTTTGAAAATCCAATTTCATATTCTGACTTGGATGACCCAAAAGCCTCTCGGTATCGGGAGGCTTTTGGGTCATCCAAGTCAGAATATGAAATTGAAACTGAAATTTTAACCCCCTAGGACTAACTTAAAATTTTCAAAAAAAAAAGTCCCCATTTTGATTTTTTTTTCACGACTGTACTCGGGTGGGGGTCCCCTATGACATTCGTTCGAGCACCCCCTACCCATTTCCAGCAGTTTACGAGATACGGGACCCTTAAAAAAAAATCTCCATACAAATCTTGTTGTTTCGATATTTTCCGACTTTGACTAAATTTTTTTGGACACCGATTTCAGATTCATATTTGTGAGCCCCAAATGCCCCCCGATACCGAGTTTCAGCCCCCTAGCACCAATTTGAAATTTTGAAAATAAAAGCCATTCGCCATTTTGAATTTAATTCCTTTATTTATTTTAATTCTAATTTTAAATAATGTTATCATACAATTTCATATTATAAAATAATTACGTAACTAAAATAAACTAAAAAAGGTGTAAAAAACTGTGCCCCCGCGGCATGGTCCCGAAGACGCTGGCAGCATTTCCTCGCTGAATAGCAATGCTAATGCGTTGTGCGAGGAAACTGCCAGATCTTCGTTCCCCAGTAGTTTCAAACAATCTTTTAGCGAGGTCTTTATAGAGTTTGTGGGCGCTGGGACCCCACGGACCTAAAGTCTCGACCCCGAAAGGAATGAAATTATATTCGGGGCCGAGACCACTATACTTATTATGTTTCAATTTTTCGGCCGCCTCTGCTGCCGCCCCTGCTCTGTTTGATGTTCCGTGAAGGTGAGACGGGGCCAGTGTGTCTACGCAAGTGGCGTCCCACACCAGCACCCGGCCTAACCTCCACGGAATCAGTGACATTCCGTCCGGTCTCTTGCCATCATCCCTGGCAATGCCCGGTGGCTCTAGAACTGCCGGCACGTTGGCGGTGGCAAGAGAGCGGCGGATAATGTCGTTAAGAGCGGCATGTCTAGAGAAGCGGCCTGCACTTTTTTGACATAAGAGGCCGTGATGTCCCAGCGCGTTGACCTCGCTGCCGCAGGGGCATGTGTGTGGCGTGCATAAATTAATTCCTAGGCGCAGGCAGGTGGCAATGCGGAGGGTGTCAGGCTCTAAAAAGGTACCAGTGTTGGCTGATGGGAAAGCGTGCAGCCAGTGGCCAGCTTCTTTGGTACCCGCTGCCAATATTCTGGCACGTTCAGAGCCCGTACTGCGACTCAAGAGGGAATTTTGAATAAAATTTGATTGAATGTCATCCCAGGCCCTTTGAGAATTTAAATTTTCAGGGAAGTCCTCACCCGGGCTAGCTGCGGACCAAGCTCTTTTGGCCTCTGTCAAGCCCGCAGTCTCATAGTTTAAGGGAAAGAAAGCCCTTAGAATTTTACCTATGAGACCTGCCGAGCTATGGGCAGAGGACAAAAAAGCTGGCGTGGAGATGGAGGTAATTTTGCGAATCCCAAGCCCACCAAAGCGAATGGGAAGGGATGCTTGGGTCCAGGATTCTTCGCTGAACTGAATATTTAAAATGCATTCCAGATTTGCTTTGATTATGTCATCAATTTGACCAAGTAAATTTGGAAATTTAAAGAATGGACAGCAGCGAAGGACATAAGTGAATTTCGGGACAAAAAGGCAGAATTTAAGAATGGTAGTAGCGAAATGGGGGCTTAATTTAATTTGGTTCGCTAATTTTCACATTCATAAGCGAAGTCGAACAAGACACGGCGCGCACCTCGTGCGCTAAACGCAGCAATGCGGTCTAAATCTGTTTGTTCGTGTACACGTTAGTTTGTGGACACGTCCACACGCGCATTGCGTTTGTAGTAGTGTACCTATCGCAGCGCGGTTGTATGAAGCTTAGTCTCTATTCCGTTTCTTTACTCATGTGGAACCAGTCCTGAGATCCAGTAGGTACTTCCATGATCCATCATCAGGTCAATTTTATGATACTGAGTCCAAATGTTCATTGTGGTGAATCGAAATGTAAAAACCGCACATGTCTGCGTTGAAACAATCTTGAGATCCAGTCCCTATTTCCAGGGTCCATCATCAGGTCAATTTTATGATACTGCCACATACCGGCTGTAAATTTTCAGTAAAGTGAGCAGAAAAACCACACTTGTCTACGTTGAACTAGTCCCGAGATCTAGTAAATAAGTTCCATCATCAGATCATGATTTAATGGCTATGGGAAAACCGTAGCAGTAACCGTATTCTCTTACTAATAAAAAATATATATATTTACACTTTATGGAGATAATCGGTGAACTTACGTTCAAAACGATTCAATGTAGCGAACACTGAATCTCTTCCTTTTTAAAGTCGGTTAAAAATATTTAATAAAAAATCACAATAATATGTAAATAATAAAAATTTAATCGATGCGTTGTCTTCGCTTCGAACGTGCCGACCCTAGCCGAATAAAGGCGGGACGATGGGCGGGCTGGGGCACAATTGTGACCCGAAATTAGTAGGTATAGTTTTTGACACTTCAGCGAAGTGAAACCCCCTTGCCGACAGTTAGAATTTTTCATTGATAATTTTTGTTTCAAAAACTATTCTAAATAGACAAAATTCACGTAGAAAACTGTTTTTTTTTTTCAACTTACATATTTTCGACTGCACGAAATGTAAGCATAAAATAGCTACGTTACTATCTAGAACTCAGGGAAAAGTATTATTCACTTCAAAAAGTTGGTTGAAATTATCAGTATATTTTTCATCATATGAAAACAATAAACTTTAAAAGGAATAAGGCCTCTTAAAAAGAATTCGCTAAGCTTCAAATATAAAGTTTTCTGGTAACGGGAAAATAATTAACTGTTACATATCTAAATGTTGAAACGATTCACTGCTGCATATCTAAAGGGTTCAAAACCTCGTTTGAACCCGCGTTCAAACGGCTTCCCTGGCCTACACGGGCATCTTACCAGTTAGACCAGCAAAACCATGCTCGGGTCACTGAATTCTTCAACCAGTAGCTTCATTTCTTATATGCCTACCGCTATGCTACCGTAACATCATCTCAAATTATATCGAGAATCGATAGCAATGAGGTGCTTAATTCGAGAGGCTTAATTGAAGAACTGTGCTAGCGTAAATGTTCATATAGAAGCAAAAAACATATATGTTATGGTTCGAACGAGGTTCACAGTCACTAGTTATAGCCTAACAAGTGTCGGTCTTATCCATGGATAGCAGCGCTTAAAACAGCTTTCATATGGCAATAATGTGCATACGTCATATCATATGTTTGCATTATAAAACGACAGTAGCGATTTATCAAGGATTTGTGACCAAACGAACTATGGCCAATCTGGTGGACACTAAACCGGCTCAGGTCCCAAGTTGGCCGCCGTAGGGAAATCATGGCTCGATGGGGTCTGCTTCGGGACCAGTCAACTCAATGCGTCTGTAACTCAGCACCACAAACGATGGCCCATCTGCTGGTGTGTCCGGCATGACCACATTCCTGTTTGCTTCTTGACCTGGATGCGACGGTCAGGGCTGTCGACGCCGCTGCCTTTCAGGCATCACATATTTGAGAAACCTCGACACGAAAGAAGAAGGATTTGTCATTAACCGAATTCTGAACATTCTTTACCGGAACGCTGCTCAATACTTCGTAATGCTTGCGTAATAAACACTGAATCCTATTGCAAAAACTTGACATTCATCACTGTTGGATAGTTTTACCTTTATTATGCAAAAAATACTTGATATTTGCGTAATATTTAGTCCTGTTTCCTCTCTGTTTACATCAGAGACATTCACTGACTTTCAACGTCAGTTACCAATAATTTGTTGTTGCCTGTAAAATAAATTAGTACCACTAAAAATTCGCTATAGGGTGTGGCTTGCAAAACCCAGTTGGGCTTAAAGTAGATAACTGTAAATATTCCGGTGAATACGGTACCCTAAAAATTAACTTAGCAAACGGGACCCTTATTTTGCCTCGTTCATTGAAACGGGACTTGTTAGAATTTTCCGTCAGGACTAATTTGGGGCGAGGCGGGAATACAAAAGAGGCTCGTTAATTTAACTTAAGCAGAAGTTGTTTACTTGGATCTGAAGCAGTTCTTTAGTGATTTTTACGATCAATCATTCGACGAAAACATTTTCATTTTGAATCAGAGTTGCGTAATCGTTAAGCTTCTTCCACACTTAAATTAAATAGAGCACATCTAACAATAACCTAAATAAAAAATTTATAACACCTAGACAACTAGTGTAGAGTTGCCGGCCATCTTGAGATCCCTCATTCCTTAGTAATATACGTAGGAAAAAATACTAAAACTGAACATAACTACAAAATTTGAAATATTTTCTGAGATCCTTTCACTTCTTCCAATTAATGCTGAATATTTTAGAAACTACTGGTCTTATTTCCGCGAAACATAGCTAAAAACCATCTCGACTTACATGTCTTTCGATTTTAAAAAACCGCACTCAAATTGGTCCATCCGTTTGGGAGCTACAATGCCATAAACAGACACAGAGACACGAGTTAAACTTATAACACTTCTCTTTTTTCGTCGTGACTTAAAAAAATACGTGCGGTTACCATTACCTGACACATTGTTGAGACACTCTTTGTCTTAATCATTTCTCCTGAGCTTTTAGTTCTTGGCAAAGTCATCAAGTGCACCAAGTAATAGGTGCGTGCAATCTGTGACTTATTGATATTGCTTTCGGGTTTAAATTTGTCTCGCTTGGATCCGAAGGCTCTGTTCTTAAAACTCACAGGCTCATGAGCCTGAAGAGAGGAAGATGTCTGCGTAACTATCTACTGTCATCACAGTCTGCTCACACGATACAACGCCTACATCAAATGTCATCCTTCAAACTAGTCTTTCCGTCGAGACTCAATACCAATAAATCCCACTAATATTATAAAAGTGAAAGTTTGCGTGTATGTTGTCTTCTTCACGCTGAAACGGCTGGATGGATTAGCATGAAATTTGGAACAGAGATTGTTTATAACCTAATTTAATACATAATTGTCAAGCCTGGTTCCCGTAGGTGTACGCAATTTCAACTCAAGTGAAAGCTAAAGTATAATAATTCCATTGTTCATTGTTTCAGAGCTGCGGATACTTCAAGGAGCCCCTAGTCTGCATCGGACCAGTAGCCACGGACCAGATCCGCGAATTCGTCCAGCACACAGCTGGCGAGAAGCGCATTGGTGTCTACAGACTCCATTAAACCCCCATTCAAAGATCCGTTTCCACTAATCCCATTATAAATATGAAGTACAGTAGATGTTGTCTGATAACGGAACGTATGATCTGAAGAACTAAATCGCAAGCGTCACATTTGG
Source organism: Apotomis betuletana (assembly GCA_932273695.1). NCBI lineage: Eukaryota > Metazoa > Arthropoda > Insecta > Lepidoptera > Tortricidae > Apotomis > Apotomis betuletana. The sequence continues at coordinate 2,992,148 of OW026325.1, forward strand.
ATCATCTAGATCCGCTCATTTTTATGGCTTCCATCTTTTAGATCTCAAAGATCATAAATAAAAGGTGTAAGCCAAACATAAGAACGGGTTCCATTGAAAACACGTGTAATTCAGTGATAATGGAACTAATATCTCCGCAGCTGATAAAAAAACTTCCGTATAAATAATGGAATTAGCGCTTACGGATTGTTTCTCGTGAAGTAAACAGTGTATCCAATTTACTTGATGATAGAGTTATGGTTTTTTTTTTTTTTTTCAGACTTAGGCTTTTCTAGTTTAGAGTATTGAGGGGAGCTAGTGACGTCAATTTGAGAAAAATATGGTGACATTTCATAAAGGGTTACGACATGTAAGTAAGTATAATTGATCTAATAATTTGAAGGTAGATCTCGGCTGGAAGATTAAAACATATTCGCTGGAAAATTCAAATGGACCGATTACACACATGCTGCATAATAGCTTATAAAGCCAGTATTCAGCTAATGAAAGCCATGTAAAGGCTGTATAATCGCTTATACAGTCTGTGCTACTTGGGATGAAATTGGATTGTGGTTAAGGGTTAAGGTTGGAAGGTTGACGCATGTTTTGATTAATATACAAAAGGAAACGCAGATTATGAACAGGGAAATTATTTAACAGCATTTAAAGCAGTGTTTATGTATTAAGTCTTAGTTGTTTACTTCACGAGACCATTTTATAAATATTGTTTTTAAACTTGAAGATTAAAATTTTAAGAGTTGTCTATGATTTTGACCCAATTTTTAAGCAGCTCTTAACGTTTTTTTCTTAATTTTTGAAATAACGAGCATTAACTAAAAAACAAAATAGTATGGATGGTTGATTTAAGGAAGTTGTTAAAAATCATTTAGCCATTTAACTGTTACCTAACCACAACGAGAAGGTTTATGACTTTTAATGGGCGTTATTACAAATTTCGATTGATTATTAAAAAATGGATTCAAGCTTTCGTACACGGTCACCGATTCAGCATATTTTAATTTATAATTTTATGAAGCTTAGAGAAAAAAAATAAAAAGAGGTAGTGAGTGAAACATATCAAAATTATTTTTTAGTTTATACATGTGTAGTATTAGATAAAATTATTAAGTGTTTAATATTCTATTCTTATGAATGTCATATAAAATTGCGTCTTAATAGATTTTCATGTTTAAAAATTACTGTTAAATTTTAAAATTAGATTTAAAATTAAATTAAGTCTTGAACGATTGAAACATATACATATCCTGCTGGCTGAGGCATTTATATCTATAGTTCTAATATTGATGTTATAATATTAAATACATATCATATATTTCTAAAATAAGACGCTCTTTAGAGTAAATGTAAAATAAAAACTTTTTTTCGCTTATTTTTACTATACCTAACTTAAATCAAACTATGCTAGGTGCTTAGGTATACATATCAGTATATTTGTTTTTAATATATAAAAAGTTAGATATAAAATTCACATATCACTTTTCAGTCCGTTGTTTAGCCTAAGATTACTATGAAATGGTGACTATTTTCAGAGATTGTTGAAAATTTGAAATGAGAAATATTTTTCTGCCAAACTTCTAAATGCTGTTAAAGATATGAGATATCTTTTGTTTTCGACCATTTTATTTTTATAAAAAATAAAACTGGTTTGACTGGCCTAAGTCCTGTCGCATGACGCATCGCGTCGCATGCTACACCGTCGCATAAGTTACGTTAAGGTACTCTACTGTACTTATGATAACTTGTGTATTAAATATATTAATTATGTGTTAATTATATAAATTATGTCAGCAGTGTCGTTGTTATTTCAACCTTCCTTCCCTTTTCTATTTTTTTTGTCTATAAAGTATAATGTTATACAAGTTCTGTGAAAGAAAAAAAATGGCGTTTGGGCCTGGTATGGGAAATGTAGAAAATTTAATAAAAAGACGTATAAAAGGTAAAACATAATTTCAATAATTTATTGATGCCATTCAATTACAACTTCAGTCCTTATAAAAAAAAATATAGATACTTAAATACTACTTAACTATCAGCTAATACTTATGTCAGTAGACAGGTACACTAAGTACTCGTCATATAAGTACTCGTAAGTGAATTATATTTAACCTTACACTGGTAATAGTATATTACATACCTAGGGTGGTAAATTAGTGAATGTCCCAGATCACAGGTGTTTGTGACCCGAACCGGAGGTGAGAACCATAAATATGCGATCCGGGGCTTTACGAATTACCGCCCGTGGTTTGTCTAAAGTTTTACGTCTTGCCTTGGCCAGGAAGTGAGATTTTCCTGCCGGCGGGCAGAAAATTCCGCTTACGGCCTAGGGTGGCGGAAAATATATTTAATCTTATACACTGTTAAAATCCTTTACTTATTAAATATTGCACATGAAATATTGTCGTACTTATCTTAATTTTGGATGCCTTACTCTAAAGTTAGAAGTCTCGCTTTTCTGTCAATCAATTATTAAAGGATTGGGATGGCACGACACTTTATTTAAAATTTCGTATGTCAGAGTAATCCCCCTGATGGCCAGCCGAAACCAATAGGAGTGCTGTGCCTTTGTTAAAAATACATAGTTATATTTAGTCCGTCAGTTAGAATATTGAAAAATTTTAATCACGTATTTTTTGCTTTACCAAATTAATAAAAATTTTCAAAAATAGAGACCATCAAAGTTCTGAAGGGTTTATGACGTCATTTGTAAGTAAAAATGGTACCCACAAGTGACGCCACGCGAAACTTCGAAGCTCTGTTTCATCGTAATTTTTTGTTAGGGTTCCGTACCCAAAGGGTAAAAACGGGACCCTATTACTGAGACTTCGCAGTCCGTCCGTCCGTCCGTCCGTCCGTCTGTCACCAGGCTGTATCTCAAGAACGGTGATAGCTAGACAGTTGAAATTTTCACAGATGATGTATTTCTATTGCCGCTATAACAACAAATACTAAAAATAAAATAAATATTTAAGGGGGGCTCCTATTCAACAAACTTGTTTTATGGTACGGAACCCTTCATGCGCGAGTCGGACTCGCACTTGCCCAATTTTTGATAATCAAAAGAAAACATACGTGTTTATTATTTTTTAATATGATAGACTAAACAGTTTTTTTAGTCCGGTTGCCTATTCTAAGTATCTTTAACCGAAGAACGGTGCCGGTCCAAAGAATATCCGGGGCGGCGGGGGTGGAGGGTAGAAACGGCGGTAACCATAACCATATCCACCGTAACCGCCGTAACCATACGGACGGCCGTAACCATAACCACCGAATCCACCGCCGAATCCGCCACCGAAACCACCGAAAGGTTGACTGTTTGATACCTGGAAAGATAGAAAATTCATTAATATTAATTAAAACAACGTGTAATGTCTTGGTGCACGAAACGTAGATTGGCAGTAGTTGAAAAGGCATTACCTATAAATGTGAAAGTTAAAGATCGACGACCAGCGGGCCTATGATGGTTGCTTTTATCACGCGGTAAATAAGTGACAAAGCATCCGTCACGTTTTGACAAAATACCAGTGTGAGTGACAGATGCTTTGTCACTTACTTATCACGAGATAAACGCAACGATCGTAATATTTATGTATTAGTTGATTATTTATTTAAATAAATGTCACTTCATCGCGTTTTAATGATAGTTAAAGGCGATATAACTGAAACATCGTGAATTTGGCGATATCTAAAATTTGAGATATCGCGCTCTATTCTATTTGAGACACTCTGAATTTGCGCTTAGGTTTTTGGGTATAAACCTTTCTTCCATGGTATAAACAAATCCAGGTATGTTGACATCATTTAAACCACATAGATATTATATCAATAATTATATTCGTATTTGCGTGCGTTAATAAAATGTATTAGGTAATAACATCGACATCATTTAAACCACATAGATATAACAATGCTATATTTGTACCTATTTGCGTGCATAAATGAAGTGTATTATAGGTAATAACTTTATTTCCTTGTTCGCAGTTTTAATGTCATCGCTGACAAATGCGGAAAGTTAAAACTACATTTATTTGCATCATAGCTTACGTTGGAATTTAATGACGCTATCAATTGTCCGAGCGAGCGAAGTGCCTGCGTTTCTGTTTGGCTCTTCGCTCTTCTCTCTCAAGAAGCAAACAGGCTGTTTAAGAACATATACAGCTATTATAACTTTAATTTTCTTGACGACGCGGTTGGCGCAGTTTGCAGACACCTGCCTACTGAGCCAGCGGTCCCGGGTTCGAATCCCGGCCGGGGCAAATATTTGTGTGATGAACTCGAATATTTGTTCTTGGGTCATGGATGTTTTCTATATATGTATTTATATATTATGTATATCGTCGTCTAGTACCCATATTACAAGCTTTGCTTAGTTAGGGACTAGGTCCATTTGTGTATGATTGTCCTATATAAAAAAAAACAGCTGTTTAAGGGTTGTATAAGTGCTTATGCAGCCTGTCCGCTATCTCGCTCGGTATTAGGAGTTTTTTTTTATTCTACGACGGTGGCAAACAAGCATGCGGCCCGCCTGATGTTAAGCAGTTACCGCCGCCTATGGACGCTTGCAACGCCAGGAGCATCACACGCGCGTTGCCGACCCTTTAAGAACCTATTTACTCCCCTCTTGAAGAACCGCAGTTTTATATAGCACAAAGGTAAATCACACTAATATTATATTATGTTATGTGTGTGTTTGTTAACAATTTTTATTAAAGCAGTAACGTCTGCTAACCTAAACCAAATGTATACAATGAAGCGAAAAATTGTATGTTTGGTACTTCTTCACGCTGGATGAATTTTGATATGAAGGTATTTGACACCCTGGATCACATAGGCTACTTTAAATTCAAAAGATATTAGTGATCCCGTGGGATGAGCGGGTAACACCGCGCAGCGCAGCTAGTTATGAATATAATATAGTCTGGCTAATGACATATGACTCAAGGTTTTGGCGGGATATTTGAAAAATCTGCGGCTGGTCACACTTTGTGTAGTAGGAATTATAGTTTTGATACTAGAAAATATTTTTTATTTTCTATGCACACATAAGGTACTTAGCCACTCAATTGCTTCGAATTTTGAGTTGGACTCTATTTATATAATAAAATAAGAGCGGTGACAGGTAGCCGTAGTTACCAAAAGCAATCTAGTGGCTAAGGAAATATCATCATCCTCCTAGCCTTTGTCCCATTTTTTGAGAATGCATTCTCAATCGGGGTCGGCTACCTAAATCCCAAGATGTGGCGTAGGCACTAGTTTTTACGAAAGCGACTGCCATCTGACCTTCCAACCCAGAGGGGAAACTAGGCCTTATTGGGCTTAGGTGGTTTCCTCGCGATGTTTTCCTTCACCGAAAAGCGAGTGGTAAATATCAAATGAAATATGTAAGTAATACCTAAGGAAATATGTTAAATATTATGTGGACGTGCACTCAGTCAGCTTACATAATTTCTACCACTATGTACAGTACAGTCAACGACAAACACATATGTTTACACTTTCTAACCGTATACAAGGCGAAAAATTAAATGTAGTGTAAATAAGACCTAGCTCGATAATACCATAATCCATAATATTAATCCATCACTAAAAAAATCACATAAGTACTATGCCAAATTTCAATTCAATCGGAATGTTAGAACTAGTATATAAATTATCAAAATTATTTATAGAGGAACCACCTACTAATTTGTTTAAATCACAGACAATTGGTGATACCACAAGGAAATATCTGTCAACATTATTTGGCCAGCCAGACTCTAGTAAATTATATTAAAAGCCGTTGAGAAAAGCGCCATCTCTCTCGCGGTCCTTGCACTTGCTGGAAAGCAATGGGGATTGGGGATCGTGCGTGTAAACGCACATTCTAGGGTATGGCTCATGCGCATAAGCGTTTTAAACACATATGACGCAGAGGGCGCTCCAGTAGCGTAGAATTATGGGATTAAAGATTTGGTGTGATTGACGTAACGATGTGATAGCTCAGTTGAGAGAGCGCTGCGCCGGAAACGTACAGTCGCAGGTTCGACTCCTGCTTACATTGCAGTGGATCACATTACATTTTTCTTTCATAATTTACCTTTGTGTCAGTATTTAAATAAAAATAAAATGTAAACTATTAATACAAAGATCAAAGTTTAAAGAAAAATTTAAAATTGAACTACCTGGTGGAAGGGACCGGGAATCGAACCCGGTACCTCTGGATTACCGGTCCAGCGCGTTAGCCACTAGCTCCAGGTAGACCTGACGAATTTTTCCTTAAGCTTTGTGTGCCGATCTTAGCATTGTTTATTTGAAAGGTTTTTACACCTTAGCTTTGATCTTTGATTCTTGTATTAATGGTTTAAATAAATATTGTGGTGTACATTAAAAAAATGGGACATGACATGTTTTTTAAATTTGTAAAAAAAAAGTGTTATTTCCATATTAAAACTGATTCGATAAAAGCATTCTATTAAAATAATAAAGTTTTACTGTATATTTTCTCACTTGAGCACAGCAGGAACTAATCTAAACATTTCCTTCCATCCTCTATTTCTAGAGCGGGAACATTTTATTTCCTGCCTGAAATTATGCTCGACGGAAACTGCAGACTCCAACGGAAAACTCATATAGGTAAGGCTATGGTCAGGGTTAGACGGAGCGTTGAGCGGAGCGGGTCCGCACTATAGCAGAATATGGTATCAACAAGTAATGGGATCGCTTTATTAAATAACATGAGTTATATTATATAACCTTTCTTTACGCAAATGAATTATTTGAGTGATTGGTTGATTGATTTAGACCCGCTTTGCTATAGTTATCTTTGTCCGCGTGACATCTGTCATCTCATTACATTTTAATCGAATTTAAGTAAAAAAACGCACCATGCTTGATGGATTAGATTAGACTATAATGGTTCAGGCGTGAGGTAATCGTAGGTAAACTTCAAGAAACATGAATATTGTTAAGTTACTTAATTAGTGTTTGCGACAATGACATAAACACAAGCAGAGAATGTGGAAATCTTATAATAAATATGTAGGCACTAAACTTCGAGCCTTTAAATTAAAATCGACAATATAGGTAAGTTTATAACCATAACTCGGACTAATCATAGCAAAACAAGAGTTAAGAACAAAAAATAATGGAAATACGCACAAACTTGTGGCCAATTTTGGGTTGCAACGTAAAATATAAATTATATTTATAAGCGCAACCCAAATTTAGCCACAAGTTTGTGCGTATTTGAATTTTTTGTCCGTGCTATGTTTATAACATATCTACATGGTTAAACTTTGAGTTACTTTAGGTTAGTTTTGATGTTTCTCATTACGCTTGCCCGAGATTTTACAGTTTAAATTACGCTTAACGCCAAAAATCTACTAAATATAGCTAACTGTTAATGCCAATCGAAAATGGCCTATACATTATTATTACTATAGGTGGTCAAAACACGATCAAACTAACGTATAAAAAGTAACGTATTACAAATGACTTCTAGACTCAAACTCCATACTAAAAAGAATGGTATATACCTAACCAGTAAAACAAGAATACAGCAACAGTACATTACGAATTATGCTACATCTCAATAAGTGGCAACAGGCTCAGGCTAAGTGTATGATGTAAGCTGGGTCAGCTGCACAGCGCTGTTTTTCAGCTTGCACTTTGTGCATAGTTACATGTACTTTTGTACAATGTATTTGTACAAAAGTTGCCCAACTTATATCTCTGATATCTCGGGGAGATTTACTGAAGAGTACAACTCGGACGCGTTAATTTGCGCCCTATTTATATGTAACGCAATAGAGAGCACACTCAAACTTAACATGACCTGGTAGTAACATGAAATGATGAGTAGTCTCTTTAGCTCTTTAGATTTTTGGCTCGAATCGTAAACATCACGTTTTAATGACAGTTACAGGAGATATTCCTGGATTATACGAGACATTGCTTAATTGAGGTTGTCTCAAATTAGTAAATTAGTGGACTGTACTTCGTTTATGCGTCCGCTGCTCGCTCCACTAAACCTACACCACAGCCTTAGTAACACAATACTAGCACAAACGAACTAAATGGTTTCCACTGCGCATTTGTATGAATTTATGTAAATATGATTCTGCACTCACATGCAGCTAGTACTTGAATGTAACTAGACAACTTTACACACAAACGGACTATTTCAAGTAGAGATACAGCAAATACCTAGGTATTTTAAACGGGATTTTTCAGAAAATAAGCTCATGTCAAATTTTAACTTTAGCTGCGTTGAAACGTCAAAATTCTTTCTCCACATGTGGATAAAAAGCGATTTTCTTAATAGATATCAAACAAACAAACTGGGCTTTCCGAGCTAGTGAGGTGAAAATATATTTTTTGCTATGAACACAATTTTTTAAATATATCCACAATTACATATTGAAGATATCAAGTAATAAATTTCAAAAAAAGATGACATGTGGCTAGAGAAACATCTATTACTATTTATTGGTTAAATGATTGTGTAAATGTATAATATACATTTACACAATCATTTAACCAATAAATAGTAATAGTAAATAAATAAAGCAAACCACTTACTTGCAACATCACTAAAACCGCCACTAACAGAAACAACATTTTCACAGCCGCCATTTTGAAAACCGTTCGATCACCGATAGCCGATCGCCTTTTGTTATACGACATCGCAAACTTGTCTTTATATGACTAACTTGTCGATTCTCCTTTTACCATCAACATTTCCAAGCTTCGATCTTATTACAAATGCCAAAGAATACAAGTTTGAATGATTTTTGTCCTTGTAGACGTAAATAAATAGCTCTATTTGTGTCCTCAACTGTTGATTTTAGCAAAAGTGTGTGAAGTAAAAGATCGCTTTTGAAAAAGACATTATGTAGATATACCATATGGGGCGCTTAAGCTTTTTTATATAGTACAACGAATCTTTGTTTTATGTATTCCTAGTATGTTTTAGTCATAATTATGTTCAATATATGGAAACCCTTGCTTGTTTATGTTAATTTTGACCATAGGCTTCATCAAATGGCATCGCAGATTATTCAAGTGCGTAATTTCGTACATTGGCATTTTAAATTAATGAGTCATACCTAATGTTAATTAATTGTAAATGATTATTTTGGTACTTAGCGTAAAATTTGAACTGTCAAAGCCTGAGATACAGGATTCTCCTATTTCAGGCACCAGTATTATGAATGCTCTGTATAGATGTAAGACTTTTTATACTAATTGTTTTTACTATGATTTTATGAATAAAGATTATTATTATTATAATATGTAGACGGAAACGGAATTCCTAGAATTTAAACTAATCAACATTTATTTAGCAACTTTACACTAAATTAAATATATAAAACACCTCCCATACAAGTACCTGGACATCATGAGACCCTCATTCAATGAGGGATATAGAGCATAACTACTAAATTTGGAATTCTTAGCTTCAATAGGTATTGGCTCAGATCATGACACGAGTTAATTTTTTAGGGTTCCGTACCCAAAGGGTAAAAACGGGACCCTATTACTGAGACTTCGCTGTCCGTCCGTCCGTCCGTCTGTCACCAGGCTGTATCTCAAGAGCGGTGATAGCTAGACAGTTGAAATTTTCACAGATGATGTATTTCTATTGCCGCTATAACAACAAATACTAAAAATAAAATAAAATAAATATTTAAGGGGGGCTCCCATACAACAAACGGGATTGGTTGCGTTAACTTTGCACCTCATTTGTATGGAGCGCTATACATACCAGGTGCAAACTTAACTTAACCACTTAAGGATGGAAAGTGTTTGTACGGAACCCTCGGTGCGAGAGTCTGACTCGAACTTGACCGGTTTTTTTAATTGTTTTATTTAAAAGACGAATTATATTTTCAAATAAGCATACAACTGTAGTGCATTATACTTATACCGTATGCTTAGCCAAACATTTAGCACAAAGCTACTAAACAGATCGATCGGAAAATACGAGTTCATTGAATCTCGGGACTTTACCGAGATGAGTAAGACAAAGATACTGCGTCATTTGTCGCAATATTTATTAACAAGATTAGGCTAGTTTAGGTTTTTAGGTTAATTTTATATATGCTATATTACTTATGATTATTTTTAAGGTTCCGTACCCAAAGGGTAAAAACGGGTCCCTATTACTGAGACTTCGCTGTCCGTCCGTCCGTCTCTCACCAGGCTGTATCTCAAGAGCGGTGATAGCTAGACAGTTGAAATTTTCACAGATGATGTATTTCTATTATAACAACAAATACTAAAAATAAAATAAAATAAATATTTAAGGGGGGCTCCTATACAACAAACTTGTTATAGATTAGGGCACGGAACCCTTCATGCGCGTGTCGGAATCGCACTTGTCCAATGTTATATTCTAAATACTTAACTGAAACAAGATTAAATAAATTAACTGTCTATCACGGTTCATTAGATAAAGCCTTGTATGGGAACCGCACTTAAATATTAATTTTATTCTGTTTTTAGCATTTGCTGTTATAGTGGCAACAGAAATTCAGTCATCATAGAAGGTAATCTATTAAATACAGGACAGCGTGTATAAAGACAGCCATTCGTCCTCTGATCGTAGACGACGGATCTGCGACGTAATTATGCAAATACCATATCAAGAGTCGTATGTCAAACCAATGACTGAGGTTTTTCACAAATTACCATACTAACTATCACATTTTGTCCCCAATGACCCGATTGTCCTAACTGAACTTATAAAGGCTGATCAATCCAAATGAGAGAGAAAACGTAAACGAAAACTATAAGAGATAGGCAAATCTGTTCTTATGAATCATGGCGCCAATTTTAGATTTAGGTAATAGAAACTGCATTCTTTTTTTTAATAAATCTCATACATGGGAATTGAACCTGGTTAAAATTCTGTAAATTAATCGAATGTCGTATTTTAACATTCTTTACAGCGGTTTTGACCGGGTTATGTGTGAAATTATGTATGAGATTTATAAAAAAAATAATGCAGTTTTTATTCAATCTAAAATCGAGGCCACGGTTCCTAAGAACAGATGTCCCTATCTCCTATAGTTTGTGACTTCTCCCTACTGACCCATTTGGGTTGATCACCCTGTATTCCGACATTTTTGAAGTAAGTATAGGTACCAAATTCAATAGGGAATTCCGATATCTTACATTGTATTGAAAAATATATCTGTTTTTAGGGTTTCGGGTGATTCTCCGAGCTTTCTAACCGCGCGCGTCATTCCTTTTTCGCGATTATAACCGCAACGGAAGAGCCAGCAAATAGAAAACTAATTTCATTACTTTATTAACAAAGAACCATTATTATTTTTATATAATTTTATTTTATTATACCGACTAGTTTTGAAAATATAAAAAAGTGAAAGCAGCGTTATTAAGAACTAGCTTTTTCCCGCGACTACGTCCGCGTGGAACTTGGAAGTATGGAAGCAACCTTGTACAACACGATACTATAGATATCCACCTAATCACCCTAATTAATAAAAAGGATTATTAAAAGCGCCTAAGCAAATGTAAGAGCAATTGTGCTTTTGGTCTAATCATTACATTTCCTACAGGGTCATCAATGTCATCATGAATTACTTACTCACTTTTCAATCTTTTTAGGGATAATTTCCAGGATAAAAACTATCCTATGTCCTTCCTCGGATCTTAAACTATCTCCATGACAAATTACATTAAAATCGATTCAGCGGCTTAAGCGTGAAGAGGTAACAGACACACAGACAGACAGACACACTTTCGCATTTATAATATTAGTATGGGTAGTATGGATCAGCACTCAAATGACGTCACCTTGTGTGAAAACGTACAGTCGCCTACAGAAAGAACAGTAGGTACAGTACAATTTCCATACTAAATCAGCCTTAGTAATAGTCCGACTGTAGGTATGATTTACTGCGCTGTGCCCAATTAATTGTCGCCCATTTTCAAATAGATTTTTTAATCATTAATTGGGATATTTTCAAAAGAACAACCATGACCCAAGCACAAATATTCGAGTTCATCACACAAATATTTGCCCGGCCAGGATGCGAACCCGGAACTGCCGGCTCAGTTGGCAAATGCTTTCAAAGTGAGCCAACCGCGTCGTCACAATTTAATATTTATTTTTTTATATTTGTTGTTATAGCGGTGGTAGCCTAGTGGTTAGGGCATGCAACTTTCAATCCGGAGGTCGCGGGTTCGAACCCGGCCCGTACCAATGAGTTTTTCGGAACTTATGTACGGAATGTCATTTGATATTTACCACTCGCTTTTCGGTGAAGGAAAACATCGTGAGGAAACCACCTAAGCCCAATAAGGCCTAGTTTCCCCTCTGGGTTGGAAGGTCAGATGGCAGTTGCTTTCGTAAAAACTAGTGCCTACGCCACATCTTGGGATTTAGGTAGCCGACCCCGATTGAGAATTCATTCTCAAAAAATGGGACAAAGGCTAGGAGGATGATGTATTTGTTGTTATAGCGGCAACAGAAATACATCATCTGTGAAAATTTCAACTGTCAAGCTATCACGGTTCAATAGATACAGACTGGTGACAGACGGATAGACGGACGGAGAGCGGAGGCTTAGTATAATAGCGTCTCGTTTTATCTTTCGGTACGGTACGGAACCCTAAAAATTAAATGTCATTTGAGGTCTTTAATTCCTTTAAGAGATCCAAGAAAACCCCTGATATCTTAATTAGGCATTATCCCTAGTGAACATTGTACGAACACAAGACTTTATTTGTTAATGAGCCCATTATCTGTTCGCACTTCCCTTTGTTCTAGTTACAAATAAAATTGTCGATATAATCCCAACCCTTTGCTGGTAGATATAAAGTTGTTTTCGCAGTAATTGGTGGCTATAGAGCACCGGGTCAAGAACGATTGTGACGTAAGCAGGACGTTTAGTGATGTGAAAGGGTGATTAGTTATCGATATCGATAAAAAAGTTTTTACTTATCGATATAAATGAGACAGGATTTTGTTGCTGACTGTTTTTATACAAAGTCAGTTGCTTATCAAGACCAGTTAGGAGCTCAAACTGGCGTCGTTGTGTTACAAAGTTTCACCACCTTTCGGCTCCATCGTCAGACCAACTAGATCTATAAAAAAAACTGGTTGCCTGTAAAGTCGGTTTTACGGGCGAAGATTTTACGTGACAACGCGCGGCGGACCGATCATGTTTGAGTGGGAGAGAGACGCAAGGCATTCGCCGGTCCGGCGGGCCTCTCTCGTTCGGTGACTCATCGTAACAGACGAGAGCGGGCGTTACATTTTTTCATGAGTGACTCCGAGCGCAACCTAATTTAAGACGTTGTCACGTCAAAAATAGGTTCCTACTATTATAATAATGTAATCAAAATATTTTTTCTACGGAGAGGGGTCATTATTTCAGGAAATATGCTTAACAGCGAGATACAAGAGCGCGTAGCCCCATCTGTTAGTAAAAAAAAAATGTCAGCTCATCACGCCGAAACGGCTAGAAGGAAGTTTAACCAATTTTGATAAAGGGGATAACTGGACGTCCAACGATGGGTATGTGAAACTTGTTACCCGATTATGGTAAAGAAAATAAAATTCGCAGTCGAAATGGTAGTATTAGTAAACACCTTCCAATATTATATAACAAATTCAAAAAAATACTCAATAGGATTCCTTAAAACGGTACCCTAAAACGTATTATTTGTTAACCGGTACTAGTGTCATAATATTTTACTTTCATGTCACGTTCGTGTTCATTTACTCACATTTAATAATATAAAGAGCCAACTCAATATAAATAATCGTACTTCGTGTGCAAATGTATTTCTATTATATTAAGATATCATTTCTAATGCGGATATTTTCGAGTTATGACTATTTGACACTAAGGATTTATTTAGACTGCGTAGTATATTTGATGACAAAATAAATATAATGACCTATATATACAGTTTATTGTACACAAAGCATTATGTTAATGTATATGGTAGGTACACAGGCAAACTTATCCCTTTAAAAGATCCTTTTCAATAACTTGGTATTTCATAATAAGTAGGCCAATCCTACTCGGGCTTATGAACATCGTTCCCACGCTATTATACTTATCTGATTAAAACTGATTTATCGATAACATCGGTAATGTCCGTCATGTCCCATCACTACACCTGCTGCAGGCATCTGCACCGGGTCGATGCAGCCAAGTTGCGTCACTATCAACATTCACCCACCAAACCAAACGCCGCAATCCCGTACAAAATCACTGGCTTTTACGACCTTCCGTAACATAACCGTTCAAGCAGTTGAGCCTCTGGGTATAAACGTCTTATTTTCATCTGAAAGTTGAAGGAGTTAAGTCTCTTTGGATCTAAGTAGAAGTCTCCAGGGATGCCTCCTACGGAACTCCTACGTTGGGTATTCTGCAGTTAATGGAGCATTAGTGTTAATGTTGTATTATAATCAAAGTTTCACCTATAATATGGTAATGAGAATGACGGTGTTTTCAGCTACCTACGAAAGCATAATAGAGATGTTAACTTAAATAAATTTTTAGCGTTCCGTACATAGGGTGCTCATGGGACCCTACTACTAAGCATCTGTTACCACAAACACGACGCCACTGGTTTTTAAAAGGAATATATCAGGCCAAAATGAAAGCATAGAAAACTTTATCACACTAATATAATAAAGGCGAAACTTTGTGTTTTCATGTGTATGTTTGTTACTTCTTCATGCTCAAACGTCTGGACTAATTAAGATATATTTTTGTATAAAGGTAGTTGACACATAGGCTACTTTTTATGCCGAATGTAATGTTCCAGTGGGATAAGCGGGTAACACCGCGCGGTGCAGCTAGGGTGTTATAAAACACAAACAACAAAAAAAGAAACTAACATTTAAAATAATATTCCTAAAACTAAGTCCCCTCGGGGTGCCTCGGGTGAAAGCCTTTGCACGAGAAAGCTGCCCGCGCGTGGGTCCCCTGTTGCCTCCCTCAGGCGCTTACCGAGCTCAGTGCCATATTTACCCCTAGGCCTACAAGGCCCGAGCCTGGGGGCCTAGCCAGTCTAAGGGCCAGTCCAGTATAGAGGGGGCGCCAAACGCCAAGTGCCTAGTACCCTGTCCTCTAAGTCCGAGCCTGACCAAGCTCTTTGTTGAACCCACGTGCACCCTGGCCCCACCACTAGTTGATATACTTATGATAAATTGGACATCATCAAGAACATCAAATTAAGCCACGGATTTGTCATTAATGCATCAGCATTTTCTTCAACATAGGAAATTGCTATCTAAATATTTATAGGCGCTAGGGTTTTTCTAATAATCAAGATACGAATATTTTTCAAGTACCTCTTCTACTTCTGATTGTACCGTAATATTCATAGTAGTTCTATTTCGAATAAAATCACTGCTTCTATTTTACGCAGAAGAAACGCAGAAAAACTAGTTATGCGTTAGCTTCATAAAGCGGAGTGAACTCTAATCAGTAATCACATGAACGCGACAAAGACAAACAACATTTATTTCAATTGGTATGAATGTGGGTTCTTCCGTATACGGCTGTGCAATAGCCTTTGACGCGCGCTGTACCCTTTTTTTATTAGCCTGTTAGAGTGTTCCACTGCTGGGCAAAGGCGTCTCTTTTTGATCTCCACAACTCCCTGTTAGACGTTGCTTCCGACCAGTCAACCAGGAATGCGTCTAGATCATCCCTCCATCTCCGTCTCGGTCTGCCTTGACGTTGCCGCCCATCTGTACTCTTACGATGAGTTTACAGTGACTACTCGCTAGCGAATCCGTAAAGGATTCGTATGGAGATAATTTTTATTAAAGCAGTAACGTCTGCTAACGTAAACCAAATGTTTACAATGAAGCGAAGCGGATGCCACCCAAAGGCATGCAGGAGCAACTGGTTGAAAAATTCAATGGCTCTCGCATTAGGTTCAATGGTCCAATAGGTAGGCCGTTGGAGACGCAGATTCGAACCCTTCATTTTTCGCTTGATTGTAAACATTTGATTAGTATGGAGCATTGTAGTTCTACAAAGCAACCGCTGCAATAGCTGTGCTATTCTCTGTACAAATCGTTTACGCTGTCGCTAGTGAGTACGGTCACGTCAACTCATGGTAAGCGCACTGTATCAATATGTATACATATGAACATACCACGGATAAACGGGGGCAAAAATGTACCGGTGCTAGTAATTGATTAAATGTAGATTAAATTTATCGACATCGATAAAATGCAATTTTGAATCACCATTATCATAACTAATGGCTAAGTTGGCATACCTTTTAATTATGTGCAAACCTCATTTATTTATAATTATCGCAACTATAAACAACTGATATCTGACATTGAGACTGGACTAGAATCACTTTTGACAACTTTAAAGTCTGAAAATGTAGAAAAAAATGTTGATTGTATATTACGAAAACTACATAAAATATCAAATAAGATCATTCATCATTTTTTTTTGTGTATATCTATACTATTATAAAATCCTAAATTTGTATTGAAAATAAATTTTCTATGGAGGGAGGTCATGATTTCAGGAAAAATCTCGATAGCGTGATGCAGCCGGATAGTTGTTTTGTATGGACACGCTTCGCCGTGCCAACCTGGCGCCATCTGTTTTCAAAAAAACCGTTGTCCTCGCATCACGCCGAAACGGCTGGATAAAAAGTTACCAATTTTGGTACAGGAATAACTGATCATCCAAAGATGGTTATAGGATACTTTTTATTATGATTAATATTTATCTCTGAAAACATAAATTCCATGAAATATTTTCCTTACAATGTGTAACCTTATAATGACAGCGTTTGTGATTTTGAATTTAGAACGACGCGACCCCCGCGTGGCTCTTACGTGTACAAAAACTAAAAAGTATGAATTCGACATAATACCTCCTTGCGGCCCACCAGTATTAACAATAAGGATAAGGTTGTTTGAGGCGTTGAGTTACGGAAACCGTCTTAGTTAGACAGAAAAGATGGCGCCAATTATCGACCAACACAGACGAAAATATGAGTGCAATGTTCGTTGTAAATTGGCTCATGCTCAAAAAAACATACATTTCTTTAAAAACACAATTTGCGACAATAGGAACTAATTAATGCTCTTTTATTGAATATGCAATTATATTCTTCTGTAGTTTGTAAGTATTGACCATAAAAAAGCCCGGAGACGCAATAAAAAATGTTAATGAATAAAACAGATTTTTAATTGCTATTTTATCGAGTGTAGGTAATTGAAATAAAAGTATTTCGAATCAATTTAAGTAAATTAAATACATTTTTAAATATGTTTTACCAACCAACATTTAGAACATTAAGCGCAAATTTTGGTATTGTTTGTGTTTGGCCTAACTTACTAATAAGGTAGCGAAATGTATAATAAACGTTAAGTATACGATATATTTAGCCACAATATTGCATCTATGTAGTTTTTTTATAAATAAAATTTATTCAAAGTAATAAATATCACTCATTCTTTATTTTTAACGGCGTGTTGAGATTTTGTTCTCAATGACCCAATTTTCCGCTAGGTGGCGTTGTTACTTTGACAAAACGGCTGCATCGCGCTGTTAAGATTTTTCCTGAGTTAATAACACCAGCTCCATACATGTTACGTATTGGAGCAATTGATGAGTCGCCTCGACATCAAGTCCAAGGGTCCACGTCGTTGCGTGCCTGTGACCACGATTTGGCACAAGCTAGGATGCAGCTGTGATGGTTAACCCGGACTTCGAAAATTACTACCGAAGTTGTTGAATATTGAACGCATACAAATGTAAGTAGCAGTGTATCAGGTTATTGAGAGTTGCTGCTCAACAATGTATGCATTTTGTATGAAAAACAACCATGATTCGAGACAAGACAAAATTATTAAATTTACAATGTAGAAAGGATTTCACCTAGCCGGGATTTGAACCCAGAACCAACTGAAATAATAACAGTGTTATCTCATGCATTTTCTTTTGCTTCCTTATTCATTATACCACGGATAACAAAACAGTGAGGCCATCACGTATCCGTTCAGTGGTGCTGTCGCCATTATTGACGTACGCTCGATTGAGTTAAGTTGGCACCTGAATCTTCTGGCGTTACTTAGGACATTATTATGACAGGTCATATTAATATATTAGTATTAGTACCATCGTAGACGAAAATAATTTATTGTCATCTTAATAGATGTCATTAATATGTTCAGGTAGGACTATGAGCTAATTATTTTTCAAGGTGCTTTGAATAGTTATCTACAATAAATAAACAATAAATATTCAAAACGATAAATAAACATGTCTAGCCTCAATTTAAACTAAACCAAGATGATGTTCACAATGGTAGCACCGAAGGTGCGGAGCGATCTAGAGAAGTCGCCCACCCACTAAATTAAGAAGTAACTTGATGCGAGGCCGTAGGCCGAGCTCTACGTAGCACCGAAGGTGCAGAGCGTCCCAGGGATGCCGCTCACATATTTAAGCTTATATTAAGTGTGTAGGCGGCCTCGCATTAAGTTTTTTAAATCTACAATAGACAATAAATATTAAAAACAATCTTTTAAACATACCTAAGTCTTGACTCAATTTTAATTAAACCAAGATAATGTTCACAAGCGTAGCACCGAAGGTGCGGAGCGTTCTAGGGAGGTCGCCCACCCACTAATATAAGTAGTAACTTAATGCGAGGCCGTAGGCCGAGCTCCACGTAGCACCGAAGGTGCAGAGCGTCCCAGGGAAGCCGCTCACACACTTGAACTTATATTAAGTGGGTGGGCGGCCTCACATTAAGTTATTTAAATCTACAATAGACAATAAATATTCAAAACGATTTTTTGAACATAAGTCTTGCCTCAATTTTAATTAAACCAAGATCATGTTCACAAGCGTAGCACCGAAGGTGCGGAGCGTCCTAAAGAAGGCGCCCACCCACTAATATAAGTAGTAACTTAACGCGAGGCCGTAGGCTGAGCTTCACGTAGCACCGAAGGTGCAGAGCGTCCCAGGGAAGCCGATCACACATTTAAACTTACATTAAGTGGGTGGGTGGCCTCGCAATAAGTTATTTAAATCTACAATAGACAATAAATATTAAAAATTGGGCGAGTGCGAGTCCAACTCGCGCATGAAGGGTTCCGTACCATAATCTTTAACAAGTTTGTTATAGGGAGCCCCCTTAAATACTTATTTTATTTTATTTTTAGTATTTGTTGTTATAGCGGCAATAGAAATACGTCATCTGTGAAAATTTCAACTGTCCAGCTATAACCATTCTTGAGATACAGCCTGGTGAAAGACGGACGGACGGACAGCGAAGTCTCAGTAATAGGGCCCCGTTTTTACCCTTTGGGTACGGAACCCTAAAAACTATCTTTTAAACATATGTCTTGCCTCAATTTTAATAAAAACAAGATCATGTTCACAAGCGTAGCACCGAAGGTGCGGAGCGTCCTAGGGAAGGCGCCCACTCACTAATATAAGTAGTAACTTAATGCGAGGCCATAGGCCGAGCTTCACATAGCACCGAAGGTGCAGAGCGTCCCAGGGATGCCGCTCACACATTTAAGCTTATATTAAGTGAGTGGGCGGCCTCGCATTTATTTATTTGAACATATTTTAAGTGGGTGGGCGACCCAGGGAAGCCGCCAACCCACTTAACATATGTTTAAGTGACTTAATAGGCGGCTTCCTTCCTTCCTTGGGTGGGACGCTCCGCACCTACGGTGCTACGCGGAGCTCGGCCTTCGGCCTCGCATTGAGTTACTTCAACTTATATTAAGTGGGTGGGCGGCTTCTTTGCGACGCTCCGCACCTTCAGTGCAACGCGGAGCTCGGCCTGCGGCCTCGCATTAAGTTACTTCGACTTATATTAAGTGGGTGGGCTGATTCCTTGTGACGCTCCGCACCTACGGTGCTACGCGGAGCTCGGCCTTTGGCCTCGCATTAAGTTACTTCAACTCATAATAAGTGGGTGGGCGAATTCCTTGAGACGCTCCGCAGCTTCAGTGCTACGCGGAGCTCGGCCTTCGGCCTCGCATTAAGTTACTTCAACTTATAATAAGTGGGTGGGCGAATTCCTTGAGACGCTCCGCACCTTCGGTGCTACGCGGAGCTCGGCCTTCGGCCTCGCATTAAGTTACTTCGACTTATATTAAGTGGGTGGGCGGATTCCTTGGGACGCTCCGCACCTACGGTGCTACGCGGAGCTCGGCCTTCGGCCTCGCATTAAGTTACTTCAACTTATATTAAGTGGGTGGGCGGCTTCCTTGGGACGCTCCGCACCTTCGGTGCTACGCGGAGCTCGGCCTTCGGCCTCGCATTAAGTTACTTCAACTTATAATAAGTGGGTGGGCGAATTCCTTGGGACGCTCCGCACCTACGGTGCTACGCGGAGCTCGGCCTTCGGCCTCGCATTAAGTTACTTCAACTTATATTAAGTGGGTGGGCGGCTTCCTTAGGACGCTCCGCACCTTCGGTGCTACGCGGAGCTCGGCCTTCGGCCTCGCATTAAGTTGCTTCAACTTATATTAAGTGGGTGGGCGAATTCCTTGAGACGCTCCGCACCTTCGGTGCTACGCGGAGCTCGGCCTTCGGCCTCGCATTAAGTTGCTTCGACTTATATTAAGTTGGTGGGCGGATTCCTTGGGACGCTCTGCACCTACGGTGCTACGCGGAGCTCGGCCTTCGGCCTCGCATTAAGTTACTTCAACTTATATTAAGTGGGTGGGCGAATTCCTTGAGACGCTCCGCACCTTCGGTGCTACGCGGAGCTCGGCCTTCGGCCTCGCATTAAGTTACTTCGACTTATATTAAGTTGGTGGGCGGCTTCCTTGGGACGCTCCGCACCTTCGGTGCTACGCGGAGCTCGGCCTTCGGCCTCGCATTAAGTTACTTCAACTTATAATAAGTGGGTGGGCGAATTCCTTGGGACGCTCCGCACCTACGGTGCTACGCGGAGCTCGGCCTTCGGCCTCGCATTAAGTTACTTCGACTTATATTAAGTGGGTGGGCGAATTCCTTGGGACGCTCCGCACCTACGGTGCTACGCGGAGCTCGGCCTTCGGCCTCGCATTAAGTTACTTCAACTTATATTAAGTGGGTGGGCGGCTTCCTTGGGACGCTCCGCACCTTCGATGCTACGCGGAGCTCGGCCTTCGGCCTCGCATTAAGTTACTTCAACTTATAATAAGTGGGTGGGCGAATTCCTTGAGACGCTCCGCACCTTCGGTGCTACGCGGAGCTCGGCCTTCGGCCTCGCATTAAGTTACTTCGACTTATATTAAGTGGGTGGGCGGCTTCCTTGGGACGCTCCGCACCTTCGGTGCTACGCGGAGCTCGGCCTTCGGCCTCGCATTAAGTTGCTTCGACTTATATTAAGTGGGTGGGCGGCTTCCTTAGGACGCTCCGCACCTTCGGTGCTACGCGGAGCTCGGCCTTTGGCCTCGCAATAAGTGTTGTGAACGTATGATATTGTGTTTACGCGTGCGAAGCCGCGGGCAAAAGCTAGTGATTATATAAAATCCTAGTACCTACTACACAACAGTTGTAAGTCATCTTTATCGATATCAAGTAATAAAATTAATTTAATTTGTCCTCGCACTATTAAACGTCAGTTCAGATTTGCCCCCGTCAATCCGGTGTTTGCATATGAAGTCGTGGCCGCTTTCGGGAACGACTGCTGTTAGCTCCGATTTTGTCGCTGGTGACCATGGCATGTGACTTTCGCTTATGCGGGTAATACACTTTTCTAAATTAGTCACTGATGAGAGGGGTGCAGCAATATGTGAGACACGTATGGAGATAACTCCATCTCACTCCTTCGTATTGCGGCTTCCCCCTCACCTGTGACTAATTTAGGCTTTTTTTAGAGGCCCAATCTCAACCTAATGGGAGAAACCACCCTCCAAAATACTAAAAATTTACTAACCGTTATATCTCGCTAAATATTGATCCTGTACTCGTAAGTAATGTAAGTATGTGCATGGTCTCATTTGATGCAGCACGAGAAATTACATACAAATAGACACTTCACTATGCAGAAGTTTAGTCTAGTGTATCAATACTTAAAATGTTCATGTTGTGTGTGCTCAGTGAGAGCGTTTTAGGAAGTAGTGCATGCCTAAATGTATACTTTAAACCATAATTGTTTTAGTTACACATTTACTTCTTGTTGTTGTTTCTGCAATAAATAAATAAAATCTTGAAATGTAATTTACGCTTTTTTTTTCCTGTGTTTAACGAATTAGATTTTCACGAGAATAATGCTAATTGGAATAAAATAATATTTTAATTGTTCGTTTACTAAATATGCAAGAGGTGTGATTTCGAATAAATTATTCAATTAAGTATTTTTAAGATGTCTGTTACTTTTTTTGTGTTTAGATATTAACTATTAGGTTATATGTGTGTGGTGAGGTGAGTAGCCACCATTTCTGAGTAGAAATGGGACAGACCCACGCGTTTCATTATTTATAAGTATAGTATTATTTGAAACGAGATCCAGGTGCATGGTCATTGACCCCGACAGGTTTTTAGGTTGGACGTATGTCGATATATCTGTATGTAGTTAGTACAGAAATACAGTTAAAACTTGCGATTTTTCGAATATTAGCGGTATCTGTATAGGCAGGGGGTCCCAAGCCGAAGAAGTTACTTTTAGTACTGAGAGTGAACAATAGATGGCTCTACCGTTAACATTTGTAAATTAATAAAATATGAATCAGCCAAATTAAGCAGAATTTTCGTGATTAAAATAAACTATAGCATATTTTATAAACAAAACCTAAAATATAAACTGATTTATCATCTTATTTCGAAGAAAACAATAATCATAAATAATCAACCGAGAACACGAAAGTGTTAGCTATGTTTCAGCATCCAAGTATTCGTAGTTGTTTGCAGTGGTAACGCTAGATGGCGTTTTATGTGTATCCCATTGTTGCGCTCACACACAGCCTACGACGGGGTGGCCATACCAATAAAAAAATGTCAGTTTCCCGGCTTTTTGAAACTCCAAATCGTACCTCGAGCGCCCGTTTACAATCGTCGTCTCTTTTAAGACTTTTGCAATGGAGACTCGTCGAGCTTATTATGATTGGAGGACTAGTTTATTTTAAACTATGCACGCTTAAAAAGATGAAAAATAAAGAATATATAGATGAATAAACCAATATTAATAATTTGTACCCAATCCCATAGGTAGTATTGCATAGATCTTATTATTTTTTTTGGATTTCGTCCGATTTTGTTCAAACCCGTCCCTTAATGGATTAGGTATGCACTTTGCGAAATTTCCGAAAACGTAAATCCGTTCTGGCAACACTATGAATCTGTCAACTGGGCATTCCATTCCTTCCAGACCGTTACTTCTGACAGTGCTGCAAACTCTCCTGATTTGTCAGATTATAAATATATGATTTTTAAGAATCTTTAGAATTACTTTTTGGAATCGAACAAATCTCCTAATTTTAGAGAAGTTGTGTAAATACACCATATTTAATATAAGTGTGCGGTCATTTGGCAACGTTGACATCCGATAATTGTCAACCGATTTGTGAGTGGAACGAAACGCGACTGATTCTGACGAATCTGAATATTCTGAATGGCTACTCCTATGTTCGATAGCGTATAGTGCTGTCCCGTTTACTCATATACTTCGACAGAAGATCGAGAGGGACGGCACTATACGACGGTCGAATTTTGAACATCGGAGTAGCCCTACTGATATTTATTTATGACTGGCTCTTGATTTTTAGGACCTTCTTGTTGTCGTTCTTGTTTATTACACGTGATGTGGGAGTTTGCAGCACTGACTTGCGATTCGATTTGTTCTGTTATTGTTTGAGTTAAATGTGATTTTATTTTGCAACCTTGCTTTAAGTTGTTTAAACTGACCTACGCCACCTAACACGGACTTGAAGCAAATTCTTATAGATACGACTTCAAAACCGCTCATAGACATTGTTTGGATCTGAATACCTTCGTCTTCTTATCTTGGGAAAACTGACAAACGAAATGTCTAATTGCGGTAAGTTTTTATTTTCTATATATTGGCCCACTCAGGTATATGACTTAATGTCCTATGTCCCCTGGATGGGACTCAGGTATATAGGTCCACTTAAGCATATAGGTAGGCGAGTCCACTTAGGTATATATGTAAGTGTTGTCTTTAAGACAAACTTAACATTTGAAATAAAGTACATATCGATAAACAAATCACATTTTTATTCTTTAAAGAAACAAAGTGAATAATTAATAAGACCCTGGTCCAAAATTATTGTAATTTGTAAGATAGTAGAACATCATTCAAATCAAACAAATTACAAAGTCACTGAGATAATATCAGTCAATGAGATGAGCACTTACTTAAAATTAAACTATTTGCTTGACCTTCAAATGCTATGTTTTCTGTAATGTTAGAACTTCATACTGCCTTATCAATTTATAAAGAATGAAGTTAATTTTATTGGTGTTTGTATGTTAAATATTTTATCTAAGTACATTGATATTTCTCAGGACCTGCGCTACAAAAAAGTTGTGTTAATTGGTTACCCATTTTTTTTTTATATTTTTTCCCAAGTTAAGTGAATTGTGAATTCTTTTGGAGAAAAAAGTGATCCTATTTAGCCTTTAACCATTATTGTGTTGATTTAGACCTGTTCGTATAGAAAAACAAACTAAGTACTAATAATTATTATTATTGTATTTTATTTATGTTAAGATACTTAATTTTCTGTTTTAGGAAGCATGACCATAGAACATTTAAACCATGATGAACTGCGTATAACAGATATCTGTGGATCAATCATTTTGAAAATAAAGTGCAAAATGAAGTTGGAAAAAAGACCCGCATTACAAAGAAGTGGACGCTATGGCTGGAAGCTATAGGACCAATTGTCAACTTCATCTTCTGCGGTGCCAGTTGATGGTCCATCAACCACGAGTGGAGTACCTTCATATCCTCACACTTCTGCGGCCAAGTCCATAACGTCGTCACAAGATGCAGCTCTGAAAGCCTGTTCGGTTCTGTATTCTGGGCTGGCGGGACAAAGTGTGCGCAGAGAAATTTGATTAGTTTATAATTGAATTATGTACATGTGTTTTGCTCAATAATTAAGTTGAATTGGTACTTTTTGCAGATAAAAATCAATTTTTGTTGATTTATAAAACACATTGTAATTTTCTTTGAAACGGTCGCTTATTGTTTTTTGTACATATTAGTTAAACAAATGCATATATTTTTTATAATTTTAACATTTAACATGACTTTCTAATGGAAAACTTATTAGTAGTAAAAAATCACGATTTTTGTTAAATGAGAAAGAAAAAGTTTTTACATATAAATTTATATTAGGTACTTATTATATTTGTCTAATCATTAACCTATTTTCGTAAAGGTAAGTACGCAAGTTAGTGTTCATGCTGTTACTTATACTGTTAGCTTGATAACAATACTTTTATAAAATTTTTGTCAGTTTGTGAAAACTAGCCAAGTCAAATCTTGATATTGAATTACACCCCAAGTAACATAAATGCATTGAGTATGTCGCATGTCCTTGTATCTAAAAAATTTAGTGCAAAGAACTTGGCGCCCATATAGATCTCAATTCTTTTGTCGGCGAAGCTTGTCTCTTAGCAAAATTACTCTGCTGGGTTTTTAGGGTTCCGTACCTCAATCGAAAAAACGGAACCCTTATAGGATCACTTTGTTGTCCGTCCGTCCGTCTATCTGTCAAGACTCTTTATTTCGAGAATGCGTTGAGGTATCCAGTTGAAATTAACATAATATACTCAGGTTTGCGGTTCCTTGAACCTGTGAAAAAATTTAACTTCTACGTTAGCGTGAAAAAAGATACGGCCGTTTATATCGCAAAAAATGTACATTTCGACACTCTCAAGGGAATCACAATGATAGGGTACTTCCCGATGACCTAGAACTATAAAATTTGGCAAGTAATATCGTCACATACTACAAATACTTATCAAATCTGAAAATTATACATTTGTAAAAAAAATATTAAAAATATAGTCCCTTTAATACATCAAATTTGAAGAAGTCGGTTGCGTTATGTTTGCACGTCATTTGTATGCGGCGTCATATATTTCAGGTGCAAACTTAACTCAACAGGCTAATTAAGATGAGATAAGTGAAAGTGTGTACGGAACCCTCCGTACGCGGTTTTATTTCTTTTATTGATGAAATTTGGGGTTCTAGTTGTTCTAAAGGATCTAAATACATAAGCTAAATTTCATGTTTTTATCTTAAATACTTAGATTTGGAGTTATTGGGGGGTGCGTGTGCTAGCTCTCTCTCTCACTGAGCGTAAACGTGAGCGAGATGGAAGTGCATGCTCGGAAGCGCGGAAATCATGTTTTTTGAGTTGTGTCATAAACGTGTGCATTTTATATTGAAAATACTTTAACAGTTTTTGAGAACTTATAATAAAATTGTGCATCTATTAAGCTAAAAAACCGGCCAAGAGCATGTCGGGGCACGCTCAGTGTAGGGTTCCGTAGTTGCTCATCCTTCACAATAAACTGCTGTTTTAAGCCCGAGGTTTAAGTTAAGAAAGATTTTAAGCTCTATAAAAAGGTCGTAAACGCCCTAGAAACTGTAATCACTTATTACCTTCTGGAAGTCAACTTACGTCCTTTTAAAGAAAAAATATGAAATTTGGCGATAACTCAAAAACGGGTCAACCGATTTTGTTAAATATAGTTTTCATTGGTAGTATTTATAAGGCTTCATTTACATGAATTTTTCCGAATTTTTTTGACTCGTGGTTGAAAAGTTAGATGGGGGGGGGACACTATGTTTTTTGTTTTTGGAGCGAATATTTACAAAACTGCTGACTATCAAAAAATTATGTTAGAAGACCCCCATTATTTTTACAAGACCTATCCAACGACACCCCACACACTAGTGTTGAAAAGATAAAAAAAATTCACCCCCACTTTAGGTGTTCGAGAGGTACCCGAAAAATATAAAATTATTAAATTTTTAATTTACCGTTCTATCGGCGTTATACATACACATACTTATACCAAATTTCAGCTTTCTAGTACTAATGATCACGGAGCTAAGCCGCGGACGGACAGACGGACAGACGGACATGGCGAAACTATAAGGGTAGTTGACTACGGAACCCTAAAAAGGGTTATGTTTGAGAGATAAAACTATCGAGAAAATTATTACTAATCGTGTTTTCACGCTGACAAGATTGAAGAAAAACTGTTTAAGTTTCTTATTTTCAAGGGACAGATTTTTAATCACTATGGATGTTGAGATCTAGGATCATTCACCTGACGAATTTTGCATGGGTGGGCTCTTAAGTAGTGTAAATATGACATGTGGTGATTATTATGAAATAAAGCAGACAATGATCCTGTACCTATATTGTTCTTATTTAATATTAAAGCAATGCAGGGTCATTCTTATTATCTAACTTTATCCTTACCGGTCCCAAACATCATTTGAATGTTTAAGAAAAGTGACTGCATTATAAAGTTTTTACAAGATTATGAAAGGAAGAAGGTTTAAACATAAACTCAGAAAAAAGGCTTAAGACCTTAACAGTTATGGCCCGGTAAGGATAAATTAGAAAAAAGTTACATTTGTTGATGAGAATGACTCTCCGAACGAATACAGTTACCCTTCAACCTCCCAGATTACGGCACAGAAAAATACAGTCAATTATCTCGCGCGAGAAATTGTAGTTTGTGACTGTTGAGCTTTGTGCTTACGAAAAAAGGTATAGATATTATAGTATAGATAGGTACGGCCCGTCTGAAAGAGATGCCGATACGATTCAAGGTCAGTGCGCATAAGACATTGAGATGCTACTCGTACGATGCCTGCAAAAACGTTTTCTGCATTGACTTGCGTCCGCGCGTGACAGAAAAAGACGCCATCTATCGATCATGTGACGTTATAGTTAGGCTATCGAACAAGACAGCACGCACATCATGTTCCCATTTCTTATTTAGATGGCGTGACCGAGACGCATAAATCGCAGTCTCACTACTGCCATCTGTTGGATAATCGACGGAAAGAAAATAGCCAGTTGAATAGCCAGAGTTAGGGTCGTTCCATTTCCTAGTACCGCTTCGTCAATCTGTACTAGTATAGTATTATATAATCTGTGGTATAGGTTTTTACAGATTATGCAAATACGTTACTTTACGTAGGTAAGTATTAAGTTTAATTAACATAAAAAAATGCAGTAACGAAGGATGCAACTTTGTCACTGATTCTTTAATCGACGCTCGATCGACGAGAATCCGTGACAAAGTTGCCGCGCCAGTGTACTGGTGGCAGTCCCTTATGAAGAGCTCCATACGAGTTCGAAACATGTCGGGCCGTTTCTGACAATTTCACGTGTTTTAAACCGCTTAATACAATAATTAAATATGTCTCACAAAAGTTTTATTAAGATTAACGGAAGGCTGCACTGGTCGGCTGTATGGCCTTTGGCGAAAATGTGTCATTCTGCAATAAGTTTACCTTATGGACCGAGCGAGCGAAGCTGTTTGTCTGTTTGTCTGTTTAGCTTGATTAAACATTCTTTCGTATGTCTTGAGTCTTGATGTCTGATGTGCAGATGTTCAGATTACCGTCTGTTCTCGCCTAAAGGTCGCTCAACCGGTTCCTATGAAATTTTGTGAGTAAGTTCGATAGTTAAGTAGTTTTACTGTCTATTACTTTTTTCAACATTTTTGAAAATGGCGGTAATACCTATTAAGGTTTTTCATTCAACTCAAACCGACCTAATAAAAACAAACAAATAACATGATCGCTATGGCCATGGCGGATGCTTCGTGATTGGTTAATTTTTTTACAAGTAATTTTAACCAATCAGGGAACAGTACCGTGTTTTTTGTTTTTATGAAATATGCTGATGTTCTTATCTTATTTTTGTTCTCTTTTTCAAAAATTCATTACAGTTGATAGAGAGTTGTGTTATGAAATATTAAAGTTCAGTAGCGGGTATATCAAAGTAGGTACAGGTTAAAAAGTGTGTTGATTTTGTCTGTAAATTTAATTGACACATTACAGTAAGTGAGTAGGTATAATAGTTTATATATTGTATGCAATGCAATGTGATCGCGCCCTTAGAATCCATCGACATTACACGAGAATAAAGTTAGAAGTCTGCGTTAAATGCTTTACGACAACCGAGAATATCGTAACTGCATCTAGTGTCTAAGCTAATATGCGTCTTAAAGTGGTGTAATAGAGTCCAACATTATTTGTGCCGGGTTTAGGCTGCAACGACAGCCGACTATACTTTAGCGAGTGTGCCATTCAGGAAAAGTTATTTTTTTACATTTACTAAAAGTTGTCTAAGTAAGATATGTATATTCTATTTTTAAGTTCTTCGAAAAGTAGTCATAGGTGTCGTTTTCTATGTTTTTGGTGTAGATTTAAAAAATGCGAGTCAGACTCGCATTGTTCTTTTCTTTTTTCATTTATAGGATTTGTAGTTAGTGGCCATAGTAACAATACTTCAACATCAAAAGTCCAGACATACGCAATAGTTTTTGGCCAAACTGAAGCAGATTCACTTCGCTCGCTCGGGTCAGTAAGGTAAACTTATTCCTGAATGGCACATTCGCCAAAGGCCATACAGCCGGCCAACGCAGCCTTAACCCACCACAAGTAATCTGGCACTCTATTCCACCGTTACAAGGTGTATATTAGTTTAGACCCTAGATGCAATTACGCCATTCTCGGTTGTCGTAAAGCATTTAACGCAGACTTCAAACTTTATTCTCGCGTAATGTCGATGGATTCTAAGGGCGTGATCAGATGGATACAAATATGTAATCAATTTTTATACTTGCGTACTGTAATCAGTCGTTTATAGTTTCACAGACACAATCACCACAACGCACTTTTTAGGGTTCCGTACCCAAAGGGTAAAAACGGGACCCTATTACTGAGACTTCGCCGTCCGTCCGTCCGTCCGTCCGTCCGTCTGTCACCAGGCTGTATCTCAACAACGGTGATAGCTAGACAGTTGAAATTTTCACAGATGATGTATTTCTATTGCCGCTATAACAACAAATACTAAAAATAAAATAAAATAAATATTTAAGGGGGGCTCCCATACAACAAACTTGTTATAGATTATATATATGTATAGGTACGGAACCCTTCATGCGCGAGTCGGGCTCGCACTTGCCCAATTTTTAAACCTGTACGAAAATTCTTCACTCTATGATACCCGCTACTGAACTTTAATATTTCATAACATAACTCATAACTGTTGTATGGGATTCCCTCCTCCTTAAATACTTATTTTATTCTGTTTAGTATTTGTTGTTATAGCGGCAACAGAAATACATCATCTGTGAAAATTTCTACTGTCTAGCTAAGTATCACCATTCTTGAGATACAGCCTGGTGACAGACGGACGGACGGACAGCGAAGTATCAGTAATAGGGTCCCGTTTTTACCCTTTAGGTACGAAACCTTAAAAAGCATAAATTAAGTTATCTAATATATCACCATATATTTTTAGACTTTGACTTTGAAATAGATTTAAGACTGAAAGTCTGCGGGATACTTAAGGCTGTATGTAACTTGAACCAGCGTGCGCGCAGCTTAACAAATCATCAAGTATTCAAGGCTCACCAGCCTCGCCAGTCGCCCACCGTCCACCGGCGCGTGCGCAGCCTTCGCACGTTCGGATACTTGTTGTTTGTGCTTTGTGGTGATATGTGATTTGTGGTGAGTTTATACAGATATGTAAGCAGTATAGGATATTACAATTGAAAGACAAATAATGTCCAAAATAACATTATGGCTTGACATTTGGAACGCATGTCGGTTAAGTGTTGAAATGGTTGAAAAATCAATTCTCATTCATAACCTTTGACGACGCCGCAGTGGTAGCGCAGACTATTGAGCTGTCGGTCCTGGGTTCGAATCCTGGTTAGGGCAAATAATTATATGATGGTCTCGAATATTTGTTTATTTATTTAGAAAAGGTATAGTCCCAAACTTAAGATCTGTTCCTGGGTCATGGATCATTTCTATTCATTTAAGAATCAGAATCAAAATCAGAATCAGACATTTATTTGTAAACATAGGTACATAATCAGGTCTGACATTTAATAAAAACAGTATCACCATGTCTAGCCGTTAGGCATACAAATATTTCAAGTCAAGATGGAGCATGCAGTCTATTCTTTAAAGTCGTTATCTATATAAATAAAATTACAATTCAAAATCGGATAAGTATTCTCCTACTGAATAATATGTTCTATTTACTAAAAGCGCAAATAAGCTTTTTTTTTAATCTACAGTATCTTCTAAGCTAGACACATATTTTGGCAATTTATTGTAGATTCTAGGTGCCATTCCAAAGACACTTTTGGAGAGAAGAGCGGAGAAGAACACGTATAATAATTAGTATATTAAAAAGGCAAAAGTTTGTAAGTGTATTTGTATGTAGTGTGTTTGTTACTTTTTCGCGCTCGAACGACTGGACCAATTTTAACAAATTTTGGTATGAATGTAGCTGACAATCTGGATTAACACATGAGCTACTTTTGATCCCGAAAAAAAATGAGTTTCCCCGTGGGGCGATCGGATAAAACCGCGCAGCGCAGCTAGTTATTTATCTATATAAGTATGTATATCATCGTCTAGCACCCATAACACAAGCCCACTAATGCTTACTGTGGGACTAGATAGATTTGTGTGAGGTTGCCTGATATTTATTTATCTTTTTTTAAACTTCAGACATAATAGTAAGCAGTTCAGTGACTGATAAAACGGTTAAAAGACGATACGGCTTAAAATACCAATAATACAATATTCACGATAAGATACATGTTTCTTAAAAAGGTCGAGGTGCTGAGATTGTCCATAAACAAAAATATTACGTTATTTATATATTATTATTATATTACACATAAGAAAACGTATCGTGCAAAAGGCGGACTTTTTGCCATGAGACATTCTCTAATAATGAAACACAGTCATTAAATACACGGACAACATTTTGTAGATACAGCAAAAAAAAAATTGTTGTTGCCTTTACACTAAATGCTATTGAAACCTCTAGTTTATATTTCCTGGAATAGATTATTTCTAAAAAAGTTGTCAGAGTTTAATGTTTATTATCTCACTAATATTATAAAGGCGAAAGCTTGTGAGTGTGTTTACGTGTAAGTAAGTTTCAATCCAATTAAAGTCAAAGTATTTATTTGCTGGAATTATTGTACACATAGATCTTATACATTAAACATAAGGATCGACATACAAAACGAATAAATAGGTACATTATTTATGAACCAAAGATTTAAATTTTTTATTCAAAATTAAAGGATCTCTATGTTATTTGCTGGATTAAAGCGTAAAAACTAGTTTTAGTGTAAAACAAAATGTTAATATAATTGAAAATGCTTACGAATGTTTAGATTTCTAGATGCTTTCCGGCTGTCCTTGCGTAGAGGTCGCATTTTTCAAGCGAATATGACATTTTGTAATGTCACGAGAATCAGTTCGATAAGTATATAGATTTTTGCTGTCGATTCAGTTTTTAGAAATTTGAAAAAATGGCGAATGTATGGGGGTTTGAAAACTAACTAATTACAAATTTCAATAATGTCGAACAAAATTAGCGAGGTATAGTTAAACTAAATAAATATCCGACAATCTCACACAAATCGATCTAATCCCAAATTAAGCTCAAGAAGGCTTGTGTTATGGTACCAGACGACGGTATACATACGAATATAGATAAATATATACTTAAATACATAGAACAACCATGACCCAAGCACAAATATTCGAGTTCATCAGACAAATATTTTCCCTGGCCGGGATTCGAACCCGGGACCGTCGGTATAGCTCACAGAACTACTAGTTTAAAAGTTCTGGATAACTAGCTGCGCCACGTGGTGCTGCCCGCTCGTCCGTCGGGAACACTACATTTTTTCGGGATAAAAAGTAGCCTATGTGTTTATCCAGGGTGTAAACTTTCATACTAAAATTTATCAAAATTGGTCCAGCCGTTTGAGTGTAAAGAAGTAACTAACATACACAAAAACACACTCCCGAACTTTCGCCTTTATAATATTAATGTGATAGTTATAGCACCTTAGGACGCCATCTTGCATATTACCTAAAAATACAACACAGCTTTTACCAAGACACAACGTCATACATTCCAAAAAAAAATACACACTTCTTATACTCTTTAGAGCAGGCCTGTACAAACAGACAAAGCAGACATACAAATATTTGGTATCCACTAATCTGTATAAATATTGACTGGGCCGGCTTCGAACCCGCGA
Source organism: Apotomis betuletana (assembly GCA_932273695.1). Classification (NCBI taxonomy): domain Eukaryota; kingdom Metazoa; phylum Arthropoda; class Insecta; order Lepidoptera; family Tortricidae; genus Apotomis; species Apotomis betuletana. The sequence goes on from OW026325.1 coordinate 3,025,429, forward strand.
CCCCGCTCTCGTTCAGTCGTGTCAAGGTTATATACCTAGCCGATGATGTTAATATTATGTACCTACTATTTGTATGTAGCCGCTATTTATCAAAAGTACATATGTATTAAGAAACGAGAACGTGATCGGTGATATCGTCCGCGTGGAAGAAAAATTCATAACCCTCTTTTAAAAAGTCGGTTAAAAAGTATCCTAAAATTTGTCTGGAAGAGGTCGCTCTCTAGCGATAAGACCGCCTACTGTCTACCATTGTTTAATTTAAGATTTCTCATGTAATATGTTTCTTGTTGGCGTGCAATAAAGTATTGTTGTATTGTATTGTTGTATTTTACCATCTGAGAATGCGCAACCCTCCTTATGCCAAAAAATATGAAATTGGTTGTGCCGTTTAGGCATGATGAAAGGACGAACATTTCATTTTACAATTTTATACTATTCATAGAATAATTCACAAACAAAGGCTCAGTAAGCATCTGTACTACCACTGTGCCAACCGTGTTGTCTACCGTTGTAGCTAATAAGCTGTACAATAGTCGTATATAGTCATGTTTATAGCCTCCGTCACTCTTATAGCGCCTGTTATCATATAAATACTGCTTAAGTCAGCGTTGCGTGTGTACAAGTACAGAATAAAACGCGAGTACAAGGCAAGCCAGCTCTTCCCACTAGAGACAATGATAATATTCATTTATTAGCATTACATTGAGCTTGTTATGTTCATGAATCATGGTACATAAGAAAACAAGGTATGGCATTCCGGAATGACAGGCCAGACTTGCGACGTCATCACGGTTGGTTGGTTCTGTCAATCCGTTTCTATGTATCATAATACTCCCCGATTACCTAAGGATCCCTAAAACCATTTCAAACCATGGTAACCATCGTCCGATCCGCGTCGCTGGCGCAGTGCTAACGGGCAACGCGGCGAAGTGAGACTTCGATTCCGAGTAATAATTAATTGTTGGTTATTATGCGGCTTTATTGCGCAATATTAATGGGCCCAGTAAATCAAGATGTGGGTGATTAAAAAAGCTTTTTATGAAGTCGAAATTTTAGTTTTAAGGGTGCCTGACCGTATAAGCCTTCGCAGTCTGTCCGTCCGTCCGTCCTATACAACTTTAATACGAGTAGGTAGAGATGTAAAAGTATCGCATAATATGTATTTTTCACATAACCATTGATTGTCATATAATCGTTAGCTATAACTGAAATTATTAACATTACGAGAGATTCTAGAGCAAAACCCCTTAGCTTAGGTTTGTATTAATAACAACCCTGAAAAGTTTTTTTTTTCAGAGAAAAGTAAAAAATATGACTACAAAATTTATGACTAATGAATAAGAACTTTATGTGAGCCAATATAGACCCATGTATTCCTATATGCGCTATAGAACAAATAAAACACGTACAAAAAACGTGTATTTGAATGGTTTCTACGTTTGTTTAATATCATAATACATATTGATGACCTGGCATATTTTGCTCGGCATCTAAAATAAAACGTTAAAATTGGTCGCCCAGGGAACCGAAGCTAAGTTGTTAGTTTAGCTACCAAGTTATGATTTTTGTAAGTTAGGTTAGGTTAGACGTCTTTTATTTTTTAGCTGCCTTGTTAAAATAGTAATATTTTGATTTCTTTTGTTTCAGATCTATAGTGACAAGTGTAAAGTGTAAATCCAAAATGGCTTCGATTAAGTTCATCCTATTTGTGAGCTTACTACATGGAGCTTTCGGCAAAGGTACGTTATAATTAATTTTTTTCACTTTCACGGCGAGAGACGGTGGTGACTTTTATCTTCCCAAAACCACTACGTGTGCAGCCGAACATTTTTGACTGGCCTTAATAAAATAAAACGTGATCATTATAAAATAGCAAATTCTACACACGATAAACTGATTTTATTAAAACTTTCGTGAGACCTATGTAATTATTGTATTAAGCGGTTTACACTCACTTGAAATTGACAGGAACGGCCCGACATGTTTCGGACTCGTATGGAGCTCTTCATCAGGGACGGCTGCCCGTACACCGCCGCGGCAAACTCGTCACTCAAAACACTGAAGAGCTCCATACGAGTTCGAAACATGTCGGGCGTTCCTGACAATTTCACGTGAGTGTAAACCGCTTAATACAATAATTACACGATATAGTTTATACACTTAAGTTGCGCTAAAAGTTTCCTGACGCTTTAATGAATAATTTTATAGCCTAGCGAGTTAAATTCAGTTAAATATAACGTTATGTTTGTTATTTAACTCGGGCATTGGTACGCATGCGTGATAGTAGAGCGTGGCATTGCAAATGATATGCATTTTGAACGCAGGAAATTTAACTGACTCAGATTACTAAGAGACAGCTTTTGACCGACTGTAGATGACATTTGACAAAACTACCGCGCTCTCAGACATATTTAAATACATAAATGGATTTACTCACGTCGAAGTCGAATAAAGCTCGACATGTTTCGAATCGATACGCGATTCATCATCAGGAGAGCCGATCAGTCGCGGCGGCGGCCAACCGAACACTGCGGGCAAAGAATATATATACTAACGTAAAAAGAAACGACAGCGACACTTGTGTGCAGTAACAAAACGCGCGGCTATGTGTGCGTGTCGATGGGCGAGCGTGGGACGCGCGAGGCGGGGAAAGGCATTCACGTGAATGCCTCGTCGAAGGATTCGGCATTACAAGTTCACCGACGCCCGAGTTACACCGATAGGCCCCTGTCGCGCCTGTGCTGCGGGCAAGAGCCCTGCTCGCCGCGGGTGTCACCGGCGGAGGCGAAAATCTACCCACATCATCACACACAATGTCAATTTGCCAGACACACAACACTCACTACGTCATTTGCTAAGGTCTCCACACTAACCACTATGTCCAAACGTCGTCATTTGCGAAATACCTCTTGCTAAGATCAGCAAGAAGTAAAAGCCACAAAAAAAAAGAAAAAAAATACCACCGATGTTCTATCCAAAACCGTCTTCCAGCTGGGGGGCAAAAATAAATATAACATAATAAATAAATAATAAATATTAAGGGACAATCATACACAAATCGACCTAGTAAACTGAGCAAAGCTTATACTATGGGTACTAGACGACGATATACATAATACATAAATACATATATAGATAACATCCATGACCCAGGAACAAATCGGAAATAATCGAGTTCATCACACAAATATTTGCCCCGGGCATTCGAACCTAGGACCGCCCTCAGTAGGCAGGTGTCTACAAACTGAGCCTAACGCATCGTCAAAATAATAAAAGAGTAGGTGGTGAGATAAAAAATCAGCAACATAAATAAGTTACTTAGGTATAAACGTACACAAAAAAGCTTACGTCATGTCCTTTATTTTAAATTAGTCCCAAAAGCCGTTATGACTAACTTCTGAAACTCTCCTTGTAAGGCTGTACCAAAAGTGATTGGACTCGTGCAAAAGTTGGCACCGTTAGCTAATGAATCACTGTTTAATAATGAATGACTGTTAAATAATGACTTCCATTACGTGTGGGTGTATATGTAAGTGGGCTGTCAATGGTTAATGATGAAATGACCGCTGTCAAATTACCGTTAGCTTCTTTCATGGTTTTTTTGTCTGTTACAATAGTATAGTATCTATTTAGATGAAGCTCGACCATGTATGTAAACAGTTATTTATTGTGAAGATGTTTAATGCATGGTCTGATAGATGGCGCTAATGTTAAATACCTTTCAAAAATAGAAATCAAAACGGATGGTGAAATTAAAAGCGTACTGTACAATGCGTATCTGGTCGGAAAGTTAAGGCACACCGGGACTAGAACCCGGTACCTCTGGTTTACCGGTCTAACGCCAAATTACCTTTCGAATTTTTCCTTATGATTTGTGTGTCGATCTTTGCATTGTTTATTTGAAAAGTTTTACATATTTTTCTTTGCGATTTGATCAATAATTCAATTTAAAAAATGTGGTGTGCACCCATATTAAAAATAAGGAGACATTACATGTTTCATAAATTTAGCTATTTATAGCGCATAACCCGAAATGTAGCAGCAGATTTTTGTGCGATTTCATGTTCGGTCCCTTGCTCAGTTGCTCAGTGTGTCCCTCCTCGTCACCAGCCAACCCACGACTAAAAAGTCTCCCTGTATACACCGTCCCCTGTATACAACGCGTCCTTTTTTTTTTAAAGAGTTTGTATTACGTATTTTGTAGAGTCACTTAGGCGACTATGACACTCTGTTAGTATACAATTGTTATATATATCTTATCACCTATTTTAACCTATTACAAGCTTTTTTTTATATTTTTTTTATTTTTATTTCGCATTGTATGTATGTATGTAAGTATGTTTGTTCGGGTGGAATCTTGCAACTCAATTTTGAAGCAGATATCGTCAACCGATTGAGCTGAAATTTTGTATACTTAATTAACTTTGATGACAATACAATAATATGGTACCATGGGGCTGATCTGATGATGGAGCCGGAAGGTGGCCATAGGAACTCTACAATAGAAAAAGCAATCCTACCGAGTTTGGGCTCTTTAGAATCGTCTCAGTGAGCATTTGATGGATATCCAAAGAAAAATACAGTCGGCTATAAAAGCTTGTCACTAAAACGAAATTTTTGACAGAAACTCATTTTAACAATGAAAGCTTTTTTTAGCATATCGAAAATACCGTTTACTCCATTTACCAAATATTACTTCACACACTGAGCAGTACGTAATAAAGTCTTAGATCATAATGGCGGGCAGGTTCGATGAACTGTAAAATTAGGCAAAATGTAACACGTTACTCGGTGCATAGATTCGCGACGGCTGTTTAAGGCGAAGACACACCAGCGGGGCGAGTGGGCGAATCTTCGAGCGTTTTATCCGCGCGGTTCTAACGTTTTGTTTCCTTATCATAATAATGAAATAATGAACTTTCTGCAAGTAGGCCACAAGAGCACTTTTAAATGTCTGAGTCTACCGGCATTTCATAAGAGGAGACCTCTGTTGAGAAGAAACTCCGAACGAAACTCACAGTCAGTATTTTTTTTTTTTTTTCAATTTATTTATCTCATGCAATGCTTACAAGTAAGCTATCAGAGCTTATTACTTAGCGATATGCTTTTAAAGTCGCGTTGTACGCTCGTGTATCTGTAGTCAATGAAGACTATCACCAGGATTTTTTACGTTATAATAAATTATCCTAATGTCAATAACTACAAACATAAGCCTTCCAAATAAACAATGCAAAATCGACACACAAATCATATGGAAAAATGCGTCAGGTTTACCTGGAGCTACGGTAGCGTAGTGGTTAACGCGCTGGACCTGTAATCCAGAGGTACCGGGTTCGATTCCCGGTCTCTTCCACCAGGTAGCTCCTTTTTCAATTTTTCTTTAACCTTTGATCTTTGTATTAATGGTTTATACAAACATTAAATTAAATAATAATAATTCAATTTACTCAAACGTACCTACCATCATAACATAGCTACAACAATAAAAATACAATCATAAAATGTCAGTAATAACATAAATATTTGTCACTACAACGTATGAGTAAAAAAGTAGATAAAATAATAAAAAATCGTTTCCTGCTGTCTGTCTGTCCCTATGTATGCTTAGATCTTTAAAACTACGCAACGGATTTTGATGCGGTTTTTTTAATAGATAGAGTGATTCAAGAGGAAGGTTTATATGTAAGTATAAAACATGCATAGTATATTTAGTATCAGCATTGCACCCGTGCGAAGCCGGGGCGGGTCGCTAGTCAATAAATAAATAGTGACTTCAAAAATACTCGCTTGATTTAATTGAAACAGGAAGTGTTTTTCTAAGCATTTTTAAAGTCTATACGTTCATAATGGACCAACTGATATTTTTCGACTTGGATTCTATATCTACCGAGCTCATGATTTCTTGAGGATTCTCTCATTTGTAATCTCACCAGATCCCCTAGGAAACTCCAACTCTAAAAATTCTCCAACGAAACCAGTGTATACAAGCCCTTATGAGAACGGAATGACTTGACGTATTTACACGGTGTATCGAAGCCTTTATATTACTGACAGCTGGACAATGGAGCTTCTGATAGGTAAGCTAGCAGAGCTTATTACTTAGGCCTAATTCGTTCGACATTGGTGTATTGCCATTTGAGCTAAATATTAACATAAAGGTAAATTTTGACGGAAAAATAATTTTACCACTGCAATGAAAGCAGTAAAGCAATGGCGACTGGGAATCGTGCTTGTAAACGCAAATCCTAGGGTTTGGCTAATGCGCATACGAATTTTAAACGCATATGACGCAGAGCGCGCTCCAGTAGCGTAGAATTATGGAATCAAAGATTTGGTGTGATTGACGTAACTATAGCTCAGTTGGGAGAGCACTACGCCGGAAACGTAAGGTCGTAGGTTCGAGTCCTGCGTACATTGCAGTGGATCACACATTTTTCTTTCATAATTTACCTTTGTGTCAATTTGACATAAGCCAGTAGTCAAATTGTCAGCTATTTTGATGCTCACCGTAACATACATGTTTAATCAAAATATTTAGGTTATTTCAAGGTTAATCTCACCTCACCTTATAAAGGTCGAACCCAAACTGTTTGAAGACGGTTGGTATATTCAGCCCAAGTATTCATATTACGCGGCTTTAAATAGCTTTATATACAGGGTGTCTCTGGATCTACGGGGAAAAATAATATACTTAATTATAACCATAAAACTTAAAGATTAAATAAGAGTATTTTAAATTTGGTATAAATTTTTTCTTTATTAAGTATTCTCGCTTTAGACATATTATTAGGCGCAAATATTCCAAGTAGACGCCTTTAAACGTAGACGCCCCAACAAGCACTTACAGTATTGGTTATTTAATTAGTTTTTCATGAATATTGACACTATTTTTGGTTATTTTATTAGTTTTTTATGAATATTGACAATATTTATAAAAATAAAAATGTGGTATTTACACAAAAAATAGAATCGATAAAAAGATTCTATAAAAAACATATATATATTTACTTTTTTATGCTTAACAAGAAGACTTATGATATCAAAACACATGTGGACCGAGTTTACTCACTTCTTAAAAGTCGAATATCGCTCAACATGTTTCGAATCGGTTCGCGATTCATCATCAGGAGCGCCGAGCAATCCCAGCGGCCGCCAATAAAATACTCGTATATGTATTTTAATATATCTGACACTCAGAGGAGTTTACTATGTAAACTAGGTCGATGCAGAGTCAGCCACCGGCTAAGCTTGCACCATAGATTGGAGCGGAGTTTTTTTTTTTTTTCGAAATTTTCTCTTCGTCACGACCTAGCGAAATTTAATTTGTGCATTTTAAAACAAAAATTTCTAAAATCGGTTGAGAACTCGCTGAGATCTGCGCATTGTTACAAAGTCCATTCGAGTCGATCCATGGGAGCTTCGCTCGCTTCGCTCGCTCCGCTCCAATGATTGTGCCCAATAAAATATCCAAAGCGAGAACTATAAATAAAAATAAATGTTATACCAATAGACCTTCGATGCTTAATATAAACTAAAATTCATGATTATAATTTGCAGAATAACTATTTTATCGTGTCAGATTTCGCTGTGGCTATTTGTAAATATCTGTCAAGGTTAACATCTTAGCTAGTGTGAAATAGCCTATAATTCCAAGTATCATATATATTTAATTATTGTATTAAGCGGTTTACACTCACGTGAAATTCGTCTTCTTACGTCTTGAGCGACGAGGTTGCCGCGGAGGTGTACGGGCAGCCGTCCTTGATGAAGAGCTCCATACGAGTTCGAAACATGTCGGACCGTTCCTGACAATTTCACGTGAGTGTAAACCGCTTAATACAATAATTAAATATGTCTCACGAAAGTTTTAATAAAATTATCATATATTTTGACAGTGTTTTAAAACCAAAGAGTATTTAATATATCAAGACGAACTCTAAATTGTTTGAGACAGTCTCTGAGGTCTTTCCTAGAAGCACCAGATCCTTACCATGAGATTACAGTGACAGTACTACTCGCTAGTGAATGCGTAAAAGATTTGTATGGAGCATTGTAGTTAACAAAGTAACCGCTTTCGCTATCGCTAGCGAGTACGGTCACGTTAACTTAATGGTAAGGATACAGGTGGGTCATTGTCAGTTCAAAAAATAAAATTTGTCCCTTCGGTGGTCAAAAGTTAAGAGCTTGTATGAATCTAGGTTATGTTGCTATTACATCGGATTATAGAAGAGGGAACGCTCTTTATTCTCACAGGCCTCAGAAAATTAGGCCCTGGAATCCTTGATTTCGCAAATGTCCAGCCGCAAGACGCGCACCTAAATCTGACAATGGCCCAGGTACACCAAGAAACTCATACTCATACAGAGCACACACACGGCACTAAAGCATTAAAGGGTAGTCTGCGTAGCGAGCAAAATATACAACAAATTGCTTAATGATATTCAAACATTGCCTTTAAACGTATTTTAAGAAAAAGCTAGCAAGTTTTCTTATTGATACGTGTTTTTATTCAGTTTCGGAGTTCTTGACATGTGACAATTTATGTATACCTACATTAAATTTATTTGTAATCTTTGCATGTTTCTAGAAGGATTAAATAATTAAATAATAGTGCATTTACCTTTATATAAAAGAAAAACTATGAGAAATAGTCGGCCGTAGACCGTCGGCAGTTCAGTGAAGATGAACGTCGCCGTCTACAGACGTGGTGCCTTATCACGAGGATCCTAATTTTTATAGCTTGACGTACTGTCTGTGAACGTGTTAACATCGGCGAATGTCATTGGCCATAACTATCATAGATATATTTTATTAAATCCGTTCTTCCAAATACACCCTGTATATTTTGCCTTCAGTTCAGTGTAGAAAAAGTCGTAAACGGCAAGAATTTCCTACCGAAATGGAACCTTTCCTAAACGAATCCCTCGTGACTTAAGGCATTTGAGGAGGTTCTAATTAATCCGCCGCCATCTTGTTATGGTTAATTATTAGTAATTACGGTTAATAAGGTTATTAACATACTAGATTTACTCTCGGTTGTGCTTTCAAAGGAACTTTGAAAAGACATTTCTACGCTTGTACCAGAGAGAATGGTTTGTTTTATATTAACGATATAGTTAACTTGAAATGTATGAAACATGTAATGTCACATTATTTTTCAATGAGACCACAATTTTTGTATCAAACCAATTAATAAAAAGATCTAAGTACTTTCAAATAGACAATGCAAAGATCGACACATAAAGCATAAGGAAAAATTCGAAAAGTTCTCTGGCGTTTAGGGTGGAGAGGCTCACACGAATCCAGAGGTACCGGGTTCAATTCCCGATCTCTTCCGCCAGGTTACGCATTTAAATTTTTTTGTGCTTTGATCTTTGTATCAATAGTCTAATCTAATAAATAGTTAACTGTTGACTAACGTTTCAGCTTGGCTAAATGCTTGCGTCCAGATTTAATTAAATATTTGTGTGATGAACTCGAATATTTGTGCTTGGGTCATGGTTGGTCTGTGTATTTAAGTATATATTTATATATATAAATACAAGTATGTATATCGTCGTCTAGTACCCATAACACATTCTTCTTGAGCTTAAGTAATTTGGGACTAGATTGGTTTGTGTGAGGTTGTCTGATATTATTATATATTTAGATGTTCTAATTTTCGGCTGTTCTGATCTACACGTCGCAGATATCGTGAAATTCTGTGAGCAGGTTCAGTATTTATATTATAGATTCATTTTTCTCCATACAATTATTCCAAAAAATTTAAATTTGGAGGTTTAATCGTAAAATTTTAATACTAAAACCACAAAAAATAAGTTCTTCATGTTTGTGCGTGTGGATATATTTTACCTTCTTTACTTTTTACTTTGAATTTTACACTTCGAAGTCCGTTTCAAAAGTACACGTCAAATGTAGGTGTTCGCTCTGATGCAATTGCGCTAGATCGATCTCTGCTTAAAATCACATGGGTGTGCCAACGTAGTTGCTATAAATGTCCGCATATTCTCACTGCAGCACTATTAGGGTTAGGTTTTGGTAACGTGGTACTAAAATCCATGGAGTCACAAATTGTAATTTTTTTCAAAGTCAAATTCGAAGTCTAAAAATATATGATGATGTATTAGATACCATGATTAATTTATGCTATTACATATTATCACTACATTATCTCCTTTATTTATCTTTCATCTTAGGCTAAGTTTTTTACAATAAATGTAAATAAAAAGTAAAATACAATAAAGTAATTCCAGAATATAAATACGTTATAAAAAGCCTAACCTAGGGTGCCGCCGGCAGCGGGGCAGGGCCCAGGCTACCGGTGGTTAGGGCTGCAGAGAGAGGAACCTCCTGACGATGCGCGCCGTGTCCAGGAGGCAGCCTTCTCAATCTGACCCTTGATCCAGCCATTTACCACTACTTACCATTAGTTACTACTAGCTTTTGCCCGCGACTACGTACGCGTGGAACTTGATAAAAGGGATTATTAAAAGCGCCTAACCAAATGTAAGAGCAATTGTACTTTTGGTCTAATAATTACATTTCCTACAGGGTCACCGCACCCCAACAGAAATGTTCACTCACTTCAATCTTTTTAGGTATAATTTCCAGGATGAAAACTATCCTATGTCCTTCCTCGAATCTTAAACTACCTCTATGCCAAATTTCATCAAAATCGATTCAGCGGTTTAAGCGTGAAGAGGTAACAGACAGACAGACACACTTTCGCATTTATAATATTAGTATGGATTACTTAAGTCTTATCTTGACCAGGAAGTGAGATTTTCAAGACTGTCTTGCCTTGGCCAGGAAGGGAGAACTTTAGACAAACCACGGGCGGTAATTCGAAAAGCCCCAGATCGCATATTTATGGCCCTGAACCGAAGGTGAGGGCCACAAACACATGCGGTCCGGGACATTCACAAATTCACCGCCCTAGGTTTGTAATATAATTACGTCCCTCTAAACTGTAAGTGGGATTTTCTGCCCGCGGAGAAAATGTGACTTACCGGCCAAGGCATGGTAAAACTTCAAGAATTCACAGCCCTAGGTATGTAATGTACGATAACGCTTTACACGCTACAATAACTTACTTTTCCTCCGAAATCCGTAGTGTGGGCAGCTAACTTAACAAATAATAACGTTATCCACACCCACAGTGAACAACGACCTTAACTTAAAATGGCGACACCAAAAACAACCAACACATACCATCCACTACCAACATAGTAAACCTTAACTCTCTCACTGTGAGCTCAAACACAAAGATTCTACTTCAATCGCTTTTAAAAACGGCAAACTTAACAATCCTTTCGCAGATTTAAATATTGATTCTTAAACAGTTACTTAAAGGCTGAAAATTGTATGTGTGTTGGTTTTATTAGTGTATGTGTATGTTTGTGCTGCTACCTACGTTTTTGACACCCACATAAAGGTTGAAGTCTGTTGCTTGGAAAGATTAACACATCTTTAAGGATAATTATTCGTTTCTGAATTTTTGAGACTGTTTAGTTTGGAATATGTCATGAATTTCAATAAAACACTTTAAACTGATTATATCGGATATATTAATTATTTGAGCCTCCCTGACGTTTCGGTAGCTTTCCAGTTACCGTTATCAAAGGTTGACTGAGAAAATCACAATTATTCTATTGTGAAGGGTGGGCAACTACGGAACCCTACACTGAGCGTGGTCCGGCATGCTCTTGGCCGGTTTTTATTAAATCTGAAATCGACGCTATGGTTCCTAAGAACAGATTTCCCTACCTCTTATAGTTTGTGACTTCTCTCTACTGATTTATTTGGATTGATCACCCGGTATACTCACTAGGCTTTGCACAAAAGATACCTAGAGAGTTCCTACAACCCAAAAGATCAAAAACCTATGCGGTGACTAGAATTCTGACTGGTCACTGCAAACTATGCCACATACCATGGCTATGTGGCATCGGTGCTTTAATATGAATTGTTGCTGTGGGGGAACTCGGTGCATGTAAATAAGGTATTCATTCTACAAAAAAAATGTGTAAGAGCTATTTGTGGTGCGTATGTAACGGACTCATGTAAGCCACTTTTTAAAAGACTAAAATTAACAGCTAGCAATATTTGTAAAACAATATCCAGATTTGTTTTTAAAAAATAACTGATGTAAGTAGCAGAACACAAAGGAAATGTAATGATGGTAAATTATTCCTTCCTAAACTGAAATTGCAAATTTATAAGAGAAATGCCTATATTATGGCTATCAGAGTATTTAACTAGTTGCCCAGAGACCTGTGTAATCTGCCTCTGAATAGATTCAAGACAAATCTACATACTTACATGGTTGTTGGACCGACCATTTTACTCTATTAATGAGTTCTTTAGTTATTAAGTATGCTTGCAAGTATTCTTGTTTGCAAAATATTCGCACGCCAGAAATGGCGTAATATGCTGTTTTAATTTTAATTTAAGAAGACCCCTGTAACCATATTACTGCGAATAAATGATTATGATTATGAAACTAAACAAACACCTTTTCCTAAAGGGAATGGAACAGGGCGCAACGTGCAGGTTCTGCCAAGAGTCAGAGGAGACTGCTATGCATATCCTCTGCTCCTGTGGATCACTTATGCACAAAAGAAGTATCCACTTAGGGCAACATTTTGTGCCCCCAGAAGAGATAGTCAAAGTCAAAATATTCTTTATTCAAGAAGGCCTAGCTACAAGCACTTTTGAATCGTCAGTTACAGAGAGCAGAGCAATTTATTGATAGACTTATAACTAAAAATGAAATAAAAAAACATAAAAAACAACATTATAGAAATAAAAGAAAAATCCTAAAAAGGATCGTCAACACATAAAAAAATTATACAAATGAAAAAGTAGAGGCTAGAGTATTTCTAGAATAAAATTCTAAATGTCAAAATTTATTATAAAAATAATTAATACGACTCACTGCACAACGAATCTGGACTCAACGGGTCTCAGCAGTGAGCTTTAAGAAAGGGCTGCCGCAATAGACCAATTATGGTCGATGCGGCATATAAAAGGCCGAAAGGATATATAATAAAATGATAATATGACTGTCGATTTTTGCCCGGAGTGATCAAATTACAAGTTTCATTATCAAATCTCAGAAAACTCCAAACTTTTCAAATGTTTCTACACCATTGTCTTCACTAATAGGAGCGTGACCATAGCTAGTAATTAAAATCCTATCAAGGCGTTTTGATTACATTGTAATGGAGAATAATTGTAGCTTTAACGTCCGTTTAAGACAAAGACGAAGGATCACTTACGGAACCTTAAAAATCTTCGGAACAATGTGAATTAGTGGTAATAAAAAATGAAAATGTTTAACTGATAATCGCACCCATATCTGTCTGTCTGTCCCTATGCTTAGATCTTGAAAACTACGCAACGGATTTTGCATTTTTTTAAATAGAGTGATTCAATAGGAAGGTTTATATGTATAACACATGCATCATTTATCAGCATTGCACCCGTGCGAAGCGGGGCGGGTTGCTAGTGTATTGATAATTTCAACTTTTTAAAGTGAATAATAATTTTCCTTCAGTTCAAGATAGTAGCACAGCTATCTCATGCTTTTGTTCCATGCAGTCGAAAATAAGTTGAAAAAGACAGTTTTCTGCGTGAATTTTCTCAATTTCGAGTAGTTTTTTAACCAAAAATTATCAATGTAAAATTCAAACTTATTTAAGTAAACTTTCAAATTTATACCAATAAATTGCATTAGCCCAGATAACTAGTAACATTGATAATATGTTAAGAAACATGTTTGATCATGTCTAAAATAATCAGCATTTTTGAACGGATAAGGAGCCTAAACCACGCGAAGGCTATTCTGCCGTGTTACGAAAAGTCGTATCTTTATACGGATGTCTTATTAAGATACGTCTTTTTACCGTAGCATGGCAGTGTTACACACGTCTCTTAAACGGACAATACCATGTTGGTTGCGAAAGTTTCGCTTGCCTTTTAGAGCTCGATCAACGGCTTTGGATATTAGTCACTGTGTTGTTTTGGTTTCATTCACATTGCGACACATTTGTTTGCCTTAGGAATGGGATTGAAATCAAACAAAAATAGCAGCGCCTTAAAATTCAAGTGTATATTGAAATAAGTTTCTGTCAAAAAATTCATTTTAGTGACAAGCTTTTATAGTCGACTGTACTTATCTTTGGATATCCATCAAATGCTCACTGAGACGATTCTAAAGAGCCCAAACTCGGTAGGATTGCTTTTTTTATTAAAGAGTTCCTATGACCACCTTCCGGCTCCATCATCAGATCAGCCCCATGGTACCATATTATTGTATTATCATCAAAGTCAAGTAAGTATGCTAAATTTCAGCTCAATCGGTTGACGATATCTGCTTCAAAATTGAGTTGCAAGATTCCACACGAACAAACATAAGCTTTTAAAAACCGGCAAAGTGCGAGTCGAACTCGCGCACCGAGGTTTCCGTACAAACACTTCCCATTTTACTAGCCGGGTTAAGTTAAGTTTGACACCCACATAAAGGTTGCAAATACAAATGAGGTGCAAAGTTTACGCAATTGGTCACGTTTGTTGTATGGGAGCCACACTTAAATATTTCATTTTATTCTGTTTTTAGTATTTGTTGGTATAGCGGTAACAGAAATACAGTCATCATCTGTGAAAATTTCAACTGTCTAGCTATCACGGTTCATGAGATAGAGCCTAGTGACAGACGGCCAGACGGACAGACAGACAGGCGGATAGACAGAAGACAGACATGCGGAATCTTAGTAATAGGGTCCCGTTTTAAAAAAAATACTTTTGTTTATGCCCCGGCATGAAATATTCAAAATGGCCCTCTCTCCGTGAACGTATATTTTAAGCCCATCTTGATTCTATTAAATAAAACTCGCTTTATTTTACTATTAAGTCGGCCATATAATACCATTAAAACATGCCTTATAATTAAACTTTATAGTTATACTATGGCCATAACACATTGTGTAAAATATTAAACATGTACAAAAGACGTAAGTGCCTTGAATTTGTATAACAAATCCGTCATTACGTTTTTAAGAACATGTTGGCTATTAAAAAACCTTTTTTTATTGTTTACGCTTATAAAGTACAGCTTGTAAATGTGTACGTACATTGTCTAGTGTAAGTACAGGGTATTGTTTAAGACTGGTTTTTTAGGGTTCCGTACCAAAAAGGTAAAAATGGGACCCTATTGCTAAGCCTTCGCTGCCCGTCTGTCGACAGGCTGTATCTCATGAACCGTCATAGTTAGATAGTTGACACTTTTACAAATGATGTACTATTTCTATTGCCGCTATAACAACAAATACTTAAAAATAGAATAAAATAAATATTTAAGGGGGCTCCCATACAACAAACGTGATCACTTTGTACCTCATTTGTATCTGTCGCCATACATACCAGGTGCAAACTTAACTTAACCCGGCCAGTTAAGATGGGATAAGTGTTTGTACGGAACCCTCGGCGCGCGAGTCAGACACGCACTTGGCCGGTTTTTTACTGGTTTTTAAAGCATGTAGAACGTGTCCTTTAAATTGGAAGTTTCAATGCAGACCCGCGGGCGATTGAGTCTTGTTAGTTGTGTAAATATTTTTTTCACGATGTACGTTTTCTTTTGTTTAATAGTCAATAGTGTTTATTTGTTAAACATAGGTAAATACACGGGTGTAGGTGACAATAAAGTTTAGTAACACTACGTTTTGGCCTGCGCCACGAAAACAATTATTAATTAACAATCAATTAACAAATATTATTTACACGAGCATTATTATTTCAATATTTAATCCCTTAACGATTAATACTCTAGAAACATGCAAAGATTAGAAACTAAAAACTTTAATTCTCATAAATCCATACTAATTCCATACTAATATTATAAAAGCGAAAGTGTGTCTGTCTGTCTGTCTGTCTGTCTGTCTGTCTGTCTGTCTGTCTGTCTGTTACCTCTTCACGCTTAAACCGCTGAACCGATTTAGATGAAATTTGGTATATAGATAGTTTCAGTCCCGGGGAAGGACATAGGATACTTTTCATCCCGAATAAATTTAGTGTTCCCGTGGGATGAGCGGGTAACACCGCGGGGCACAGCTAGTACATAATAATTACACAAATCAAATTTCCACATTTACAAAAAATAAGTATCAAAAGTAAACTAAACTAACCTGTCACCCTAAATCGGAAATCTAAAAATCTTTTGTTTTGTACAGACGTCTACAATGTCATCTATCGGTCGCAATATCTTTGCAAACGCGTCATCAACACGGTTGAACGAAATTTAACAAATTTTGGATTAAGCATAGAATAGGTACTACATCCAAAAACGGTTAAAGGATTTTTTTGTCCGACTACGGTAATGAAATGAGGATTGTATTTCGCTGCACAGTCTCTTCAATGATAGTAACTCATGTAGTATACGGAATTATACTACATAGGTACATAAGTTATTATCATTTCAAGACTGTGCAGCTCGTACAATTAAAATTAAATTTAATTCAGGTAAGTTCGTTTAATTTCTAATTATACGGACGAAATTGCGGGCATTCACTAATTCAAAATAAAATTATACGAACATATACAGGGTGTTGCCTGTAATAGGAGCAATAAATTAAAACATAGATTCTACTCTTCAAACTGAACAATATTTCTATAGCACCGTCCAAGATTGGCATTCCCTGATCTGATCCACTGAGTAAAAAGTAATAAGTACAAAGAATAGTAAGTGAAACTGTCGCCGACTAATTAATAGGGACTGTAAACTTTACGCGACACTTAGTGTCAGTAACAAGTTTAAAAATAGAACGCGCTCCCGCCATCTTTGTTTTCTTTTTAGCGGTTTCTTGGTTCGTCATTAAGGCGACTCCTAATCCCAACGTCCTTGAGGATCTGGGCGGAGCCTAACGTTATTCCCCCCGCCGACCGTGCGCCCCCGGAACATTACTTCGTTCATAATCTCGTTGAGTGGCGTCCAAGCAGCTTCATACACTCGCATAGTCCGAGCGTGAGTTGAAGATCAACAAACCTTATTTAAAGATTTTAAAGGCATTGAAAAATCTCGAAGTAAAATAAATCATTTAAACAATGATATAATTATTTCGGATTACTAAATATCTATTTACCTACTACAGTAGAATATTAAAAATAAAATGCGTTAAAGCTACTTTCCAAAAAAATAAGTGAAATTGGCCATTTGGAAGTCTCGAATCGAAATAGTATTTTATGCAACCGTTGTATAAGAGGGGGCAAAAAACGCGAGTGGCATGGGTTACGATGTGAGCGTAGCGAACATCGTAAGAAAGATGCCACGAGCGTTTTTTGACCTACTTATACAACGTTGCATACAATACTTTTTCTACGACATGACATTTCACAAATAAAATGCAAATAAACAACAAAGAAAATAATTACATGTTCCCGCTCGGAATCAACAAAATAAAAATAAAAAGTTGTCTCTGATAATTTTTTTTTATTGACGTCCATCTGTCAAAAAAATATGAACTTATACATAAAGGTATCCGTTCACTATACTAAACATCTGTCAAAAAATTAAACTTATACATAAAGGTATACGTTCACTATACTAAACATCCATGCACTGAAGATAAAAAAAAAATTAAGTTTGCAGCAATGCCTTAGTACGATAAGTTTTTTTTTTATTTGCAATTTGTGGAATGCAGCTGTTCATCTTGTAATCTGTGGTACTTAAGTGATGCTTTTTTGGCGACATTATAACATCGGTTAGCAGTGTGTTTTTGGGCAGTAGAGTATAGACTTTTACAGACTTTCATAATTTATGTCTTTATATTAGAGTTAGTGACTATATAAATGACAGAAAAACGTACTGGAGTAGAAAAAATACTTTTTAGTTTCTATTGTATGTGTAGGTACCTACCAAAAATAGTTAAAATGCCGACAAGCTTCTTGATTATACGTGTAAAATCATGCAGAAATAAAAAATATCGTTTTTTAATAAATAAATCATATCGTGACCCAGCGGATGAACCGATATTTTAACATAGTAGTGGAGGCACAGCTTTATCCCCCGGGTCATGCTGCTCTAATGAAAAGATAAACTATAAATAATAGAGCGACAAACTCAACTTTACCGTTGGAAAACGGATTTACTAATGTTCTCAGATGTTCCCCTATACTTGTTGATATTGACGATATTTTACTAGACGAATTTTTTGGCAAATTTCAATGTTCAAGGTCAATGGATACCCTATAAATGTTAATTTACTTGAGTGTCAAAATATGCCGATGCTGGAAAGGAGAACTTATCTAAGCGACATTTTTGGGGATATTGAGTTATACACACTGTTGGGATCGGCAGATTTTTCTGCATCGAATGGGTTGGGTCTCGTATACATTTGTCTGACGACTTTTGTGTCGCTTATCCCGTCGGTGATTTAGAGAATTTCTACTTTTTTTTCTACTAAACGACTTGATTTTTGAGGTTTTTTTAGCAAAATGGAGATTACATAAAAAGTTTTTTGCATAATAATGAACCTTAGAGCTTTTTTACTTATTTGTCAAAACAGATCAAACAACTTGGATAATTTTTCTTTATTGCAACTAACCTTGCACTTGTTGGTTAACTGTTTTTACCTGATCGTAAAATATATTTTAATGTAGTTTGAGGCATTTTACCTATGTATTTATGATAAAATTAACATAAAGGTAAATTATGAAAGAAACATTGAATGTGATCCTCTGCAATGTAAGCACGACTCGAACCTGCGACCCTAAGTTTCCGGCGCAGTGCTCTACCAACTGAGCTATCATATCTTTACGTCAATCACACTAAATCTTTGATTCCATACCTAATTTTTCGCTACTGGAGCGCCCTCTGTGTCATGTGTGTTTAAAATGCTTATGCGCATTAGCCGAAAAGTAAAAATGTGGTATTTCCACATTATTAAACAGAATCGATATAAGATTCTATAAAAAAAAATAACATAGTTAGATTAAATTACCTGATTGTCGTATCTTAACTATTGGCGTTTATCCAAATTTACCTGCTTTGATACTATGAAACCATTGTCGCTTATCCTTTTTTACCTGATATGACTTTGATCGACTACTGTCGTTTATCTTGAATTGCTTGAATGACAATTGAGTCGTATTTGTCGCATAGAATGTACTAAAAAAACAAATATTTTCGTTAAATTGGTAGTTAGACAACTTTACCGGTTCTGTTTTATAAAATATCACACATTTAGTAGTAATTCAATATATTTTTAAGGCCGTTAGGCCCACCTGCGGTGTAAATCTGTGTCTGTGGCGCTAAGGCATTACTTTGGACTCGCTTGATGGACCCAAACGCCATCTCACTCAAACAGTGTCTTACGAGACGTCAACCACACAGAGTTGTAGGTAGTTTTGTTATTCTTGTTAGGATAGGATTTATCTCATTGCAATTGTAAAACTTGAAATTTCACGTAGTTCTTGATTTAAAATTCCTTAATGAGTACCGAGTGACTGCAGTCTTGAGAACTCTTGTGCTGTTCTCATTAGTCATAACTATCGTTTTCTACCATACATTGGTCTAGAACTACTGGAAATCTTTCAGCAGATCAGGATCACACATAAAAATTGATAAAATTGAAATTTCACGTGATATCTGATGAATAAATCTTTAACATTTCTAAAGCAGTTTTTTTGTATTTGCGTAGTTGGACCATAAGTTTTTGTCTTAGAGAACTTTAAATGTCACTTCATTAATTTTAATGTTTGAAAATAAATATTTTCCTCTAATTAAAACATTAATCGTGAGGTTTTATTGTACGATAAATAGCTTTTCATGTCTGAAATATTTCCTACAAAGGCGATTAGATAATTTTTCTTGATTTATTTCATGCTGATTTATGCACATTTATATATTTACCTGACTATAAAATGAGCATGCACATATATATTGTTAACTGTGTTGATTGTTGTGTAATAGATTATACTATTTTACCTGACTAATTTCTCGGGAAACGTGTCGTTTAGATAATTTTACCTAATTCTATTTTGACGGCCATTTTGCGTAAGCGACGCTAAATCCTAAAATATTCCATTAATAGACAAAATAACAAAAGCGACATGTAGAGAACATGATGTTGTTTATAATTATAAAATGCTTCATTTAAAAAGTAGGTCCACAGAATATTTGATAACTTTTTATTTTTTTGAAAAAGTTCGTAGTTTTTTTATATCTCCTGTAAAGTTAGCTCCGTGTCTCTTGGATAATTTTCCTTTCCAGCGTAGATACGATTTTTTGCGGCATAAAGAGCCGTATCTTTTTTTTACGTTAACTTAGAAGTTCGATTTTTTACAGCTTCAAGGGACTGTAGACCAAAGTACGACGTGTAGACGGTTTTAATTTCAACTCGACACCTACACGCGTTACCGAGATAAAGGGTCGTGACAGAAAGACGGTCAGCAAAATGATCCTATGGGTTCCGATTTTTCCGGTAAAAATACCTAAATCTATAAATAATGAGGTTTATCACTTTTAATCAGTATATATGAAATTTAGCCGATAAAAATGGTCATTCGCATAAAATTTCAAGATGGAAAATGTTATTCATAACCAGGCTAGTTTTAAATGTTTACCATTTTATAATACAAAGGTAGGTTTTGAAGTTTAAGAAGGTAATAACATATTTTGACGGTGTAATGTGATTTATGAATACAATAAATAGTACTTCATGTGACTGTACATAATGAAGGGTATTAGACACGAGGTATTGAAGTGGGAAATTTATTGATGCAAATATGTATTCTGACTATATTTACATAAATATAGTCATGCCAAAATTGTCACTTGCCTTCTTGGACTAGAAAATTATTGTAATTTTTGATAATGTATTTTTATATCATATGCCATGTACTGTACTAGTGACGCAACGAATGTGAATACTTACAACAAATATTCGTATTCGTAAATTAGCGTTTTACCGAATATTACAATGGTATTCAAACGAACAATACTTGTTCTGCATTACGATATTCATATCTCTTAGGGTTGAATTCATAAAGATCATTAGACGTTATCATACTTAAATATCTGTATTATCAGGTTTTTTTTACTAACCGAAATACCTAAGGTACTCCAGAGAAGGGCCCTAAAACCCACACCAAGTGTTATTTTCTGGGAATCTGGGCCCACACCAGACAGGTCTGGTGTGGGCCCATGACTGAGAATATCTAAGTATCCAAATGTGTTCGGGAATGCTAAGCAATGTCAATTTTTTTATAAGTACTTAAAATTAATAGATACCTAAATACGACAAAAAAAAACAGTTGAATTTAATTCTATATGAAAATGAGTGCTTTTTGTTATGTCGCATAGCGTAGTCGTGTGAAAAAACGAACTACACTCTCTTAAAATACACTTCAAACGCACGAAGACAGATCGAACCTCCGCGGGATCCGGTACTATAACAATTTTCCGTAACTTAGATGGATCGCGAGAGCAAGTGACACAGCCTTCCCCTTCGACGGTTAGATTTACACTGAGCTCGCAGCCCGGGCACGGCCGCGCTCGCGGAAATTCAGTTTTTTTGATGCTTTATTAGACCGAATTTCCATTTTACTAACTTTTAAACAATACGATTAAAGATCAATAAATTGTCAATGTTCTTGCGAAAGAGCCGTGTAAATATCACTTGTAGTTTAGAAGCCTTAGGGAATTGAAAATTGAAAACGACCCTATTTCAACATTATTTTTTCCATAGTAATTATTGCTTTAAAAAAAAATCCAACTATAATTTTTTTGAAGAAATAGTCAAAAATAACATATATTTTTTCCAGATTTTTCCGTTGGCTAGATTACGAGCCTTAGGACTTTAAAAATCACCATTCCACGTAAGTCGCCTTAAGGGTCCCTATCCGTTCAAGAAAGCTTGATTGTTTTAGACATTTTTCTCTATGACAAAGCATGGATCGGAATAGGTAGTGCCTTTTTACTTTTTATTATAAAGAACAGATATTAAAAAATCCTAACCAGGGACGTACATTATATACATCTCTTTTGTTATTATCACGGAGAGATCTCCGAACTGGCAATATATCCAGTAAGTATAGCCACTTCGCCTACACGGTCGCGATAAGTTTGCTGACATTTATATATGCAATGCCATAAATGTCAGGCGCAAACTCAACTTGACCATCCGATTAAGTTAGACGCTAATTCGACTGTACTTTGAGATATCGCGAAATAAGCGATGTCAATACAATACAATGTCCCTAGCCTAAGCCAGTAAAGTGACTTTATAATTTAACAGATGAAATAATGAAATAATCATCATTATCATTAGCCTTTTACATCTATAACAGATGAGTTAAGCAGCGTCTAATAAACTGTGGCACTTTCGAAGATGATGAAATAATGAACTTTATTCTACAAGTAGGCCACAAGGGCACTTTTGCATATCTGAGTCAACCGGCATTTCACAAAAGGAGACCACTGTTGAGAAGAAATGAAGAAAGAAACTCAACAGTCAGTAATTTTTTCAGAAAGGATAATTTACGTGAAACACAAAAAAAACAAAATTCAACTACAAAAAATAAATGACGTGTATTAGAGCCTTATCACACTTGCGATTTACGAGCGAGTTGAAAGCGAAGCGAGCGTGCAGCGACTTCGCCGCAACTGCGCAGCAAGTTCGCCGCGAGCGTGCAGCGAGTTCGCCGCGTCTTGAATTGGGCTGTACATTCGTCAGTACACGCAGCGAATTCGTTGCGCACTCGCGGCGAAATCGTGACGCGCTCGCGACGAATTCGTTACGCGCTCGCAACGAACTCGCTGCGCGCTCACCTCGCTTTCAACTCGCTCGCAAATCGCAAGTGTGATAAGGCCCTTAAACGAAATTATGCCTTCTAAAAAAACAACTGTTCAGGTTACTAATACCTGAATCACGGTATGTATTCACGGTAAAATGATTTTATTAATTGAGAATTTGACAGATCGCAATTAAGTTGGCTGAAGGGATCTTGGCTTTCTGAACCCTAAAAAAACTAGTCGATGTTTGAAACCTGTCCAAAAAACCAAAACTGGCGTCATCTTTCGTAAATCTGTTGTATGAAGGCTCTCGTTCTAGGCGTATAATTTATTCTAAGCAAATAGTGTAGGTAGTATGTAGGTACTTTGTTTCCCATACATACAATCTGTTTTATATCGTATCTTAAGTGTGGGTGGCGACATTTCGTGTGAAATTGATTTCTATCTATAGATCGTATGGGAAATGGTTCATTGAAAGTATTGAAAATACAATTGAAATGAATGGTGCGTGATACAATGTGGGTTTTTGTTGTTTTCCCGTTTCTGTAATCGGTCAATAATGTAGGTGTTTTATTTCATTTGCAGGGAATGTATAGCTCACGGGTACTTTTTTTATGGCTGACTGTATTTTATTAGAGCTCATATATCATAATTGTATCAATCGAAAGATGGCCCTAATTCCATAATATATCCGCCTGATATCTCAGAGAGATTTCCGAAGTAGTGATATACTTACCTATGTACCTACCTATTATCTCGCCACCCGCTTCCCAATTCCCAACGAAGGTCGTCGCTCCACGTTGTTACAGGGCGCCCTACACTACATTTACCGTTTCGCGGTCTCCACTTCATCTGTTATGAAACAGATTTTTTTTTTTTTAAATGTGACGTCAAAGTTACGCAAATCGTATATTTTTTTATCCAAAAGAAATTTTAAAATTGTTTTCAGAATTCTCATAATTTAACAGCGATAATCTTATGACCACCATGAACTTAAAACACACTTTTTCATGGTGAATATGGCAAATTACTTATCGTCTCCATACAAATATTGGTGCCAATAATAATGACGTCAAAATTAGGTGTCCATTTGTATAGAACGTTCTAAGCGCTCCGCAGGAATGTTGAACTTTGACGGCCATTTCTTTTAGAGCAGTCTAAGTGTAGTTCCTCTCATATAGACAATTGATCCCCATAAAACATTGAATCGACTGACACCCTAAAAAAAACCTTTGACTTTGACTTCGTTTCGGATTTAATCCTTAAGAGACACACCGAGCATAGCTTTTTTCATAGCTCGCTGCAGACGACATTCTGGCTTAATAAAACTTAATTTATTCTAAGCATTAAAAACGCCGCTTTACAAACGTTATTAAATCATATTACTCGAGCTCTCACAAAGAAAAATATCTAAAAAACCATCAACTTACTCTACAAAGCTTCAAAGATACCTATCTCTTGCCCTTTAAGCTTCTTTTAAGTGTCCCTTTGTCGGCAAGACAGACTAATTACTCCTAATTCGTATAATTAAAGAAACCACCCTCATTTGATACGTCGCAAAAACAAGATGGCCAACATTACGTGAAAAGTAATGGGATAATGACTCGACCTGGGCCTACGATGTTTGCGTTTATCACGTGATATAAGTGACAAAGCATCTGTCAAAACGTGAAGGATGCTTTGTCACTTATTAATCGCATGATAAAAGCAACCGTCATAGGTCCGCTGAAGGCGCTTGCCGATCACATCCGATACGGATCCGACAAAAATCCGACAGAAAACGGCGAGAAAAACATATGTACGAGTACCTTGAGCTATAATGTATTATGTACTTTATGGAGAGACATAAATTAGGACCCTTGTGATATGGCACCACATCTGTGGACGGCTACTTTCATCATCAAATTTATTTCTGATAGACGTCCACTGCTGGAGAAAGGCCTCCCTCAAAACCCTCCACGACGATCGGTCTTGCGCCACCCTCAGACTTTTAGACAGATATTAAAGCGTTATTCAAGAAAAGTGGCCGAGAACTTTTTTTCAGAAAGTTATGTATATTTTCAGACTCATCATACTCCAAATCGCTTGTACATTTTGAACATCAGTAAGATGAGCCAACAAAATAAATTTTCTGAAAAATGTAATGTACCTTTTTTGAATGCTTATTTCGTTTATTGTAAATTCGCATTTAATACACTTTGGTTCTGAAGCGAAACGCCACGAGAGACAAACCCGCATAACTCTAAAATCACAGTAATCCCACGACGCATGTTAAACCATTTTAATGGCATATTTTCCCTCGGTTTTCGCACAATCGTAACTTGACAAAGGCGTAGTGATGTGCTGCGACTAGCCGCCGAAATAATAAAAAAAACGAATAAATAAATAAATAAATATCCTCACACAAAGCGAATTAGTGCCAAATTAAGCTCAAGATGGCTTGTGTCATGGGAACTAGATGACGATATACATACTTATATAAATAAATATACACTTAAATACATAGAACAACCATGACCCCAGCCCTGGCCGGGATTCGAACCCGGGACCGCCGGCTCAGTAGGCAAGTGCTTACAAACTGTGCCAACCGCGTCGTCGATTCAAGAGGAAGGGTTATATGTTTCATACATGCATAATATATCAGCATTCATATCATTGCACCCGTGCAGTGTCGGGGTTGGTCGCTAGTTATCAATAATCTAGACACGCGGCAGCGTGTCCAGCCAAGTTCACCCCAGAAACTGGCGAGCAGCAGCCGTGTGTTATATTACACGAACCGTTTGGAGCCACTTTTGACCCTCAATAACTCGAAATCTATTTAACATAAAAAAATTAAATTGGCTTATAATATTTACTTATCATAATATCTATTTTTTCCAGGTACGTAAATACATCGAAGGTGCATTCATTTTCAAACGATTTAGAAAAGTGGAGTAGATACGTACGTATGTTTATTTAATATTAAGTTGTTAACTCAGAACTCGTTTTGGCATTATACAATAAAATCTGCAGTTGCTTTTTCTTCGCTAAATCATTAATCAACTTTTTTGAAAAATAAAGTGACTATTTAATAAACTTGACGTTATTTCCTTATCTCTGATACTTTGGAGAGATGACCAAAGTGGCGATATACCAGGTATCACCACTTCGCTAACCCGGTAGCGTTAAGTTTGCGCCACATTTATATGCCACGTCGTAGATAACAAGCGCGCACTTAACTTGACCGGGTAGTAACGTGAAATGTCACTTTACGCAACTGGAATTATCGCGTTTTAATGGCAGTTAAAGGCGATATACCTACCTGAGACATTCGATTACATTCGAATTAACGCTCAGGTCCAAGATTACCTATTTATAGTAGACTTGAAGGTGCCCGCAACTTCATCCGCTTTTTTTCTTTCTTAACCATGGTCGTGTAAAAAGTATCCTATAACCTTTGGATCTCCTACTATCCATGTACCAAAATTAGTTAAAATCTGTCCCGCCGTTTCGGCGTGATGAGAAGACAAAAAAAATTACCCACAGATAACGCCGTGCACCATAACAAAATAAAAGGCGATCCTGCATCACGCTATTAAGATAAGTCTCCATGGAAAATAGATTCTCAATTGAAATCTAGAACTTTATAATAAGTAGTCATCATTGCCTTGCCCTTATCCACTTTATTTGGAAATGAAATGAAATTAAATATTCTTTATTTGCTTTAAATATGGTACAATTAGATGTCAGGGGCCCTATGATGGTTGCTTTTATCACGCGATAAATAAGTGATAAAGAATCCGTCACGTTTTGACATATTGAGAGTGTGAGTGACAGATGCTTTGTCACTTATTTATCACTTGATAAACGCAACCATCATAGGCCCGTTATTACATTATCCGGTACATAAACATATTTTGCTAAATATTCGGCTCGGCGCAGCATGTTTTCTTCTTCCATTCTTCCCTATTAATCGTCATCTCGTCGTTTACTTCCTTCTTATTCATATCATCTTCCACACAATACATCCATCTTTTGTTTGGTCTTCCTCTTCTATATCCGTCCACATTCATGCTTAACGCTTTTCTGGTTACGTGGCTTTCCTCTCCTCGCATCACGTGCCCATACCATGATAGTAGGTTAGCTTGCAGCTTCTCCCTAATTGGTGCTACTTTCAGAATTCCTCTTTCATACTCATTTCTTATTCCGTCCATTCTTGTCACCCCACACATCCATCGTAACATAGAATATATATAAATTTATGAAACATTTAAGTTTTTATTTATTCCTTTTAATTTTAAATTTTGATTGTTTTAGACATTTTTCTCTATGATCAAACATGTTTCTTAATATATTATTGATGTTAATATCTAGAACAGGGCTATTGGAATTTATTGGTATATTATTACCTGCAGTTTGAATTTTTCATTATCAATTATTTTTTTGTTTCAAAAACTACTCGAAATTGACAATATTCACGCGGAAAAATAGTTTTCTCAACTCATTTTCGACTGCACGCAATGAAAGCATGAGATACCTATGTTACTAGCTATTAGAACTCGGGGAAAAGTATTAATCACTTCAAAAAGTTGGTTGAAAAAAATATTTTTTAAAAGGAATAAGGCCTAAATGTCTTATTATTTTTAATGTGGGCACACACCACAATTTTTTATTAAACCAATGATTACGCTTCTTTCAGTATTGATCTTTGTATCAATGGTTTAATCGAATGGATATATTGCCAACAGTGCACCCTAGCCATGAAGCACATCACTACTGGTATTGTGACAGAACAAAGAGAAGATTGCATCTGGCAACCAGATTAACGTTTTTAAAACCATAATTTAGTGTAATTTTCCATTTCTCACGCTCGTGTGAATGATGGTTGATAAGCTTTAAATGTGTTTCCAGATTTGTTGAAATTGGAGTTGTTAGTGTTTGCATGGTCGTGTATACTCTTAGGACTGTAGGGAATGACGTGAGAATGTGTCTCTGTCTGTCATGTGGCGATGTCTCGCTTGCTGACGTTACAACCAATTGGGGTATTCCAAAAAAAATTACTTATTACTCCCCCCCCCACCCTTTTATATTTTTATTCGATGAAATAGGCCACTTTATAATACCGATTTCATTAATTTTTCATTAGAATAAGTAGTTATTTTTTTATTAATTATTTTAAGAAGCTCATAAGATGACGTCATGCATTTCGCGTGTGTTTGAGGATAGTAAAAAACTGGCGGCCCTTAGAATAAATACGCCTAGAACGAGAGTCGTACACCAGATTTGCGAAAGATAAAGCCACTTTTGGTTGTATGTGTGCGTGTCTACGAACCAATCATAGAGACGATTTGCTTAAAGCGCTCCTAGCGGTTACTTCGTAGAACTACGTTCTCCATACAAATCTTTTACGCAGTCGCTAACGAGTACGATCACTGTAAACTCATGGTAAGGGCTCAGAGCTAGTAATAAGGGAACGGAATTGAATAAAATTTGAGTAAAGTACCCTCTAATTAAAAGTTTTACGGAGATGCACAAATGCGCAGGCGCAGTGGTTGAGCGAGAGATCCGAACGCGGCCATACGAGTGAGCGAGACACATGTACCCACACCGCTGTGTAAGACAGCATATACAGGGTGATCAATCCAAATAGCTCAGTATGGAGAAGTCACAAATATAAGAGACTAGCTTTTGCTTGCGACTACGTCCGCGTGGAACTTTGAAGTATGGAAGCAACCTCGTACAACACGATAGATATCCACCTAATCACCTTAATTAATAAAAGGGATTATTAAAAGCGCCTAAGCAAATGTAAGAGCAATTGTGCTTTTGGTCTAATAATTACATTTCCTACAGGGTCATCAATGTCATCATGAATTACTTACTCACTTTTCAATCTTTTTAGGGATAATTTTTAGGATGAAAACTATCCTATGTCCTTCCTCGGATCTTAAACTATCTCCATGCCAAATTTCATCAAAATCGATTCAGCGGTTTAAGCGTGAAGAGGTAACAGACAGACAGACACACTTTCGCATTTATAATATTAGTATGGATAGGTAAATTTGTTCTTAGGAACCATGGGCGTCGAGTTTAGATTTAATAAAAACTGCATTAATATTTTTTAAATAAATCTGATACATAACCGGGAATTGAACGTAGTTAAAATTCTGTATGTAATCGCATGTCGTGTGGTAACATTCTTTACAGCGCTTTTGACCGGGCTATGTATGAAATGATGTTACAGATTTATTAAAAATATTAATGTTTTTATTTAATCTAAAATCGACGCTATGGTTCCTAAGAACAGATTTCCCTATCTCTGATATTTTGTGACTTCTCCCTTTTGACCCATTTGGATTGATCACCCGGTATAGTATAAAGGCGGCTTGTTAATTAAATTCACTAAACGAAAATGTTTAATCGTCATTTTATAGTACGAATTAGTGATAAGTAATGCTTATTTTATAGTTTCTCTAATGCTTATCCTTTTAACGATAATATTATATCGTAATGAAAATAAGCAGAATTATAATTATAATATAATAAATTGCCGTTAAATTTTACTCGCCAACTAGCTTCACTCGCGTTTAGAGTACATTACTGGGTCGATTACAAAAATATTATGTGTGACGAGATTTAGTCATACATTTCGTAAACTAACTTTCGTCACACAAAGGAAGCGATCGTGATTTTTTGTTAACTAAGCTTTTATCTATTTACACTTTCTTTGCAATCGACCCTAGGGTTTGTGCACAAATCACGTGAGGTTCAATAGGGGGAGGGGGGGTCACGAAAAAATCACGAAATATCACGTGGGGGGAGGGGGGGTATAAGGAGACCTCACGTATATTTTTATATAGTGAACGAACTAAGAAAACATCGATATTTTTTCTCGGTTTTGTTAAAAATAAATCTTCACTTGTTAAATACTTCAAAATAGCGAGTCTATTTTTCGAAATTTTGGCGAAAAAAAATACACGTGAGATAGTGAGGGGGAGGGGGGGTTAGCAAAGAACCTCACCAAATATCACCAGGAGGGAGGGGGGGGTCAAAAAGTAGCCGAAAAAACCTCACGTGATTTGTGCACAAGCCCCTACTGCAGACGCCGGCATTGAAGGGCTTGCAGGGTGAGTGCCATTAAGTATATATATATATATAATTATATACTATATTTTATTATTATTATTTTTAAATCGTCTCCGAACTTTATACTCGTAGACCCTGCACCAACTCAATGTTTCTGTTTAGCACTATGGTTGACTGGTAGAGAGGCCTTATTCCTTTTAAAAATTATTTTTTTCATATTATGACAAATATATTGATAATTTCAACCAACTTTTTGAAGTGAATAATACTTTTCTCCGAGTTCTAGGTAGTAACATAGCTATTTCACGCTTTCATTGCGTACAGTCGAAAATAAGTTAAAAAAACAAATTTTCCGCGTCAATTTTGTCAATTTCGAGTAGTTTTTGAAACAAAAATTATCAATGAAAAATTCAAACTGTAGGTTTCAAATATATACCAATAAATCCCAACAGCCCTGTTCTAGAAAGTAACATCAATAGTATCTTAAGAAACATGTTTGATCATAGAGAAAAATGTCTAAACAATCAGCATTTTAAAAGGAATAAGGCCTCTTAAGTTCAGCCATTTGTACTAGTTTGATCTATGCAATGAAGTTTAAATAAATAAGATGATTGTACGGAACCTAAAAAACTAACTTTCCGTAATGTTATATTGTGTGCATTGGTCTATCTATTCTATGTTTCATCTCTACCATTTTTCCACTTATCTACTCCAATAAGGGTGATTGCAGCCGCAGGGCTTCGTGCATGCGATAGTTTCAACCGAGACCTAAGTCGAGTGTGTAATGCACCTAATACCTGCAATTACTGTTCTAGGCCTATATTCGGAGCGCTAAAGACATACAGCAAGCGGCCAAGTAAGGTAATCCAAATATGTGTGGATTGCGGGCGAAATTGCTAAAAACCTTAAAAAAAAAAATGTTCCTTCGTTTATGAGCTACAGATACAACATAGACACAGATAGACGTAGATATAAGTAATCAGTAATCACACTGTAATAAGTATATAAGAGTCACACTAATATAAAAAAGGTGTATGTTTGTTAATTCTTCACGCTCAAACAACTGGAGCAATTTTAATGAAATTCGGTATGTAGGTAGCTGACACCCTGAATTAACACATATGTTAGTTATTATCCCAAAAAAGCGGGTAACACCTATAGCGCAGCTTAGTTCATTCATAAGGATTATCAGATACCACGGTAAAAACCTAGTACACCTATTTATCTAGTCAACTGCCGTATTGGTACACTCGGACAAGATTATAGAAAGCGTGTCCAGTCCCTAATAGGCGTTCCTGGCACATATACGTCCGGTTGTTAGTGTGTCAGCGTGGCGCCTGGCACACCAGAAGCTTTAGAGTGAGACCGCTTATTGCTTTTAATTTGTTTTTTCATATTATGACAAATATAATAAAATCATACTACAATATGAATAATTATTTTATTTCACACTGTGTCCGTTACAAATAGCACTTATAAACAGTTCGGTTAGCACTTATTCACTACGACGGCTAGAACAGAACAACCCCGTCGGCCAAGTAACGCACCCTTTTATTCCCTATCGCGTGGTTTTCGTAAAAATGGTAGAGGGTAGCCATTTTTATTCAAACCACAACTACCCTATCCTAAAAATTATATTTATAACTAGTGTTGCTAGCGTACTAATATATAAACCCCTTCACAAATAAATGGGTACCCTGCCGCAGGGCCATGATTTGGGGGACATCGGTTTTGTTAGTTAATTTTATTTAGGTTAAGTTGTGTATTGTTAATTTTTACTTGTTTTTCGTGTACTAATAAATTTTGCTACCGTAACAAATAAATTGATTTTTTTAACAATTGAAGTGGATAATACTTTTCCCCCAGTTCTAGATAGTAACATAGATATTTTATGCTTTTATTGCGTGCAGACGAAAAAAGTTGAAAAGTAAAGTTTCCTGCGTGAATTTTGACAATTTCGAGTAGTTTTTCAAACAAAAATTATAAATGAAAAATTCAAACTGTAGGTTTCAAATATATACCAATAAATCCCAATAGCCTTGTTCTAGGTAGTAACATCAATAATATGTTAAGAAACATGTTTGATCATAGAGAAAATGTGTAAAATTATTTATGTGTAAAATATTTTTTGAACGGATAGGTAAGGAGTGATTTAGAAAACTGAACAAAACTACAAAATTTAGAATTCTTTGCATCAGTATTGGCTGAGATCTTGCAACTTGTTACTATTAAAGCTGAATATCTTGGAAAATACTGGTTCTTTTTCCACCAAACATATGCATCTAAAAACCATCTTGACAGACATGTATAGACAGGTAAAAAAACACTTAAATGAGTCCATTCGTTTGGGAGCTACAATACCACAGACAGATACACAGATACACATGTTAAACTTATGCAACACCCTTTTTTTTTTCGTCGGAGGTAAAAAAATGTCTCCCTATTCGGATTGCTGTTGGTGTATCAGGCTCCGAATCACCGCCGGTAATAGCTCGTAGACCGACCACAGACGGACCACATACGTATAGCTATAATTATACACCGCTTGCTAGTTTATACGATGTATGCTGTCACTTATCAGAGCCTTATTCGACCACGCATTGCGGTATCCTCATTTAGAAATATTTGGGCTTCAGCACGGCGATATAACGAAGATATTGTTTTTAGGGTTCCGTACATCAATCGGCAACAATTTAACCCATATATTATATGATTCCTTTTTGTCCGTCTCTCAAGACCTTTTTCACAGAAATGCGTGGAGGAATCAAGCTGAGAACTTAAAATTAACTCAGGTCTGCTATCCTTCCCACGATTTTTATTTAACTGCGGTTAATGACAGCAAGTTAAAGTATTTTAAACATTTTAAACGAGTAGGTACGTAACTATTCCCACTTAGACAATTCTTTACCGTTGACAAAAAGTATCCTATAACCATCTTTGAATGTCCAGCTCTCTAAGCAAAAGCTATAATTGATAATAAATAAGTAAATAAAAAATTGGGAATGGTATAAGGCCTCCTTCGAAAAACATAATTATGTTTCAAAATTAAATTAAATTTCGAATAGCATAATAGTATAGATGACTTTGTGTCGTACATAATTGCAGAGCATACGAAATTAAATACGACTACCGACTACCCATCACATCTGTGCAATATCACTACGAGATAAATAAACGCTTAAGAGTCCCTTATTCCTTTAAATTTTTATTTTTTACATATTATGAGAAATATATTGATAATTTCAACCAACTTTTAAAGTGAATAATAGTTTTCCCTGGATTCTAGAAAGTAACATTGCTATTTCATGCTTCATTGCGTGCAGTCGAAAATTAGTTGAAAAAAAAACAGTTTTCTGCGTGAATTTTGTCAATCACGTGTAGTTTTTGAAACAAAAATTACCAATGAAAAATTCAAACCGTAGGTTTCAAATAATACCAATAAATCTCAATAGCCCTGTTCTAAGTAGTAACAGTGATAATATGTTAAGAAACATGTTTGATCATAGAGAAAAATGTCTAAAGCATTCAGCATTTGAACGGATAAGAAGCCTCAAATTTATAATTATAACTTACACTAACGCCCTTTTTATAACAAGGTCTATTAATAAATTGAGCCGACCGGTCATGTCGCTTTATAAATAAAAGTAGACCAAAATAAGAAAAAGGGTGATTAAAAGGGTGTATTTTTAATCCTAAAAGGTATGTAAGTAATGCTCTTTAACCAGCTGGCGTCTGGTTGGGATGGGATTATGTCGATTAATGTATCGATAAGAGACACATCTCTATGACTACGCGGTTGGTGCAGTTTGTAATGCACCGGCCTACTAAGCCATTTTTTATATTTTAGTGAGACTGCCAAGTTGAGATTTTGAAAAAGATACAGCAAAGATACATTGCCCGGTGCTATGTCGACGCGTTTGGCTCGGTTTGTAGACACCTGCCGACTGAGCCGGCGGTCCCGGGTTCGAATCCCGGCCGGGGCAAATATTTGTGTGATGAACTCGAATATTTGTGCTTGGGTCATGGTTGTTATATGTATTTAAGTATATATTTATATATATAAGTACGTATATCGTCGTCTGGTACCCATAACACAAGCCTTCTTGAGCTTAATTTGGGACTAGGTCGATTTGTGTGAGGTTGTCCGATATTTATTTATATTTATATTTATTTATGTCTTTGTCTAATTTTGTGATACTTATGATTCTCCATATTTATTTATTTAAACAACATACAACTATCTTTACGGATCTTAACGTAATACGATAGTGTGGAACTATCTAAAACTAAATTGTGAATATTATTTAAGTACCGAAGACTATTTTTTTTAAATAAGATATGGACTTTTTTGCCATTAGTTACACGGAGTTTAGTCCATTAACATCGACACCATCACTATCGATAATATCGATACGCACACATCCCTACGTAAAGTGTCCAGTTCTACTTTTTACAGCCCGCTGGTATGATAACGCACCGGTTTGCCCGCTCGTATACTGACACACTTAGTCTGTACAGTCTGGAGTTTTATTGGAGCAAAAAACCGGCCATGTCTAGTCGGACTCGCGCACTGAGGGTTCTCTACAAACACTTTCCACCTTAACATTAATTCGATGATTGTTTTATCCCCAATGTAGCAACGCAATGCAGCATTTATTGGACAATATTATGTCAATTTTTGCTAATTACCTAAGTGAGATTACCGAGTAGGTTTTGAAGATACAGCAGATTTGTTACATTGTCTGTTGTTACGTCGACTTTTGCGTTACGATTTTATTGAAACATCATACAGCTATATATTTTTATGGAATCCTTTTATCGATTCTATTTTTTATGTGGAAATACCACATTTTTATTTTTATAAATAATGAAATGACACAAAGGTAAATTAAGAAAGAAAAATTGAATGCGATCTACTACAATCTAAGCAGGATTTGAAGTTGCGACCTCTACGTTTCCGGCGTATTGCTCTTCCAACTGAGCTATTAGATCGCTACGTCAATCACACCAAATCTTTCATTCCATAATTCTTACACTACTGGAGCGCCCTCTGCGTCATATGTGTCTTATGCGCATTAGCCATACCCTATATGCGCATTTAAGCAAGGATGTGCGCCCCACACGCACGATCCCCTGTCCCCATTGATTTACAGCAACTGTGAGACTGCGAGAGAGATGGCGCAGTTCTAATTAATATTTTTATGGAATATTTTTATCGATTCTACTTTTTTATGTGGAAATACCACATTTTTATTTTAAGAGGGCGCTCCAGTAGCGTAAGAATTATGGAATGAAAGATTTGGTGTGATTGACGTAACGATCTAATAGCTCAGTTGGAAGAGCAATACGCCGGAAACGTAGAGGTCTCAGGTTCAAATCCTGCTAAGATTGTAGTAGATCGCATTCAATTTTCCTTTCTTAATTTACCTTTGTGTCATTATAGGTCTTAACCCAATACGATAGGTGACGATAGTATGTAATTAAGTAATTAATTGAATCAGGTCAGGCATTACTTTGCGGAAATCCCTATTAAAATTAAATAATACCTACCTACTGCTTTGTTAATCCGCGATATAATATCGTGCCAGTTAATTTGTGCTAACCCGTTATTTATTTATTTATTTATTTATTTAAACTTTATTGCACAAAACAAAAAGTGTACAAATGGCAGACTTAATGCCATAAGGCATTCTCTACCAGTCAACCATTGGGCTAAACAGAAACATTTTATGGTGCACCCGTTATACTTATTTGCGTATTTTTTCATGGATACATGTATTTAATAGTCCTACCCTTTACTGACACAATTAGTCTACGCGATTAGGCGACGCGGTTGGCGCAGTGGTTAAGCAACTGCCTACTGAGCCGACGGTCCTGGGTTCGAATCCCGGCAAGGGCAAATATTTGTGTGATGAACACGAATATTTGTGCCTGGGTCATGGATGTTCTATGTATTTAAGTATTTATTTATCTACTAGCTTGTGCCCGCGGCTTCGCACGCGTAAACACAATATCATACGTTCACAACACTTATTGCGAGGCCAAAGGCCGAGCTCCGCGTAGCACCGAAGGTGCGGAGCGTCCTAAGGAAGCCGCCCACCCACTTAATATAAGTCGAAGTAACTTAATGCGAGGCCGAAGGCCGAGCTCCGCGTAGCACCGAGGGTGCGGAGCGTCTCAAGGAATTCGCCCACCTAATTTATATAAGTTGAAGTAACTTAATGCGAGGCCGAAGGCCGAGCTCCGCTTAGCACCGTAGGTGCGGAGCGTCCCAAGGAATCCGCCCACCAACTTAATATAAGTCGAAGTAACTTAATGCGAGGCCGAAGGCCGAGCTCCGCGTAGCACCGAAGGTGCGGAGCGTCTCAAGGAATTCGCCCACCCACTTAATATAAGTTGAAGTAACTTAATGCGAGGCCGAAGGCCGAGCTCCGCGTAGCACCGAAGGTGCGGAGCGTCCCAAGGAAGCCGCCCACCCACTTAATATAAGTTGAAGTAACTTAATGCGAGGCCGAAGGCCGAGCTCCGCGTAGCACCGTAGGTGCGGAGCGTCCGAAGGAAGCCGCCCACCCACTTAATATAAGTCGAAGTAACTTAATGCGAGGCCGAAGGCCGAGCTCCGCATAGCACCGAAGGTGCGGAGCGTCTCAAGGAATCCGCCCACCCACTTATTATAAGTTGAAGTAACTTAATGCGAGGCCGAAGGCCGAGCTCCGCGTAGCACTGAAGGTGCGGAGCGTCTCAAGGAATTCGCCCACCCACTTATTATAAGTTGAAGTAACTTAATGCGAGGCCGAAGGCCGAGCTCCGCGTAGCACCGTAGGTGCGAAGCGTCCCAAGGAATCAGCCCACCCACTTATTATAAGTTGAAGTAACTTAATGCGAGGCCGAAGGCCGAGCTCCGCGTAGCACTGAAGGTGCGGAGCGTCTCAAGGAATTCGCCCACCCACTTATTATAAGTTGAAGTAACTTAATGCGAGGCCAAAGGCCGAGCTCCGCGTAGCACCGTAGGTGCGGAGCGTCCCAAGGAATCAGCCCACCCACTTAATATAAGTCGAAGTAACTTAATGCGAGGCCGCAGGCCGAGCTCCGCGTTGCACCGAAGGTGCGGAGCGTCGCAAAGAAGCCGCCCACCCACATAATATAAGTTGAAGTAACTCAATGCGAGGCCGAAGGCCGAGCTCCGCGTAGCACCGTAGGTGCGGAGCGTCCCACCCAAGGAAGGAAGGAAGCCGCCTATTAAGTCACTTAAACATATGTTAAGTGGGTTGGCGGCTTCCCTGGGACGCCCACCCACTTAAAATATGTTCAAATAAATTAATGCGAGGCCGCCCACTCACTTAATATAAGCTTAAATGTGTGAGCGGCATCCCTGGGACGCTCTGCACCTTCGGTGCTATGTGAAGCTCGGCCTATGGCCTCGCATTAAGTTACTACTTATATTAGTGAGTGGGCGCCTGCCCTAGGACGCTCCGCACCTTCGGTGCTACGCTTGTGAACATGATCTTGGTTTTATTAAATTGAGGCAATACTTATGTTTAAAAGATAGTTTTCAGGGTTCCGTACCCAAAGGGTAAAAACGGGGCCCTTTTACTGAGACTTCGCTGTCCATCCGTCCGTCTTTCACCAGGCTGTATCTCAAGAATGGTGATAGCTGGACAGTTGAAATTTTCACAGATGACGTATTTCTATTGCCGCTATAACAACAAATACTAAAAATAAAATAAAATAAGTATTTAAGGGGGCTCCCTATAACAAACTTGTTAACGATTATGGTACGGAACCCTTCATGCGCGAGTCGGACTCGCACTCGCCCAATTTTTAATATTTATTAATAATAATAATAATAATAACTCAATGCGAGGCCGAAGGCCGAGCTCCGCGTAGCACCGTAGGTGCGGAGCGTCCCACCCAAGGAAGGAAGGAAGCCGCCTATTAAGTCACTTAAACATATGTTAAGTGGGTTGGCGGCTTCCCTGGGACGCCCACCCACTTAAAATATGTTCAAATAAATTAATGCGAGGCCGCCCACTCACTTAATATAAGCTTAAATGTGTGAGCGGCTTCCCTAGGACGCTCTGCACCTTCGGTGCTACGTGAAGCTCAGCCTACGGCCTCGCGTTAAGTTACTACTTATATTAGTGGGTGGGCGCCTTCTTTAGGACGCTCCGCACCTTCGGTGCTACGCTTGTGAACATGATCTTGGTTTAATTAAAATTGAGGCAAGACTTATGTTCATAAAATCGTTTTGAATATTTATTGTCTATTGTAGATTTAAATAACTTAATGTGAGGCCGCCCACCCACTTAATATAAGTTCAAGTGTGTGAGCGGCTTCCCTGGGACGCTCTGCACCTTCGGTGCTACGTGGAGCTCGGCCTACGGCCTCGCATTAAGTTACTACTTATATTAGTGGGTGGTCGTCTTCCCTAGAACGCTCCGCACCTTCGGTGCTACGCTTGTGAACATCATCTTGGTTTAATTAAGATTGAGTCAAGACTTAGGTATGTTTAAAAGATTGTTTTTAATATTTATTGTCTATTGTAGATTTAAAAAACTTAATGCGAGGCCGCCCACACACTTAATATAAGCTTAAATGTGTGAGCGGCATCCCTGGGACGCTCTGCACCTTCGGTGCTACGTAGAGCTCGGCCTACGGCCTCGCATCAAGTTACTTCTTAATTTAGTGGGTGGGCGACTTCTCTAGATCGCACCGCACCTTCGGTGCTACCATTGTGAACATCATCTTGGTTTAGTTTAAATTGAGGCTAGACATGTTTATATATCGTTTTGAATATTTATTGTTTATTTAGTGTAGATAACTATTCAAAGCACCTTGAAAAATAATTAGCTCATAGTCCTACCTGAACATATATTAATGACATCTATTAAGATGACAATAAATTATTTTCGTCTACGATGGTACTAATACTAATATAATAAGGAAGCAAAAGAAAATGCATGAGATAGCACTGATATTATTTCAGTTGGTTCTGGGTTCAAATCCCGGCTAGGTGAAATCCTTTCTACATTGTAAATTTAATAATTTTGTCTTGTCTCGAATCATGGTTGTTTTTCATACAAAATCAAATTCAGTCGAGCAGCAACTCTCAATAACCTGATACACTGCTACTTACATTTGTATGCGTTCAATATTCAACAACTTCGGTAGTAATTCTCGAAGTCCGGGTTAACCATCACAGCTGCATCCTAGCTTGTGCCAAATCGTGGTCACAGGCACGCAACGACGTGGACCCTTGGCCTTGATGTCGAGGCGACTCATCAATTGCTCCAATACGTAACATGTATGGAGCTGGTGTTATTAACTCAGGAAAAATCTTAACAGCGCGATGCAGCCTTTTTGTCAAAGTAACAACGCCACCTAGCGGAAAATTGGGTCATTGAGAACAAAATCTCAACACGCCGTTAAAGATAAAGAATGAGTGATATTTATTACGTTGAATAAATATTATATATAAAAAAACTACATAGATGCAATATTGTAACTAAATACCTATATCGTATAGGTACTTAACGTTTATTATACATTTCGCTACCTTATTAGTAAGTTAGGCCAAACACAAACAATACCAAAATTTGCGCTTAATGTTCTAAATGTTGGTTGGTAAAACATATTTAAAAATGTATTTAATTTACTTAAATTGATTCGAAATACTTTTATTTCAATTACCTACACTCGATAAAATAGCAATTAAAAATCTGTTTTATTCATTAACATTTTTTATTGCGTCTCCGGGCTTTTTTATGGTCAATACTTACAAACTACAGAAGAATATAATTGCATATTCAATAAAAGAGCATTAATTAGTTCCTATTGTCGCAAATTGTGTTTTTAAAGAAATGTATGTTTTTTTTTGAGCATGAGCCAATTTACAACGAACATTGCACTCATATTTTCATCTGTGTTGGTCGATAATTGGCGCCATCTTTTCTGTCTAACTAAGACGGTTTCCGTAACTCAACGCCTCAAACAACCTTATCCTTATTGTTAATACTGGTGGGCCGCAAGGAGGTATTATGTCGAATTCATACTTTTTAGTTTTTGTACACGTAAGAGCCACGCGGGGGTCGCGTCGTTCTAAATTCAAAATCACAAACGCTGTCATTATAAGGTTACACATTGTAAGGAAAATATTTCATGGAATTTATGTTTTCAGAGATAAATATTAATCATAATAAAAAATATCCTATAACCATCTTTGGATGTTCAGCTATTCCTGTACCAAAATTGGTAACTTTTTATCCAGCCGTTTCGGCGTGATGCGAGGACAACGGTTTTTTTGAAAACAGATGGCGCCAGGTTGGCACGGCGAAGCGAGTCCATACAAAACAACTATCCGGCTGCATCACGCTATCGAGATTTTTCCTGAAATCATGACCTCCCTCCATAGAAAATTTATTTTCAATACAAATTTAGGATTTTATAATAGTATAGATATAAGTAAGTATGTATATCGTCGCCTAGTACCCATAGCACAAGCCTTCTTGAGCTTAATTTGGGACTAGGTTGATTTGTGTGAGGTTGTCTGATATTTATTTATTTATTTATTTATTTAGTCTATACAGTCTGGAGTTTTATTGGACCAAAAAACCGGCCAAGTGCGTGTCGGACTCGCGCACCGAGGGTTCCGTTCAAACACTTCCCATCTTAACTGGCCGGGTTAAAGATATTCCAACCGATAGATGGCATTGTAGTCATCGTCTGTATAAAACAAAAGAAAACGTACATCGTGAACTTTTTTTATATACCTAACTAACAAGCCCCGATCGCCCGGGTCATTGCTTTGAAACGTCCAATTTAAAGGACACGATCTACACTTGCTTTAAAACCAGTAAAAAACCGGCCAAGCGCGAGTCTGACTCGCGCACCGAGGGTTCCGTACAATACTTATCCCATCTTCGCTGGCTGGGTTAAGTTAAGTTTGCACCTGGTATGTATGACGCTGGATGCAAATGAGGTGCAAAGTTAACGGATCACGTTTGCTGCATGGAAGCCCACTTAAATATTTATTTTATTGTGTTTTAGTATTCATTGTTATAGCGGCAACAGAAATACATCATCTGTGAAAATTTCAACTGTCTAGCTATCACGGTTCATGAGATACAGCCTGGTGACAGACGGACGACGGACGGACAGCGGAATCTTAGTAATAGGGTCCTCGTTTTTACCCTTTGGGCGCGAAACCCTAAAAACGAAGACTGACTTCAAATCGAAGAGGTTCTCAAGTCAACGCGCATGTCTTAGTTACCTCAGATTCCTTGTCGAATTTGTGACGGATGCTTTGTCACTTATTTATCGGGTCATAAAAGCAACCATCAAAGGCCCGCAGGGTAGCCATCTTTCTCTAGACAGCTCTATTTATTCGGTCTTCAAATTGCGACCGTTACGTGACGTCATCAATTGACAGGACAGTCACGTATGTTGGCGGACGTAACGGATCCAGTGTCGCAAAAAGACCTAACTAGTCGGTTAAATGGTCGCAAAGAAACTCTAAATTATTGACAAGGCTTCGTTATACTATCCAATGGAAGCTAGGCTCCTTATCCGTTCAAAAATGCAGATTGTTTAAGACATTTTTCTCTATGATCAAATATGTTTCTTAACATATTATCAATGTTACATGATGTTACTTGTTAGAACAGTGCTATTGTGATTTATTGGCATATATTTGAAACCTGCAGTTTGAATTTTTCATTGATAATTTTTGTTTCAAAAACTACTCGAAACTGACATAGTTCGCGCCGAATACCGTTTTTTTTCAACTTATTTTCGACTATTTGTATAGAATCTTTTTTTTTATCGATTCATATTTTTTATGTGGTAATACCACATTTTATTTTCGACTGCACGTAATAAATAGTTACATATATTACTATCTAGAACTCGGAAATTTAATCAAAGTAAAAGTAAATAATTAAACTTTTCGGAATTATTCAAAGTGGTGGAGGTGCAGGGCAATTTTTTTTTTATTGTTCTGAATAATGGTCGTTAAATCTACAGCTCACAAAGCCTCAACTAAGGATAAAAATAGATAGTAAGATAGATAAGTATGAATTTTAGAATAACAACGGCACACGGCTACTTGTCTACAGTTTACGCCCTAGCCGTAACATAAGGAATTCCCTTTGTTCCGATAACAACCAGCACATAAATATAACGGCGACAGTCCACAGATATCTGGAAACTGCCCATCGCTTATCTATCGCATTCTACGGAAACTTAGGTGGCACAGAATAAAATATAACAGAATACTCCATATTTTATCACAAGCTTCCAGAGAACTCTTTGAGGTATGACAATATTTCATATATCCTACATTGGAAATTAATATAGAGATCGAGAAAACTTTACGTAGTGCAGACCCTAAATAATGTTTTGAATTATTTTTTCTGTATGTAAAGAAATATAAGAAAATACATAAAATAACCGAAATCTACGACAACTATGGCGGTATAGTTGTAGTCTTCGACCTATGCGCAAAAAAATGAGTTGTCAATAATGCCAAGCTAACCTCATTAGTTTTTTAGGGTTCCGTATCCAAATGGTAAAAACGGGACCCTATTACTGAGACTTCGCTGTCCGTCCGTCCGTCCGTCTGTCACCAGGCTGATGTATCTCAAGAACGGTGATAGCTAGACAGTTGAAATTTTCACAGATGATGTATTTCTATTGCCGCTATAACAACGACTACTAAAAACAAAATAAAATAAGTATTTAAGGGGAGCTCCCATACAACAAACGGGATTGGTTGTGTTAACTTTGCACCTCATTTGTATGGGGCGCTATACATAC
Organism: Apotomis betuletana; assembly: GCA_932273695.1. Classification (NCBI taxonomy): domain Eukaryota; kingdom Metazoa; phylum Arthropoda; class Insecta; order Lepidoptera; family Tortricidae; genus Apotomis; species Apotomis betuletana. The sequence goes on from OW026325.1 coordinate 3,068,096, forward strand.
CAGGTGCAAACTTAACTTAACCACTTAATGATGGAAAGTGTTTGTACGGAACCCTCGGTGCGGGAGTCCGACTCGCACTTGACCGTTTTTTTTTTTTTTATTTGACACCATACTATAGTAATTTATACATTACTAGCTTTTGCCCGCGGCTTCGCACGCGTAAACACAATATCATACGCTCACTACACTTAATGCGAGGCCGAAGGCCGAGCTCCGCGTAGCACCGAAGGTGCGGAACGTCCTAAGGAAGCTGCCTACCCACTTAATATAAATCGAAGTAACTTAATGCGAGGCCGAAGGCCGAGCTCCGCGTAGCACCGTAGGTGCGGAGCGTCCCAAGGAAGACGCCCACCCACTTAATATAAGTTGAAGTAACTTAATGCGAGGCCGAAGGCCGAGCTCCGCGTAGCACCGTAGGTGCGGAGCGTCCCAAGAAAGCCACCCACCCACTTAATATAAATCGAAGTAACTCAATGCGAGGCCGAAGGCCGAGCTCCGCGTAGCACCGTAGGTGCGGAGCGTCCCAAGGAAGACGCCCACCCACTTAATATAAGTTGAAGTAACTTAATGCGAGGCCGAAGGCCGAGCTCCGCGTAGCACCGTAGGTGCGGAGCGTCCCAAGAAAGCCGCCCACCCACTTAATATAAATCGAAGTAACTTAATGCGAGGCCGTAGGCCGAGCTCCGCGTAGCACCGAAGGTGCGGAGCGTCGCAAAGAAGCCGCCCACCCACTTGATATAAGTTAAAGTAACTTAATGCGAGGCCGAAGGCCGAGCTCCGCGTAGCACCGTAGGTGCGGAGCGTCCCAAGGAAGCCGCCCACCCACTTAATATAAGTCGAAGTAACTTAATGCGAGGCCGTAGGCCGAGCTCCGCGTCCCAAGGAAGCCGCCTATTAAGTTACTTAAACATATGTTAAGTGGGTTGGCGGCTTCCCTGAGACGCTCGTGGAACTCAGCCTACGGCCTCGCATTAAATTACCAAGGGTTTATAAAGTAACTTAGCACCGAAGGTGCGGAGCGTCCCAGGTAAGATGCCCACCCACTTAAAATATGTCCAAATAACTTAATGCGAGGCCGCCCACCCACTTAATATAAGTTTAAATGTATGAGCGGCTTTCCTGGGACGCTCTGCACCTTCGGTGCTATGTGAAGCTCGGCCTGCGGCCTCGCATTAAGTTACTACTTATATTAGTGGGTGGGCGCCTTCCCTAGGACGCTCCGCACCTGCGGTGCTACGCATGTGAACATGATCTTGGTTTAATAAAATTGAGGCAAGACTTATGTTTAAAAAATTGTTTTGAATATTTATTGTCTATTGTAGATTTAAATAACTTAATGCGTGGCCGCCCACCTACTTAATATAAGTTGACGTGTGTGAGCGGCTTCCCTGGGACACTCTGCACCTTCGGTGCTACGTGGAGCTCGGCCTACGGCCTCGCATTAAGTTACCACTTATATTAGTGGGTGGGCGACTTCCCTAGAACGCTCCGCACCTTCGGTGCTTCGCTTGTGAACATCATCTTGGTTTAATTAAGATTGCGTCAAGCCTTAGTCATGTTTAAAAGATCGTTTTTAATATTTATTGTCTATCGTAGATTTAAAAAGCTTAATGCGAGGCCGCCCACACACTTAATATAAGCTTCAATGTGTGAGCGGCATCCCTGGGACGCTCTGCACCTTCGGTGCTACGTAGAGCTCGGCCTTCGGCCTCGCATTAAGTTACTACTTAAATTAGTGGGTGGGCGACTTCCCTAAAACGCTCCGCACCTTCGGTGCTACGCTTGTGAAGATCATCTTGGTTTAATTAAAATTGACTCAAGACTTAGGTAAGTTTAAAAGATGATTTTTAATATTTATTGTCTATTGTAGATTTAAATGAAATGAAATAATTAATTGAATATTTATTGTTTATTGTAGATAACTATTCAAAGCACCTTGAAAAATAATTAGCTCATAGTCCTACCTGAACATATATTAATGACATCTATTAAGATTACAATAAATTATTTTCGTCTACAATGGTACTAATATAATAATATGACCTGTCATAATAATTTCCTAAGTAACGCCATAAGATTCAGGTGCCAACTTAACTCAATCGAGCGTACGTCAATAATGGCGACAGCACCACTGAACGGATACGTGATGGCCTCACTGATTTGTTATCCGTGTATAATGAATAAGGAAGCAAAGTAAAATGCATGAGATAACACGGTTATTATTTCAGTAGGTTCTGGGTTCTAATCCCGGCTAGGTGAAATCCTTTCTACATTGTAAATTTAATAATTTTGTCGTGTCTCGAATCATGGTTGTTTTTCATACAAAATGCATACATTGTCGAGCAGCAACTCTCAATAACTGATACACTGCTGCTTATATTAGGTATGCGATCAATATTCAACAACTTCGGTAGTAATTCTCGAAAGTCCAGGTTAACCCATCACAGCTAGACCCTAGCTTGTGCCGAATCGTAGTCACGGGCACGCAACGACGTGCGTGAACCCTTGGTCTTGGTGTCGAGGGGACCAATGGCTCCAAAACCTTACATGTATGAAGCTGGTGTTATTAACTCAGGAAAAATCTTAACAGCGCGATGCAGCCGCTAGTATGGAGATTTTGTCAATGTAACAACGCCATCTAGCGGAAAATTGAGTCATTGAGAACAAAATCTCAACACACCGTTAAAAATAAAGAATGACTGATATTTATTACATTGAATAAATTTTATATATAAAAAAAACTACATAGATGCAAAATTGTGGCTAAATATATCGTATTTATATTTATCGTTTATTATACATTTCGCTACCTTATTAGTAAGTTAGGCCAAACACAAACAATAAAAAAATTTGCGCCTAATGTTCTAAATGTTGGTTGGTAAAAGATATTTAAAAATGATATTTCAATTGATTCGAAATACTTTTATTTCAATTACGCTCGATAAAATGGCATTAAAAATCTGTTTTATTCATTAACATATTTTATTGCGTCTCCGGGCTTTTTTATGGTCAATACTACTACAGAAGAATATAATTGCATATTCAATAAAAGAGCATTAATTAGTTTCTATTGTCGCAAATTGTGTTTTTAAAGAAATGTATGTTTTTTTTTTGAGCATGAGCCAACTTACAACGAACACTGCACTCATATTTTCGTCTGTGTTGGTCGATAATTGGCGCCATCTTTCTAATCTAACTAAGACGGTTTCCGTACCTCAACGCCTCAAACAACCTTAACCTTATTGTAATACCGGTGGGCCGCGCGGAGGTATTATGTCGAATTCATACTTTTTAGTTTTTGTACACGTAAGAGCCACGCGGGGGTCGCGTCGGTCTAAATTCAAAATCACAAACGCTGTCATTAGAAGGTTACACATTGTAAGGAAAATATTTCATGGAATTTATGTTTTCAGAGATAAATATTAATCATAATAAAAAGTATCCTATAACCATCTTTGGATGTTCAGCTATTCCTGTACCAAAATTGGTAACTTTTTATCCAGCCGTTTCGGCGTGATGCGAGGACAACGGTTTTTTTGAAAACAGATGGCGCCAGGTTGGCACGGCGAAGCGTGTCCATACAAAACAACTATCCGGCTGCATCACGCTATCGAGATTTTTCCTGAAATCATGACCTCCCTCCATAGAAAATTTATTTTCAATACAAATTTAGGATTTTATAATAGTATAGATAATAGTATAGATATAGATGTCACAGTTTGGGAGTTGCAACTTTTTAGAATTAGTACATTTTAATAAATTAATAATAATATAATTAGTTATCTCAGGGAAAATATAAAAACTGTGATAAAAGTCTTCTGTTTAAGTGGAATACTGAGAAGTTATATCAGAGGTCTTATCAATAAGACTAAATAGGTATATCTCTTCCAGACAACCTTTGAATAGAGAAATTAAGACACTAATACTAAATAATAATGTAAATATTCTCTTTAACACGTTCACTACGGCATCGGGTCGAATATATCCGATGAAGAACTTTCCTCCGGTGCGGGGGAGAAATTGCTGTTCCTACCGTTGCTGCGGGACAGATATCTCAGAATTTTGCAGGAGTAGAAAAGGGACAGTTAGTGTTTTATCGATGTTTTTTCGAATATAAGCGGTTTACGTAATAAAAACTCATCGGATCTTTTCGACCCCATGACGACCAGAGAGAAACTGTTTTCATCTAGTACGGCTACCGGGTCTTAAGGACCCGATGCCCGGTGACCCGATAGCCGTACTGAATGAAAGTCTAGTTGAGCCAGTGACGTCCAAGTGTGTGGGTGGTTATTAATAAAATTACAGTGATTTACGAGATAAGGTGAATTGTCGATCATGAAGCGGTCGCGGAAAATGTTATTTATGTGTGACAAAAATGAAAATAAACATGAAACTGTGAAAAAGAAAAAAGATGATATACGTGCCAGAAATATTATAATTGGTAAGCGAAATATTGCCATTAATAATGTTTATACAAACCCATCGACTGGCCAGACACTCCAAATACTACAAAATATTAAAAGTAATTCAAAATGTTATGTATCTGATAAGTCTTAGTTAGCCTATTAAAATTAATAACTATCGATATCGGTATTTTTTTTCTACCCCAACACTAAAAAAATATCGACAATGTTAACATTCAGTGCAGATATCGGGTCTAAAAGATCCGACAGATTGTTCTTTGTTTTGCAATCAAACCATTAATTGGATCTACCTGCGTTTTGAAGATTGGTTTGGTTGTCTATGTAAGAATATGTTAACATAAATATATTTGCGTGAATGGCTATAACTACGTACATAATCACAATTAAACAAGAGTATGCCCAACGGATCTTTTAGACCCGTTAACGCACCACAGTACAGTTACACGTCGGGTCTAAAAGACCCCATGTCGTACCCAGGTAAAGTCACAAAAATTCTTTGCCGTAGTGAACGTGTTAATATAATATAATCCTCATCATATAAAATGGCAGGTGTAAAATTACTAAAACATAAGGTAGGTTCAAATAAAGAATTTATGTACGCGATATAATACGTTTAAATTGTTTTATTTAAAGGACTATAAATCAAAATACCAATTTAATCAGCTAAGAATACCTACAATCTAATATTGCATTAGGGATTAAAAATCTCGGTATTTTACTTTGCTACTTAGAACAAAGTTACCTATCGCTTCAACAAAGTAACTCAGTCCAAGGATTGCGATTTTCACATATTCCCATATTTGAATGGAAACCGATTATATCTATGGCAATTAAACACGGTTTCCATACAAGGGGAATTCCTTATTGGCCAAAACGGAAGACTCGCTGCGTACGCGCCGGTCTGGGTTAAGTCAAGAGAAGAGCGAGAATAGATGACGACTGATGTTGCATTCTACAGCATACTTTAGTTATATGAATAAAATTAGCTCAAAATGTCATGAAACAAAGAAAAAAGAAGCACAAAATAATAATGTTTTTTGAAATATGTGATTTCAAAGATATGCATTTTTTTTGTCCTAAAGCAATTTGGAAATTGTTTTCAGAATTGTCATAATTTAACAAAACAATAATTGTAAGACAACCATGAACTTAAACGTACTTTTTCACGGTGAAAAATGGCAAATTACTTATTGTCTTCATACAAATTACCCTAACATATAATGTCACGATAAGGTTGTCCGTAGGAATGTTGAACTTTGATGGTCATTTCTGACATTTAGAGTTGTCTAACTGTAGTTAGTCCCATATACATAGACAGTTGATTCCAATAGAAAAAAAAAAGAATCGATTGACATCCGACATCCAAAAATAACCCGTTCATGTACGTAGGTATTACATTAGAATCACCCTTTGAAGTCGGTGCCAAACCTCACGTAAACTTCTTTATCAAACAAAAATACTCGTAAATACCAAATAGTCATTAAAGGCTTAATAATGGCGTAATAATTTAGTGGTTTGGCATCAACTTCAAAGGCTCATTCAAATGTGAACGGGTAATTTTTTGCTTTTCAGATTATTTTGTAGTCGGACCTTTTTTTATAATACATTGACTGTGTAAAATTATACACATACATGCATTATAATTATAAGTATACGCGTTACATTGTATGTTGGTCCTTGGAGGTACCCTTGAAATTAATATTGTTTTGAATCACGCGACGAACACCATAAAGTTGCAAAGGTCGGAAACTTTCATGGCTATGCAAATAATACTATTAATTCATCAATTAATATGCAATGCGTTGTGAAAGTCGTGCAGGTTGTAATCACGACATTACGTACTAAGAACTTGTATAATTCTACGCATAAAGGCTATTACATACCGAATGCGTGACGTGCACGTGGACGTCCACGTTTAAATATTTTTTTACGCACTTTCATTTTCTCAAACTGTTTTTTTCTTGTTCTGGATAAACACGTGACAACACTGTGTTGACATTACAATACAAAAAATATTCAAATCTAGATTTAAAAAATCATCATGTGATCTGCCTTAAACTTTATAAAACTACACAAGATGGTCGGAAATACTGACACAACCAAGTCATTCCACGTTCTGACTGTTTTGAAGGCGAATGTAGATGCGATAAGTACGCCTTGTGCGACAAAATGGTAGAACCACACGGCCACGAAATATGAATGATAACCTGCAGTACGTCTAAGTCCTGTGGTAGTAATTAGGATAGTATCTGTTCATGGATGGTATCATAAAGTGTACGTGACGTACGCTTACAGGTGCAGACGCAAGCAGTGCGACATCTGGACCTCAAAATATTTAATACCTAAATTTTTCAATTAGCTAAATATTTTATAAATATCTTAAACAAGATAGAAAAACAAGTAAAACGGCATTTAATTCAAAACTGAAGGATTTTTTTGTCAAATTCGTTAATGTAATCCTTAATACCGCTGATGGTACCTATATTCCATCAATCCGGTCAATTTGTACCTACAGTAATATCACATAAATTAATTAAGTTGTTTGATAACTGAGCACATCTCTCTAAAAGTCACTTTTTGGCAAAATTATTTAGTTTAATAAATTTAAAAAAGCTCTTATATGAGAATCATTAATTTACAACTAGCAAGACACGTCCACGCGCACGCATCCGGTGTGCTCTGGCCTTGATGCTATACAAATCAAAATGGTAATGTCAATACGAAGGCCTATTGTTCTAGCCATAGATACGAAGAAATGATGGGAAAGGCTAAATGACCGCATTGATGGTCTTCTGTGAATCATACATACATCGTTCTTTACATCCGATCTAAGCTACAAACTGTATGCCGCCGTTTCTGAGGTCTTTTAGCACGCGATAAATAAGTTACAAATAATCCGTCACGTTTTGACAAAATGCGAGTGTGAGTGACACAGGCAAAGCATTGTCACTTGTTTCTCACGCGATAAACGCAACCATAAGGGCCTTATCACACTTGCGATTTGCGAGCGAGTTTTCTATACAAATAAGCGTCGCGGCGAACTCGCTGCGTGATCGCTTTCATACAAAATTCGCTTGCAAATCGCAAGTGTGATAAGGCTCTTACACCTGTTTTTCCCCATTTCATGGCCAAAGATTGAAAAAATTAAAAAGTTACTTTGTGCTCACGCTCGAAACAAAATCGCATTTTGTTCACTGTTATCTCGCAGCAAAACTACCATTTTAGAGCTGCTGAGGTGAAAACAATATTATTGATGGCTCATGCCTTTCTAACAAGTATACCTTTTTTATAACTGAGTAATATTTTGAAACGAACACTTATATTTTATTTAAGCTTTACGATTATAATCCCGGGACCAAGGCATATCCATATTAATATTACGTTACGAAGTCCCGAGAAATTGCACACCCTAATCCGAACACTGGTCATGTGGAATATTTAGTTAAAGTAGTAAGTATTTTTAAAATTATATGACATTTTATACTCGCGTTTTGTAGTACACATAATTATCACAAATTATTACGGATTCACCAGTACATCTGAGACCACGGCGTGTGCAACCCTGCCGAAACGTTAGATTATGAATATAAATAAGGGATATCGTGAACTTTAATAATTAATACCACAAATTATAACGGGTCTATAATTTGTGGTATTAATTATTAAAGTTTATTAAGTAGGTATTCTCTCAGATATTGTAGCTTGGACCACACTTTTACCTGCCTGTAGGAAGCCGAAGAGTAAAATATTGTCTTCGCACATAATAGACCCCGGAATCTGCCGGATCAGGTTATTCCGTTGGCAGATAAACTGTCCGACTCTAACAATGCAACGCATTGGCGTTTCGAAGCGATATCTCCAATTGAACGCCGATTGCATCCTACCAACTACCAAGCGAGCGATGTAGGTACAGCAATTTAAAAACAAAATCTAATAATAGAGGGAGGGAGAGCAATACGCCGGAAACGTAGAGGTCGCAGGTTCAAATCCTGCTTAGATTGTAGTAGATCGCATTAAAAATTTTTTTTACCTTTGTGTCATTATTTATAAAAATCTAATAAGTAACAAATAATTAAATAAATAAATATTAAGAGGCCTTATTCCTTTTAAAATTTTTTTTTTTCATATTATGACGAATATATTGATAATTTCAACCAACTTTTTGAAGTGAATAAATACTTTTTCCCGAGTTCTAGGTAGTAACGTAGCTATTTCATGCTTATAATTGCGTGCAGTCAAAAATAAGTTGAAAACACGAATTTTCCACGTGAATTTTGTCAATTTCGAGTAGTTTTTCGAACAAAAGTTATCAATGAAAAATTCAAACTGTAGGTTTCAAATACACGATGATTTTTAATCGGTGATCAGGTACCAACATTTCTAACTCAGTAATTGATGGCGGTCACGTTGAAGTCGTAATTACATGAAAACAAACTGTTTTTTTTTTTCTATGATAATTTTTATTTTGAAACCATATTTGTCTTAAATTCCTTGTCACCGAACTAATCTGTATCGGTGTGCTTACAACCTCTTTAATAATTTAATGGGAATGACAATTTATGAGTAATAACTTGTCATTATCATTGTCATTACATAAACAAAGTCGTAGAAAATTTAGTAAAATTTCCCGCCAAAGCGATGACACTTGACGTAGGTATCGTACTTCAATAATTTATGTAGGATGACCATGTATCTGGTGGTTATTAGTTTTAATTATGTTTTAACTTTTAATTATTTTAACAGTGAGTTAATTGCGCGAGACCTCGCGTATCAAGTTTAATTTTAGCTAAATATATTATTTATTTATAAATAAAAAAAAAAAAAAAAAAAAAAATCCCAATAGCCCTGTTCTAGGCAGTAACATCAATAATATGTTAAGAAACATGTTTGATCATAGAGAAAAATGTCTAAACAATCAGCATTTTAAAAGGAATAAGGCCTCTTAAGGCCGTTCCCTGAGCCAGAACCCCGAGCCCCTCCTCAGGCCACCCGTCCCTGTCACATCACAGTCACATTTCAAAAGAGTGACGGAGACAGAGCTTGCGGGTCGTAAGGCGATATCTTTTTTCGTAAGAATTTGTCGATGATTATTTATTTTAAAAATATTGGCTTCAATTATTGAAATTCGGAAGCTGTAAAATTACTATTTTAGTTATGATTGATTTTTCTCCTTTTTTTGTTTCATAGTGTCACGTAGAAAAAAAACAAGTAAAGTTGGAGTAAAAATTCGAATTGGAGGTTACTTTGGGAATTAATTGTATCGAGCGAAGTGTTATGAATCGTGTATCGAATGCTGTGTTATTAAAGATAATATAATCAAGAATGATATATATTTTTCCCTCGTTTACTAATATCAACGTTTCGTAGAAAAATAGGATAATTTTTGGGGTATTTTTGCAAATCTGGCTCAGGGAACGGCCTTAAGACAATCTTACACAAATCGACCTAGTCCCAAACTAAGCAAAGCTTGTACTATGGGTACTTGACGACGATATACATACATAATCACTACATAGTATAAAACAAAGTCGCTTTCTCTGTCCCTATGTCCCTTTGTATGCTTAAATCTTTAAAACTACGCAACGGATTTTGATGCGTTTTTTTTTAATAGATAGAGTGATTCAAGAGGAAGGTTTATATGTATAATACATGCATAATTTATCAGCATTGCACCCGTGCGAAGCCGGGGCGGGTCGCTAGTAATATATAAACTACATCCTTGACCCTCGAACATTCGAGTTTATAGCACAAATATTTGTCTTCGGGATTCGAACCCTGGACCGCCGGCTAAGTAAAGGTAGATGCACTAATGTAATGCGGATAAATTACACCAATTGAATTGATTTATCTCTTAAATGAATAGGTAAATTATTTCATTTCTTACTCCAAAAGCTTTGGCTCATTCTTATCTGCGTGTCGGAAGCTGAAAAGTAAAATATTGTCTACGCAAAAAATACATATTTTTTTATAACAGACCCGGAAATCCGCCGGATCAGGTTATTCCGTTGCCAGATAAACTGTCGCATTTGGCTTTTACTTTCGTGATATATTTTATTTCTACCAGTCAGCTCAATCCGATTGGATTATGGGATGATACGCAATATATTTTACGTAACTGGACCGTAACGTGGGATTTTCTGCCCGCTAAGCGGGGAGTAAATCTCACTTAGCCAAGACAAGGCGTAATACTTTAGACAAACCGCGGGCGGTAATTCGTAAAGCCTCGATCGCATATTTGGGCCTAGGTGGTTTATAAATGACGGCGCCGTGAGGTATATAAACATTAAGAAAACCTCTCTTTTTTTGGAAGTCGGTCGAAAACTGCGGATCGGCTTGGCTCGTTTCGTTACAAGCGAATGCGCAGACTACGCCAATTTAACGAAGCTATACAAGTCAAAATTAGAAGTCTCTTTCTAATATTAAGAAGTTGAAAAAGGACTTCCACTTGTAATTTTAACTTTTAGCTTCTAGACCCCAGATTTATCAGCAGCTAGAACATCGAGCCCCAGACATTTGAATTTTTGGGTAATTTTTTATTTTGTTGTCGATAAAAAAAAATCCGTTTTCAATCTTTGGTGAGTTGGTAAAGTTGCTTATTCAGATCATCATGGTAAGCCCAATCTCACGTTATGTCCTATATTTTTTTCCTTTGAGTTACACAAAGTTATTGGCCCATGATGGGCCGATTTTTATTTTGTTATCGATTAATTATAGAATAACAAGTTAACTTACCTACGTTTCCATACATTTCGTGTAACTCAATGGAAAAAATTGTAGAATATAAATTAAAACAAATAAAATTACATAAAACTTTATTTCAGACGTTTTTTACATCCATAAAGTGATAATTAATCTTAATGTGAAATTGGGCTTGGGTACTTACATACAGTCAGAATAAGCAACTTCACCAACTCAACTTTGAATGAAGTCTCAAAAAAAAAACCAAAGTAAAATAAAAATTAGCCCTTCTGAGAACTATTGTCGACAGGTCAGTAAAGTGTGTATTTCTGCCTCATTATGCGCGCGCATGGTCGCACCCGCCGGACCGTAACGGGCATCGAACCTGCTAATCGCTGCCTATGATATAATGAGCAATGCTCATGGGTTTGTGAACTCCGGAAGTGAGACTGAGCTTTACATAAAAAAAAGAAAATAAAGTGAGAAATAACACAGTTTATTTACAAGAAAACATAAAAAAAACTAATAAACTTATAAGGTGGCTAAAACGAATAGAAAGTATAATAAAAACATGGCCCTTTTGGCAGCGTGCCCATCACACAGGCAGCATTCCTACGCTGTATTGCGATGGCAGTTCTTTGCGCGAGAAAACTGCCTACGCGAGGGTCACCCGTTGCCTCCCTTAGGCGTAAAAAGTGTTTTTTGCAATACTTACATGTTGTGTGAGGTAAGACCACACGTGAGTGCTTTAATAGGATCAGATGAGTGACTTATGGTCTAATTATGTACACTTTTTTATCTGCATATTCATTCATCGTCACACTGAAAAATACCGGCCAAATGCGAGTCTGATTCGCGCACCGACCGTAAAAATGGTTGTTCTATGTATTTAAGTATATATTTATCTATATAAGTACGTGTATCGTCGTCTAGTACCCATAACACAAGCCTTCTTGAGCTTAATTTGGGACTAGATCGATTTGTGTGAGGTTGTCCGGTATTTATTTATTTATTTTATTTATTATTTACAAATACTCATCCCGTCTTAGTTGCCCGGGTTAAGTTAAGTTTTCACCTGGTATGTATAACACTGCATACAAATAAGTTGCAAAGTTAACGCTAATACAAATAAGTTGCAAAGTTAACGATAATAATCACGTTTGTTGTATGGGAGCGCTCTTAAATATTTATTTTATTCCGTTTTTTAGTAATTGTTGTTATAGCGGCATCAGAAATACATTAATCTTATTAAAACTTTCGTGAGACATATTTAATTACTGACGAGTTCAGTGACGAGGTTGCCGCGGCGGTGTACGTGCAGCCGTCCCTGATGAAGAGCTCCATACGAGTTCGAAACATGTCGGGCCGTTCTGACAATTTCACGTGAGTGTAAACAATAACAGAAATACATCATCTGTGAAAATTTCAACTATCTAGCTATCACGGTCACGGCTCATGAGATACAGCCTGGTGACAGACGGACATCGGTCTTAGTAATAGGGTCCCGGTTTTTACGCTTTGGGTACGGAACCCTAAAAATATACAACATTGCTAAACTTGGTTTGTATAGAATCCAGTAACGTTGGATTTCCTGGCAACCATTAACACCTTTAATTTGAATAGGAGTCCTTTGACGATGTTATAACGACAACACGCTAATGTGTGCATATTTTTATGACGTGGTCAGCCATCTTTAAGATGCAAATTAGTATTACGAAGGATTTAGGATGCAAATAGTGTAGGTACTCCCACCTGATAGGCCGGCAACGCACTTGTGACTCCTCTGGTGTTGCAGGTGTCTATGGGCTAATCGCTTTCCATCAGGCGGTTCGTTTGCTAAAAAAAAAAATGCAGCAAATTCCTTCCTCTGCCGAACTATTAAAACATGGAACTCCTTGCCGGCTCATGTGTTTCCTCCTTCTTATAACTTGGGACCCTTCAAACGAAGCGTGAAAAAGCATCTCTCGGGCCAACATGGCAGTGTCAACTGACAAGGCACCGTTGGTTTCTTGTCAGTTGCCATTGTGACTTGGGCTCCCCTTTTTGCTTACCATCAGGCGAAGTGGAGCCACTATGTTGTGCCGTTATAAAAAAAAGCAAAGTGAAAAAGTCATGTTCAAGTAAATTAATAAATTGAAATTGAATTGAAATATTATTATCATTGAATAAAGCACTACCGAAGGTTTGACCTGTCTTTATATCTTTGGAATAGCACTATGTCAAGCAAAATATGGGCTTCTTTTTACGGATTCTTTTTTAATGTAGAAATTTCACATTTTTATTTTAATAGAATATTGACACAAAGGTAAACTATGAAAGAAAAATGTATGTTGATCAACTGCAATGTAAGCAGGACTCGAACCTACGACCCTACGTTTCCTTTAAATTAAATAAAGGTAAAACAAAAACAAAATACTAATACCATCTAGCATAATCATATTATGTGTGTACCGATTGTTCACAAATAAATGATTTCTATTTTTTGTATATGTATAGTTACTAATACTAAAGGAAAAATAACGGGATACTTATATAAAAAGAACACCCTTTCCAGAATCTCAACCGGTGGCAATTTTGTTTTTAATCAGGCAAATAAATAGCAAATAATTTACCTTTGTGTCATTATTTATAAAATAAATAGGTTTCTTTTTTTTATTGAAATACGTACATATAACTTTAGTTAGGTTAGGTACACTAGTTATACAGGTGAAATCCCTAAAAAATCGTTTTCCAAGCCTTACCTCAACTCAACTAAAACCTAGCAACATAAGACAAAACAACAGAAATTGCATAAAATTAACATTAAACCTCATTTAAAACCGGTTTCGCCAACTGTTTGCCTTGGAAGACAAAAATCGTATGATTCATTGATACATGCAGTTTCAATCCTTTCTTTAACTTGGCGTGATTATGTCATTCGACCTCTGCAGATGACGTGTTATTACATCAGTTGCTGTCTCAGTGAAACCTTTGCTTATTTTGCGGAGTTATGATAGGCTAGTTAACCCATTTTTGGTTCATGGTTAATAATGATCTTACTAGCTCTAAAAAAATGTATTTAAGAGAGCTAGAAAGCTAAGTTTTATTAATTGAAAATAGAAATTTTATGAACAGACAATACCGCCGTCCGCCATTTTTGCCTTTTACTTATCTGTGGCGTGGCGTATAACACCGAGTAAATAAACCAGGATGATCCGATGTTTGAAATTCCGTATAGTGCCGTCCCGCTCACTAAAATATATATTATTATTATTTACGGGACCGATGACGTCACTATCATGAGCGAAAATGGCGGACAGCGTTTTAAGTATTTCAAAATCACTACATAGTATAAAACAAAGTCACTCCCTGCTGTCTATCCGTCTGTCTGTCCCTGTATGCTTCGATCTTTAAAACTAAGCAAACTACTTTTTTGACCTTATGTGTGGTAAAGGAACTCTTAAGGCGCTTTATCCGTTCAAAAATGCTGATTGTTTTAGTCATTTTTCTGTATGATCTTACATGTTTCTTAACATATTACTTTAGACATCTTTAGAACAGCGCTATTGCTATTTATTCGTATATATTTGAAACCTACAATTGGAATTTTTCATTGACAATTTTTGTTTCAAAAACTACTCGAAATATAACAAAATTAACGCAGAAAACTTTTTTTGTAACTTATTTTCGACTGCACGCAATGAAAGCATGAAATAGCTATGTTACTATCTTGAACTCAAGGAAAGTATTATTCACCTTATAAAGTTGGTTAAAATTATCAAGATATTTGTTATAATATGAAAAAAATATTAAGTGTAGGTATAGGTATAAGGCCTCTTAACATACGTTTGATTCTTTAATTATAACCACATAAATAACAACAACTAGCTACAGGCTAAGCCTACCATTACCGAAACGCGATGGCATCAAGCTAATGTAGCAACAAATCTTAATAAGCAACATTAAAAGGGCATTTCTTTCTGCGCCGGCGCGGATGTCCATAAACGTTTCGCTACAATTTCAACCTTAAGAGGCCTTATTCCTTTTAAATGTATTTTTTTCATATAGTGCCAAATATATTGATACAACTTCAACCAATTTTTTAATGTGAATTGAAAATTGTTTTTGAAATTATGAAATTCGGAATAATGATGCTTTCAGACGAATTAATCTTCGGAGAAATTTAGTCTACCGAATTCAATTCCTTAAGATTTTAAGTGGCATTGTGTTTTTGACCTTATGTGTGGTAAAAGGACTCTTAAGCTTCCTTATCCGTTCAAAAATGCTGATAGACATTTTTTTCTATGATCAAACATGTTTCTTAACATATTACTTAGAACAGCGCTATTGTGATTTATTGGTAAGTATATATTTGAAACCTACACTTGGATTTTTTCATTGATAATTTTTGTTTCATAAAGTACTCTGAATAAGACAAAATTAACGCAGATAATTAACAGTTTTTTTTCAACCTATTTTCGACTGCACGCAATAAAAGCATGAAATAGCTAAGTTACTATCTAGAACTCAGGGAAAGTATTATTCACCTTAAAAAGTTGGATGAAATTATCAAGATATTTATCATAATATAAAAAATAATAATTAAACTAAACTAAGTTTTGTTTTAAATGCTACAGCTAACAGTCATAAGACGTTTTCAGATTTGGTAACCGGTTTGTCGGAAGTGTGTTTTTTGTGGCGTTTTTCTCGGTTCAAGTAACATACTAGTCACGCTTCGTGGGTCTGCCCGCGGCCATGACCACGAGGAGATAAATTCCGCCGCAATTAAATCTTTAAAAACAATTGTTTCACACTATAGTTATCAAACTCGGCCAAAGGATTAGCTTGGCTATTCAACGGGGGAATGTAGCCGGCATCATGGGTACCCTGCCGCAGGGCCATGATCTGGGGGACATCGGTTTTGTTAGTTAATTTTATTTAGGTTAAGTTGTGTAGTGTTAATTTTTACTTGTGTTTCGTTTACTAATAAATATTACTTTAACTATAGTGTGAAACAATTGTTTTTAAAGATTTAATTTTTTTCTGAAAAGAAGACACATATTATTATCTTAAGCCAAATCGCAAAATATTGTAATAGTCATTTATGTTTAATAATATTTTTTTTTGCGGTAAAATGATAATTTTGGTGCGGCGTCCAGTATTCGTTGTTCCTCATAAATGTCTTTGATAGAACCATATCATCAATGTTTTGAACTAAAATTGCATTTATTTATAATCTTTATTAGTTTAAGTATCTGATGAGGATTTATAAATAAAGATTAATACATAAATAGATACTCAAAATTGAGCACTAAAAGTTGGGGTGAAATTGACAATTTTGGTGGTAAATATTGAAAATGTGTTTATGGATGAACGAAACGCAACAAGACCAGCAAACGTGTGTTAACCTGTTCGTTTAGTTCCGCTCCGGCATGGAGCGATGACACACATGTCGTACCTTGCTGAATCTGTCCACTCAGCACGTAAGTATCTAATTTTGGTGGGGTACAAATACGTTTTGACACAATTTTTAGGGTTCCGTACCCAAAGGGTAAAAACGGGACCCTATTACTGAGACTTCGCTGTCCGTCCGTCCGTCCGTCCGTCCGTCCGTCTGTCACCAGGCTGTATCTCAACAACGGTGATAGCTAGACAGTTGAAATTTTCACAGATGATGTATTTCTATTGCCGCTATAACAAAAAATACTAAAAATAAAATAAAATAAATATTTAAGGGGGGCTCCCATACAACAAACTTGTTATAGATTATATATATGTACCTATAGGTACGGAACCCTTCATGCGCGAGTCGGGCTCGCACTTGCCCAATTTTTGTGGTATATGTTTCTAGTGACTTAGCAATAATTGATTGTGTGTGAATTGTGTGTAAGACGTGTTAAAGGTTTCCTTTTTAAAATATAAAGTTAAATTGGAAGTAAATAATACAGATATTTTTTTAATATTTTTTTAATCACTTTTTCTAATTTTGGTGGATAAATTTTGGTGGTTTTGGTGGTAATTTCAAAGTCACCAAAATTGCTTGATGCCACTAGGATTGTTAATTCTGTAATCTGTATATAATTACACATTTTCAACACTTTTTACTCGGTGAATTTATTTGAAGTCAAGTATAAACACATTACATCTAATATTACAAGCTGTCGGTGAGGGTAATCTTAGCTTAGATATGCTTATGCTGGTGGCGGATTCTATAGCTCCTATCCTTTCCTATATTACTATTTTTTTTCCTCTGGCACGTTTCCTACAATTTGGAAATGCGCCCATGTGATTCCTCTCCCTAAAACCCCTAATCCGTCGTACTTTTCGCAGTATCGTCTTATGTCCATTCTTCCCGTCTTATCCAAAAGCATTCAATCCTCTGTAAATCCACGTCCCTCATCACATCTAAATAGACTTAGCTTGTTCAATTCTTTAGCACAACCACAGCTTTGATTAAGATCACCGACGACATTCGTCTTAATATAGAATAAAGGAAAGTGACTATATCTGGGTGCTCCTAGATTTTAGTAGTGTTTTTAACACTGTTGATTTTGATATCCTTCTCAGTTTACTTAGTACTTTAAATATATCTCCAACTTCACTGTCCTGGTTTCGTGATTACCTCTTTGGGGGGCAACAGCGGGTTCGAGTTGATGACCGGTTTTCTAGGTGGTGTGAACTGTCTGCTGGTGTCCCTCAAGGGGATATGTCATACTCTCTCCATTACTCTTTTCTGTCTTCATTAACGGAATCACCAACCACAGTCACTCTCCTCCTCGTTCCATGTCTATGCAGACGACTTGCAGCTTTATGCGGCGGCCAGCATTGATGATTTTGGCTCCTTTGTTTCGCAAATCAATTTAGACCTGGAATCAATCCGTGCTTGGGCTTGATTCTTTGGTTTGATGAAGAATGCCAAGAAGTCGCAGGCTATTGTCGCTGTTCGCCTGCGGTCAAGTGCGAATCTGGCTCTATCCATCCCACAGGATAGATCTCATGTTTACGATGTATCTTTTGCTGTGCGCGCCGTGAAATTATGAAATAAATTGTCTCCCACCCTAAGGCAGACGTAGTCCGTAGCATCGTTCAAGGGGAATTTCAAGAAATTGTGGCTGTCGAATGAATGATTATTTGATTAGGTTGCTGTTTTTGTCATAATTATGATTATATTTATGTTATATGTATTTATATAGATATTACGTAGTATGTTAATACATATTACGTAATATCTATATAAATATTGACTGTTTGCCTATCTCTCTCTCATTTGGTTTTTGCATTTTCATTTGTACTATTGTAAAGTTATCGTATTGTACATGTTGCTTGGTTTGCCTGCCATTTACTTGTGTTTAACACTTATTTACTGGAAGGTTAATTGGAAGAAATCCCTTAAAGGGATAAGTTCGCTTTTGTACATGCTTATTTTTTTGAAATGTATGTAGTTTTTCCGATGGCTAATCGCAAGAAAAATCAATCAAGAGAGGTCCTCGAAAAAAAAATACTGATGTTACAAACGAGTTAGTGATTGTATTTTTATAGATATTTTGATATAATTAAAATGATTAATTAAACATATACTTTCTTTTCATTTCCAGCAGGCAATTTCATTGACAAATATAAATTTTTAGCACAAGTAACTAATTTTGGTGTAGACGTACAATTTTGGTGGCAGGCCAATTACTTAAATCGTAATATCTTTAAAACTATTATATTTACCAAAGGGCCATTACTACACAATATTGGTTATGACTTTATTCGTGTTATTGATATATAATTTTGACTCTAACATCAAAAATAAAAAATGCCACCAAAATTAGGTAAATTTCGAGCTTGTTGAAATTCACCCAGGTATAGAGTTGCTTTATTAACTAGCCTATTAATAACGTAATGGCGCAAATAAAACGCTTAATTTGCATCGGAACTATGTCATTTATTTCATTCTAATTTCCAGGATTGACACTATTGACAGTGTTACTAGTTACATGCTTATGGGTCAATTTCAACAAGACGCATTTTTTGTATCATTTCGGTGTGATTCTTTATTTTTGATTATTTTTAAGTTTTTTTAATGTTGGATGAAATCAAAGACGTTGATACTTTCGGAGTACGTGTATTGGTTAATTTACAGGTCTCTCTTGGTTGGTTTTGGTTGGTTAATAAAATACATTAGAGCCGGGGTTATCAAACTAGGAAAAATCTTAACAACGCGATGTAGCGGATCCCATACCCGGGTCAGCGACATCTGTTATGACAATAACATATCAAAATTTGTATAGAACTAAACAATAAATGTCTATCCTGTCAACCATAAAAGTAGAACTGCTAGCGTCATCTACTTTCAATATAAGTAACAATAATTAAGATAAAAAGAGGACAGGTCGCGACATCTATCGAGGTTAAACGAAATGATAACTATGTAACTAAGGTTATACATACCGCCCACCATGGACCGTCTGACGAGTCCATAAGTAAATGGTATACCGCCCACCATGAGGAATGGTAATCCAATTGAATGACAAGTTGCATCTTGGTGGTAGCACATATGTACGGTTATAATATAAAAACATTCACATTCACACAGGTTCAGGGTAATGGACATAAATCAAATAAAGTTAGCATGGTAATAAATTCGAAGCATTTCTAGCAAACAATATAATATTGACCCCATTAACATAAATAATAAACCCATAGTGTAAATAAGTAGAACATTAGAATAACTACACAGGCATAATTTCTTCCCCACGAAGTGTTATGCAAATCGCTGAAACACAAAATTTAATTGGGTAAGTAATATTTTAATATTATTATTTTCTTAAGTTGTGATTATTTTATAATTTAAATCCCTATTCCAATTGTCATAAAAATTATACTGATATTTCCTTCTATGTACATAATTCCTCATTTTCGTTACGTTTGGTTTCATAGTTTCTTGGTTTCATAGTTTCTCTTCTTTCAGGATTCCTCCGCACCATAAGTTTCGTCAAATTATTTACATCGTGGTTCCAGTTCCAGGTGAGTTCTAAATTTGGAACAGATTTTTGGTTTTGATAGTTAGCTACATTTTTCTGACTTTTGTGTATAATGCCATTTTCAGCAGTTTCACAGATATTCATCAATTCATCTCGAGGTAAGTATTTTGGTTCCAGAACTTTCTTCATATATTTTGAATTGTAGTATGTTTTTGTTTTCCTTTTATTATTATTTCGTAAATATTGATTTTCATTTAAATTTCTTTCTTTTTCAGATCTACATTGTTCACGCATCGCATTTACATTTGTTTGTCTTGTGCTGTCATCGTTGATACAAGAATGCAACGTTACTAAACGTAAGCTTGATGACAATTTCTTTTTAGGTAAGCTTCTCTTAGGTGAATTAAGAATCCTTGTGGCCTTCACTGCATTCAATGAAGACGTACTATTGTCTACGCCAGTATCATGGTGAAGCAACGTATGATGGCGATGCTGACAGACTCTACATGTTGTGGGATTCTGACATATATTGACTGAGTGAAATCCCAAGCAATTAAAACACAAGCCCTTGGTTGAAGTGAACTTACGTCGTGCATCAATATCTAAATCGGCAAATTGTTTACAAAAGGTTATCTTGTGAGACTCGGAGCAGAATGCGCATTGAAAGCTTTGGGCAACGTTAAAGGTTTGCGGTTTCAGTGCGTTTGTGCTTAAATTATTGTTAAACGGCCTACTTACTTCCACAAATTCCAATGCTCTGAATCGTTTTGTACAAAAATCTTTGAACTGTTGGAATGTAGGTAATTCGTCCGTGTCGAGCATTGATGCAGCTGTAAATTCCCACTGTTTCCTGGTCTCTGGATCAAGCTTGAGAGTGAGCAAGTGTATAACAATCGCATCCCAAGTACTGACGTCGATGCCGAGGTTGTACAAAGCGTTCAAACAGTCGGTGCTGGTGTCTACTATTTCTTTTAGAAAACTTGCTGACTCACAGCCACTGCTCCTTTGTGATAATAATCGTTTTAATATATTGTGACACATAAATCTCTTATTATTGTATCTTTCCTTTAATAAATCCCAACATATTTTATAGTTGGCATCAGAAATTGGTGTCTGACGGAGTAGTTGTTCCGCCTCGCCGGTCAGGTATGCTTTTAAATAATGCATTTTTTGCACGTTGTCTAAAGTATCATTGTTGTGAATTAAGGATTCAAAAAGATCTCGAAACGTCACCCATTCAGTGTACTTGCCCGAAAAAGTTGGTATGATAATTTTTGGAAGCTTAATGACAGACGGTTGGTAACTCTTTTCTGCAACGCCTGTGACTGCTGTCCTTTGTTCTTCGGGTTTGGGAATAAGCGCTATTGCTGCAGTCATTAATGAGATTTTATATTCTAGGTATAAATTATCTGTTAACTCATACACCCCTTTAGTCACATAGGAACTAGAGTCAAAGTCTTCAGAAGTAGAGTAAAATTCCATCAACTGCTTGTGACATGTCGAGAAATTCTGCCATTGTTCTTCCAACCTTTGAAGCCTTGCCTCCAGATAAGGTTCTGTTATGTGATCCTTATGTGACTTTTTGTAATTATTATATGCGCTGTTTATTTGGTTAAATCCTTGTATTTGTATTTTAATTAATGCTTCCATTGAAACAGCCATTATGAAAGGGTTTGCTTTTACTACATTTAAGTTTTAGCTAATTAAACAATATTATCCCTTTTCATACCAAAAAGCATCTGGCGGTTAAATTAATTGACATATTCAACATTTAAAGAAAATTAACTTTTATAAATATACCACGTAAATTTTCTAAGTCCGTACTATACATTCTGAAAAAATTGCAAGTCCATAGAATAAAATTTGAAATTTTTACAAGTCCAAAAGTAATCCCAAATTTTCTAAGTGTTTGAATTTTTAGGACATAGAAAATTTGGGCATAGGTTTCCCGTATTAACAAATTGTGCAGAATTATTCTAAGTCTAAATAAGTTAATTAATCTATGTATTAATTTAAAGTCCAATTTTAAAATAATGTTTTTGCTTCGAGTTAATTCCTTTTTCTTCTAAGGGTCAAATTCACTTTCTTCAATAAGGTTCACTTTCTAATAATTACTTCAAAGTAACTCACAGTTTCTTCAAGGTAAGTTTGACACTTGTCACCTCGTTCCGTATCCTCTCGGAACAGTCGTCACGGTTCCAGAGAGCCTTGTGCTGGCTACTCCTTCCTGCTGCCGCTCCTCGGCCAGCAATCCACTGCTGCTGGTCTTCGCACTCCATCCGTAAAAACGTCGCCAGTGTGGACACTTCCTAGTATCCGGCTCGAAGGACCATGGATGAAATCAAAGACGTTGATACTTTCGGAGTACGTGTATTGGTTAATTTACAGGTCTCTCTTGGTTGGTTTTGGTTGGTTAATAAAATACATTAGAGCCGGGGTTATCAAACTAGGAAAAATCTTAACAACGCGATGTAGCGGATCCCATACCCGGGTCAGCGACATCTGTTATGACAATAACATATCAAAATTTGTATAGAACTAAACAATAAATGTCTATCCTGTCAACCATAAAAGTAGAACTGCTAGCGTCATCTACTTTCAATATAAGTAACAATAATTAAGATAAAAAGAGGACAGGTCGCGACATCTATCGAGGTTAAACGAAATGATAACTATGTAACTAAGGTTATACAAATGTGAAGAGATACTTTAGACTATATTATTAAACATATGTAAAAGGGACCCTGAAATCTGAAATAGTTTTCGAGATATTCGAGATCGAATATGAAACACACAACGGAATGATAAATGTACACCAGGATGATAAAATAAGTGCACCGCAATGAAATTTCATACGCCGGAATGAAAGAAAAGTGGCATATTATGAAAGTAATTTTACTTTTTATATTCGTAATATATATTATATTGGCATTACATAATAATATAAACATATATCTTAGTATGGTATTAAAAACAAAATAAAAAAATATTATTATTTCAACAATATTAATGAAAAGTGAAGCTACTTTTGATGTCATTCCGGTGCTTTCCTCATTTTGGTGGGGTTTAAAGTCATTTTACTACACCGGAAACACCGGGATGAGAATGGTGGAATGAGAAACACGACATATTTTTATTTCTTAAAAAAAAAGTAAGCCCTATATTCTAAAACTAATTCAACTCTTGTAATGGCGAGTGTACTTTACCTGATATATATAAATTTCAAACCACGCAGTTAAAAAATAAAGAAACTATAACAAACTCCGGAATGATATTTTTTTTGTCCCCTGTCCACCGCGATGAAATATTTACGTTTATACGAGCCAAAGTATTGCCACTATACACAACCGGCCTCGTCGAGCGCCGCAGCTTAACTAATTCTTTGAAGTGCGCGGGAGACGGGGGGCATACTTGATCAAATTAGGGAAATAAATCGGTTCGAAACATTGTCGGCGGTAATGAGAAGTTTTCTCGGGACAAACGTATATGCACTTATTCAAGGGTATACAAAGGAGATATATAACGGGTAATGTGCTTTTTTCGTTACCTATTTATATGGTAATAAAATAATGGTAACAGATTTTCTTTGTCATGCGTAGTATTTGACTTACCCGGCATTTTACAAACAAAACCGGCTTGGGGACAACCCACCTTGATGAGAAATTTGGTCTAAATATATATTTTTTTATTATTATATATATTAATATTTAAATTTTAGATGTTGCCCGAGGTAGACAATAGCGGGCTGTATCCGAAAAAAAATGGTACTTTATTATTCAACCTTTCTGCACCTGCGTTTTCAGTCTTGCCATCAAAAAATACTGCTTGGGAAATTGACCCTTATGCTCCCGGTACTGACTTTGTAAGGCGAGAACCGAGAATTCCCAGTTCACATTAGAAATAAATAGTCATACACAAACAATTGTAAAGGAATACAAGAACAGAAAATAAACCTATAGTTTCCTGAAAGTAGTCAAGAGACTAGGTACTTACCTAGTTTAAACTTAACACTATTTGAAATATTCTCGATTGTTGATTTTCCTTATTATCGAGTAGCAATATTGTTGTTAAC
The DNA here is from genome assembly GCA_932273695.1 of Apotomis betuletana. Classification (NCBI taxonomy): domain Eukaryota; kingdom Metazoa; phylum Arthropoda; class Insecta; order Lepidoptera; family Tortricidae; genus Apotomis; species Apotomis betuletana. The sequence continues at coordinate 3,092,218 of OW026325.1, forward strand.
TTTTACAGTGTACTTTTTGTAGTTTGTAATTTAAAACGCGATATTACTCAATACTAAAATGTATAATGGTGGAGGGCACAATGTTTTTCTGCCAACAAACTGCTGTACAGTTTAGCAGATACTCAGAAAGTTTATTGTACTAATGTGTTTTATAAAAAACAAAAAAGTGTGGTCTATCCTAACTAGTGCACACCAGTGTGTACTCTAGTGCAACGCTACCACAATTGACCGTTCAAAATCGGCGCGCGTTTGTGTCCAATAGCACATGATATGATATTAGCAAGCGTTTAATGATTATTTTTTTCTTGTCCACAGGTTCCGAATCTCAGATCGAATGTACTCCTGAAGTGATGAAGGTGACCGTGCCCATGGACGGTGATAGGCAGCTTTCATACCTGGACCAGTTAAAAGGTAAGAAATCACTAACAAACCAGCCCTGGGTTAGGGTTTCCATACGTAAGAGTTTCCCCGGATTTGTCCAGTTAAAGGTCAGGGGAACGTCCGGGCGGGGTTTTATTTGTAGTCCAGGTTTTACATTTTCACGCACAGTACGTCGAGAGGCGTAAATCAGGTCGCTCGTAATACGGGAACACGTTTGTGGGCAGCGACTTTTATTTTCATGCAACTACCAATCCGTCTACAGCCGAAGAAGATTTTATGATGATGAAAGACTTCCCTTCGTTGTATGAAGGTTGATTTTTAATTTTACTCAGTAAGTACAAAAATAATATGGACATGTCGTCCCCTCCGGGTTCTGAGCTCCAAAATCCGGGGTTTTCACGTGTCTTGTCCTGGTAGCCTGGTTTCAGAGATGACTAGCCTACCCAAGGTGGCACTTTCGGACAGAGCCCTCTTTCCCTCTGCGAACACGGGGGTAAGTGCCAAAAGTCTGCAACATCACGCAAAGGCCATACCAAGTATATGCTAGTAAAGACCGGATTTATCCTGGGTTGAAGAGTTGGAATCTCGTCACAGACTGAACTTCGCCTCATTTGTGTCACCACAATACAAATCATGATCCTGCATCGCGTTATTAAGATTTTTACTCAAATCATAATCCCTCTGCGTAGAAAACTGAGTCCCAGTACAAATCTAGATTTTTTTTATAATTGAGATTCTAGAGTTTTATATGTGAGATCCGGTCATACGTCAATAACGATCTATAATACGATGAGAACTGTTACAAATACCGTTGTGATCATAATCTAACTCATTGTCTTTAAGAACGTTATAACATCACATCATTAGTTATATCATTATGATAAAACTTAAAGCTTATTACTTTCACACATTATAGCAACGAAACGGGATGTAAGCACATCTAAACGGATTTATGACTTTTAGCTGCACATATTATCACTTTCACGAACAGTACGTCAAGAGACATTAATGAGGAATCTTGTGATTGTGAATAAATATATAAAGGTGGGGTAAGTCAATCACCGAGGGACGACTGCCACAGTCCAGTAACGCACTAACTGTTAGTCTCACCCCGTAAGGAAATAAACCATGTTAGCCTTACGTTACTGTATCCTCCCTAAAATAAAATAAATTAATAAATATCGGACAATTAATTAAACACAACTAATTAACAAAGAAAAATATTCTATCGCGGTTATAAAAAAAAATGACATTTATTTAATTCATTAGGTACTATTTGTTATGGCATGTAAATTGTAGTTGCAAGCGATTGAGAAATTAAAAGGATTTTTTATTTTTATTATTTTATTACCCTCACAAATCGATCTAGTCCCACAGTAAGCTCTAGTAGGCCTGTATTATGGTACAAGACGACGTTATACTTGTACTATTATCTATTCTGTGGTTATACATACAATGGATAAATACATACTTGAATCCATAAAAAAATCCATGACCCTGGAACAAATATTTGAGTTCATCACACAAACCTTGCCGGGAAAAAAACATAAAAAATTGAACGCATATTTTAATGTAGTCGGATAAAAATTTCCGGAAAACGCAGTTCGGTTAAAAGGCCCGTCAAAGTTTGACGGCCGTCAAACCCCCGTTAAAGATGACACGAGATTAATAGAAATTAAACTTAACAAACATTTCAGGGATTAAATTCGATTTCAGCTTGGCTATAATTGCTTAATGGTTTCGTTTTAAGTTGGAGTTTCAAATGATCTCCCTGGTGTTACTATGGCAACTCCGCTAGTATTCCAGGGACTGAGCCAGGTACCTTCCGGAACGGTTCACAGAACCTTTTAGTTTTATAATTAGTTTTACTTTTTATTGATTTCAGTTTTGTAGACAGTTTTAGTATATTATAAATGTGTACTTACCCTTAAATAAATTACTGATTATTAAACAAAAAAAACGTATTTTACGTAATAAAACTACCGTGAGTCTCAGACATATCAAAATACAAAACGGGTTTACTCACGTCGTAGAAGTCAAATATAACTCGGTATGTTTCGAATCGGTACGCGATTCATCATCAGGAGAGCCGATCAGACGCGATGACGGCCAACCAACGAGGTGAGTTTTGTATTTTAACAGTTTGTAGTTTCTAATTTCAATATTTGGACATCACGAAGCCCCGTGAGTCTAGTAACCTATAAAATCATTTTGTGGTTTAGAAAATGCACCACAGACCACATGTTAATTTAAGGTGCGAACACACCGCTGTCACGTAACGCAGTGTCGTGTCGTCTCCCTACCCGCAAGCACTACACCGCTGCTCAAGATACGCACATCAAATGTATTAAAAAGCCGTAACACAAATGTTCGGGTGTGGGGGTAAGATAGCCGGTGAAATTACTAGCATAGAGGCATTCTATCTTCGTCCTCCGGGTAGGCAAGCACTTGTGACTCCTCTGGTGTTGCAGGTGTTTATGGGCGACGGTAATCACTTTCCATCAGGCGATACGTTTGCTCGTTTGCCCCCTATGAAAAAAAAAAAAAAAAAACAAATGACACGCGTCTATTGTTTTTAGGGTTCCGTACCCAAAGGGTAAATAACGGGACCCTATTGCTAAAGACTCCGTCTGTCTGTCTGCCCGTCTATCACCAGGCTGTATCTCGTGATCCATGATAGCTAGACAGTTGACATTTTCACAAATGATATATTTCTGTTGCCGCTATAACAACAAATACTAAAAACATTTTATGCGCCGCCATACATGGCCGGTGCAAACTTAACTTAACCCGGCCAGTTAAGATGGGAAGTGTTTGTACGGAACCCTCGGTGCGCGAGCCCAACTCAACTCGCACTTGGCTGGTTTTTAACCGACGGGAGCCCTTTGACTCTCAGAAACTTATTTCATCAAATGTTTCACTTCCCCGAAAAATCTTTTCGCAGAATTTTTATTCCTCTGTAGTGTAGTCATCAATTTTTCATAATTCTTGCAAATATCAATAATATCATCCTAATAAATCATTTTTAGCGAATTGAATCATTCGACTAAAAATAATTCTAGGAGTATATAGACCGTTACCCGACATCAAAAAATTTTTTTGTCATACATTTGATTGCTTTTACGGTGTGTCGCCGTTTTCTGAGGAACGGTGTGTTGCTCCTTTAACCGATAAGCATCACTGCTTAACTGAGTAACGAACTGTAAAATAAAGTGAATAATGTCATCTGTACGAATTGACCCCGATTCAAACGTTAACCAACTGATTCAACAATAAAATGGGTAATTCATTCATTAATCAATTATTTAGACAAGAAAAGATGGACCGCTATTTACTTAAGTAGGTACGTAGTTTGGACTTATTTTTTATTTCATCCGATTTGAATAAATAGTACCTACATTAGCGTCGAAGCGAGGGAAGTAGGCAATTACTGGCAGAGTATTAATTTTAAACGGACAACCTTAGGGCACAGATCTTAGGGGTCCGTTTAAAATTAGGTACATGTAGTTGGCACACTTTTTTCGGAAAATGTGTAATAAAATGCTGCTTTTAAATAGCGTAACATACGCTACTAAAAACACACCAATCACTCGTCACATCATCTCAACAGGATACAGTATCCGTCATCAATTGTAGGAATACACCCAAGATTGGCACCTCAATGGCGGCCATTGGACACGCGACCGTAGACATCGTGGGACCAGTGCCTGGAAAGTGGAAATAAAGACTCATATCTGTCCGTTTGTCGCTTTTTAGGCTGCGATTCCACCACAGATATGTAGCTCTCCCACTGAGCGTAAGCGTGAGCGAGATGGAAGTGCGCGCTCGGAAGGGCAGAAATCATGTTTTTTGAGTTGTGTCTGTTTGTTTTTGAGTTTGGCACTCAATGTGTAACGTTCGAAGTATAAGGATACCGCGCGGCACTTACGTAATTCGAAAGAAAATTATGAATTTTCGCGATAAGCAACTCAAAAACGGCTAAACCGATTTTAGTTTTAATAATATGTATAGTTTTCATTGAAAGTGCTTATAAGGCCTCATTTTTAGGGTTCCGTAGTCAACTAGGAACCCTTATAGTTTCGCCATGTCCGTCTGTCCGTCCGTCCGTCCGTCCGCGGCTTAGCTCCGTGATCATTAGTACTAGAAAGCTGAAATTTGGTATGAGTATGTGTATGTATAACGCCGACAGAACGGTAAAATAAAATTAAAAAAATATTTTTTTTCGGGTACCTCTGGAACACCTAAAGTGGGGGTGAATTTTTTTTTCTTTCTTCTTGTAAAAATAATAGGGGTCTCCTAACATTATTTTTTGATAAAGTCAGCAGTTTTGTAAATATTCGCTCCAAAAACAAAAAGAATAGTGTCCCCCCCCCCCTCTAACTTTTCAACCACGGGTCAAAAAAAAACGGAAAAATTCATGTTAATGAGGCCTTATAAGTACTTTCTATGAAAACTATATTGAACAAAATCGGTCGAGCTGTTTTCGAGTTATCGCAAAATTTCATAATTTTCTTAAAAGGACGTAAGTTGACTTCCAGAAGGTAATAAGTAACTACAGTTACTTTGGCGTTTACGACCTATTTATAGAGCTTGAAATCTTTCTCGTAACTTAAGTCTATTATGAAAGATGAGCAACTACGGAACCCTACACTGAGCGTGGCCCGACATGCTCTTGGCCGGTCTTTATGAATTCTTCCATAGTTTTTTGACCCGTGGTTGAAAAGTTAGGGGGGTTACTTTAGGAGTACCGGAGGTACCCGAAAAAAGTTTTTATTTTACCATTTTGTTGGCGTGATACATACACATACTCATACCAAATTTCAGCTTTCTAGTACTAATGATCACGGAGCTAAGCCGCGGACGGACAGACAGACAGACAGACGGACATGGCGAAACTATAAGGGTGCCTAGTTGACTAAGGAACCCTAACAAGGAGTATTTGTGTTTATCATCCGCGATCATCGCCATCATACGCCAATGATGACGCGGTTGGCGGAGTGGTAAAGCACCTGCCTACTGAGCCGGCGGTCCCGGGTTCGAATCCCGCCAACATTTGTGCGATAAACTCGAATATTTTGTGCCTGGGTCATTGCTGTTCTATGTATTTAACTATTAATTTATCTATATAAGCTTGTATATCGCCTAGCATAACACAAGCCTTCTTGAGCTTAATTTGGGACTTGGTTGATTTGTGATTGATGTTTGATATTTATTTATTTATTTATTTGTTAATGACATCTGCATCAAAAAAACGACCCGGTCTTTGCCAGGTTATAAGTCACAAGACGCTATTACTTCGCGCATAATTAAGCCATAAACTATCTCAGGAACCAGGCTGTTGAACAAAAAGCAAGTGAAAGTGAGGCTAATAGCCCCAGTTCACAGTAGACAATGAGAATATGTATGGAAATGTATGGAACAGGGGCCTGTGTGAAACCTAATGGTCCCACAAGTGCATGGGACATCGGCGTCGCCTTGGCGGTTACAAGAAAATTGTTTTTATGAATTACAAATACAAATACTCATTATTGCACACATTAAACATCAAGGAATAGACAACACAACATGAGATACATTAAAATAACAGGCAGAGGTAAACAACAGGCGGACTTACCGCTAAATAGCGATCTCTTCCTGACAACCTTTAGGTAGCGGAGTAGTTACAATTAATTTTTGAATTTCGTAGGTGGTGTAAAATAATAATAGGAATAAACGACCTAAATAAACGACAACAATAAACAACATAAGTGCTAAACATACATTAATAACAATATACAGATATACTTACATAAATACTTTGACAATTGTGATCAGTGTTCGGATTGAGTGTGCAGTTTTGGATGAATGACCTTAAATGCTATACTTAATGTGGATATGCCCCGAGGATTCCCGGAAAACCCCTTTTTGGTGACATTGTATAACATCGTTTAGCAGTGCGTTTTTGGGCAATAGACTATACTGGTAGACTTTTACTAGGCTTTTGTAAAGTATATAAATAGTACCTTTTTTATAACTGACTCAGAAAATATTACTCAGTTAAACTGAGTAATATTTTAAAACGAAACGCATATATTTTGTTTAATCTTTACGTGTATAGTCCCTAAGTCAAATCCATATTTAATATTACGTTACGAAGTCCTGGGAAATTGCACACCCTAATCCAAACACTGATTATCATCTGTTTATATGATAAAAACTAGTGACCCGCCCCGGTTTCGCACGGGTGCAATGTTGATACCAAATATACTATGCATGTATTATACATATAAACCATCCTCTTGAATCACTGTATCTATTAAAAAAAAACATCAAAATCCGTTGCGTTGTTTTAAAAATCTAAGCATACATTAGGGACAGACAGACGGAAGCGAATTTGTTTACTATGTAGTGATTAAAAGGATTTTATCACCCGTATATTTTATCTTTATTTACTTTAGGTACTTTTTTTTATTCAAAAACTGACCGGCGAATATCCTCCCTATCACCTGATGGTATGACCGATACTTGAATTATATTTCTCTGCATTCCAGAGTACAAGCCCTGCAAACCGGCCATGGAAAACAACGTGGCCACATTTATGCTGGACCTTCAGGATCCTCACACCTGCGGTGTCACGAGGGTGCTCAATAAGCTTACGGTGAGTCAACTACAATAAGTTTTAGGGTTCCGTATCCAAAGGGTAACGGGACCCTAAAAGACTCCACTGTCCGTCCGGCTGTCTGTCTGTCTGTCACCAAGATGTATCTCATGAACCGTGATAGCTAAACTCTTGATATATTCACAGATGATGTATTTCTGTTGCAGTTATAACAACAAATACTAAAAATAGAATAAAATAAATATTTAAGTGCGGCTCCCATACAACAAACGTGATTGGCTTAGTTAACTTTGCACCTTATTTATATCCGGCCCCTACCAGGTGCAAATTTAACTTAACCCGGCCAGTTAAGATGGGATAAGTGTTTGTACAGAACCCTCGGTGCGTGAGTCCGACTCGCACTTGGCCGGTTTTTTATTAATTAAATATTGTTATGCGGTCGGATGCTGAAGTGGCTTCAGAGGCTTCGAGATCAGATGTAAAAATACCATGCCGATGATCACATTTTACTAAACTAAAGAATCAAAGAAGAAAATCTTGTAATAAACTTATGGATGCTGCTAAATATCGAATTTCCTTTTTCAGGGCAAACGCGTGTTTTACCACAAAATCGTGATAGAAACGGCAGGCGGTCGGGAGACGCACACGGTGCGTTGTGTGGTCGCTGGTAAACGTGCGACGCGTGCTGTGGACTTCCCTTTGGACCTAATTGAACCAGAGTAAGCCTTCATCATAATATAATACACTCCTCATATCCCCCTTCAACAAGAGACTTCGAACAAGAGTAAATTTCGAAAAAAATTAAGAATTATACTCTGAAGAGTCCCACTTTCCACGAGTTCTCAATAGTCCTCATCGAGCATTATCGTAAATTCAAAAGTTGAGAAAATGTTAAATTCTTGTATCTCGTGTAGGATAGATGATGAGTAGCGGTATTCATATAATCTTTATACCACCAACTTAGAACAAATACACATAGACACCTAGTCAGCGCTTGAGTGAAGCCAGTTTTAGTGAGCCAAGGCCTGTCATGGGGTCAGTTTCGTCCGTGTGAGCATCAGTTACAACGTCAATATCACGAACAAAACGTCTCTATGATTGGTTCGTCACACATATAACTAAAAGCGGCTTCATCCTTCGCAAATCTGTTGTATTATGTTGTAGTATGTCCAATACTATTTAGTATTTGATGTCGTTCTCTTTTATTGGTTTTGTGTATACATCGTAGATGCGAAATATGTGTCAAGTGTAGAATATAGACATTTATAGATTGTAAATGTACCCTCGATCCGCAAGCTACCGGTCATTACATTGACAGACGTCACCGGTGGCGGACGCACTGCAGGTTTACTGAAAGCCCGATTAATGTGTTTATTGAAGTATCCAAATAGGAAACCCTAGTGAACACTACATCAAGGATTATAACCTATTCTGATTAGTGGTGGTATATTGTTCTTACTTGCTTGCTATGGGCCGAAATACTACACGAAGATAACTGACTGTCCAAGACTCTTTTCGGAGGATAGCAAATGAACTGTCATTCAGTATTTAAAGTATTTTAACATGGGATTTTCGACAACTCGGAATTATTAATGTTCTCTTTTCTTTTGCAGTGTAATCAACATTACGAGAAACGAGCAAGGCTACGGGCCGGATCCGATTTTAGCTGCAGTCGTGAAGCAAAATGGTCGACAGTGAGTTTCATTCAAACTTCATGTTTCCTACCCAAATTAACTTTAAAATTGTTGGTTCGACAAAATCAGGGTCTAATTCGAGTGTGCTTTTTGAAATAAGATAGAAAATGAGTGATATATATCGCTAGACCTAAAGACAAGGGGGGTGAAATTCGACCAATTTTTGAGTTATCTCCGTTATATCGCCTCCTGTCACTTGACGTCACAGATGGCGAGATGTGGCGATGTCCTTAGAAGATCACAACTTCGCCAACCCGGTCGCATTAAGTGTGCGTCTCCTTTGTATGTGACGGCATAGATATCAGGCACATACTTAACTTGACCGTGAAATTTGATGATTTGTTCTCCTTCATTTGAGTGATATGATTTGCGCATCTCGCTGGATTGAGTTGGATTTGTTGTTGAATTTTCATTCATGGCCCCTAATAATTCTTTAGTTGGACCTGACATGTAGTAATTCTATATTTTTCGATTTCCAGGGTGACAGGCGAGATTTCGGTAAGCCCTGGCACTCCGTTGTCCATGGAGATCAACTTGGATGACAAGTCCAAATCAGTCTACGGTCTTCTGGTGAATTATATGCATGTGACTGATACTGGCAAGCAACAGGAAACTATCATCTTCAATGGGTGAGTAACTATTATAAATTATAATATATTGTTGTATCAACTGTTACTAATAGGAAAAAGATGATATAAGACCTCATGGAAGATCACCTACTCGCTGGGCTGAACTCTTCTCGTCCTGACGACGCGTCTGGTGCAACTGCCTACTGAGCCGGCAGTCCTGGGTTCAAATCCCGGCCAGGGCAAATAATTGTGTGATGAACTCAAATGTTTCTGACTGGGTCATGGCTGTTAAATAAGGCGGACCGACAACCTGGTTAGGATAGGATAGGCAGAAATTGGATAAGGGCGGCACAAGACCCATCGTTGTAGAAAACTTTGGGCGAGGCCTTTGTCCAGCAGTGGACGTCTATCGGCTGATTCGATGATGTTGATGATGATGATGGTGATGATGATGAGAAAAAGTTGTCTTCATCCATGAGCCAATAATTACATAATCTGATTGGCCACTGATGGAACTGAGTAACTGATTGGTCATTTTTTATTTCCAGCTGTTCTGTAGACCCGTACCTATTCGACAACTTCGTGACGTCGGACGACGGGGCACTCGCTGCCAAGTTCCGGGCGTTCAAGTTCCCGGACACTTCCTATGTGCAGTTCAAGGGGACGGTCACCGTGTGCCTGGACAAATGCCAGGGGGTAAATATTCTATATCTCCTCACTCCTTACACCTCTTCTTCTACACGTCCTCACTTCTCCTCATTTCTGCTCCTAACTACGCCTTCTAAATCCTCACTACTCCTACTCTCGCCTTTTACACCTTCTTCTCGAGCCATCTCAATACGGTGAGAGGAGGAGAGGAAGAGTAGGGTCTTCCTCTCCTCCTCTCACCGTATCAGTCCTCCTCATTTCTCTTACTCATGCCTTCTCAGTCCTCCCCATTCTTACTAGTGCCATTACAGTCACGCCATCTCAATCGGAGGATTGATACTTGAGCCTCTTTCTAAATGAAAACTTATCATTTATTCTACTTCCACTCCTGAACAATACTTTTATTATATTTCCAGGTACAATGCAGCAACGGCGTCACAGGCTACGGGCGCCGGCGCAGAGCCATCGCCTCCAACTCGGACAGCAACAAGGTGTACGAAGTGTCCCTCACCACTTTCATAAAGGTGGACTGGAAAGATGGGGAGAAGCAGGCTGGTAAGAAAATACATCATTACCATCTTGATTAGCGTAAAGTTGAATGGTATTGCCCTGCAGGCATTTAGGCCTTTGGGCTTGCATAGGCAGGGATTGTATCAGGGAAATTTCATTTTTGAAATAGCTCCTTAAATACAGACATTTTACTATTTCTACATTGTTACTGCAGATCTACAAATTCAGTCTTAAAGCACAAAAAAATATGGTACATAAAAAATGAGTAACAGTAAATTCTAAGTCTAAAAACTATCAAGAAGATAAATCTACAGATCTTACACTATGAGTACACGCAACTAAGGCGTTGAAAATGTAATTTAGAAACAAAGCACAAGATATAATTCTACAAATTTGTTTGGCCCGTAAGAGATCCGCTACTGGCTACGTTTTTTGACCTGACTTCTTAAATGGCTCAAAATGTAGCTTAATTCAATCCAGAGACCCGATTGTTTTCCGTTTCTTGAATAGCGAGCTCAAAGTTATTGAGTAATTCACGATCCAAATCAGCGAATTTTTCTTTTTTTAATTTTGTCAAATTTTATAAAATCTCAGTTACCGACCGATTTTGGGAATTCTAATTGCACTTTGAAGCCCGTCGGCAGACGCACATATGGCCCATCCGCGTACTAACTACAGGCAAATCGTCGGGCATAGTGCAATACCGCGTAAGTAACAAGTGTAGATACGAATCAGTATTCAAACAAATGCTAAGTATTTTATTGAAATTAGAACTTTATCAACAGCTGTTATATACGCGGTATTGCACTATCCCCGACGAAATGTCACAATTTCGTAAATCCAGGCACTACACTCAATCAGGAAAACAAACTTTAATATGCGTTGCTCGGGACAATTTAAATGTTATCAATTGTACCAAACAACCAACACATTTTTAAAGGTTTTCAATTATTTTTTATTTTGCAGAAGACATTCTCGCGCTCCTCAAGAACCTGAAAGTAGCCAACCAGAGATTAGGAGACTCCGAAGACTCAAGCCAAGACATCACCATCTACCCTGAAGAACTGACCCTCAGCTCTGCTACTTCGTTAAGATGCAGCTTTTTAGTGGCTCTAAGTGTATTATTAGTGTTATTTAAATAAGGAAATAGGGTTCGAATACTAAAGCATAAAATATGACAACGCATATAATAAATCCAATCTAATTATTAGTGTTCGGATTAGGGTGTGCAATTTCCCGGGACTTCTTAACGTAATATTTATATGGATATGACTTAACCCCATGATTTTAATCGTAAAGCTCGTTTCAACATATTAATCATTTATAAAAAAGTAGATACTTATATTATGATACAGGCATCAATAATATTAGTTTAGTACTCCTGTACTTTCATCTGTCATTTATATAGTCACAAACTCTAATAAAGATATACTTTACAAAATCCTTGTAAAAGTCTATAGTCTTGCCTAAAAACACACTGTTGAACCATGTTACATAATGTCACCAAAAAAATAGGTTTTCCGGGAATCCCCGGGGCATATCCATATTAAGTATAGCAGTAGAGGTCATTCACCCCAAATTGCACACCCAATCCGAATACTGCTAATTATCCTACATGGCGTTAGTCTGTCAGGCGAATGTCTGACCACCATACAAACCGTATAGGGTAGCGACCTCACTGCATTAACAACTCTTAAATTTGTCCAAGTACAGTATGACCAAAAAGAGTAGAAATTAATAAATAGTGGCAATACTGTAGTGTCGTCCCCGTTTTCTTAGATTGATTAGAAAGGAATGACACTACAGTATTGCCACTTTTTAATTTCTACTCTTTTTGGTCAGACTGTAGATTCTGATGGAATTGTTCACCCTTGTTTTATAGATAAACATTTCAAAGAATTTTCATATCATAGAAAATTCATTTCATCAAAAAAAAAAACTGAATCCATAAAAATTTTGGAATTTTATAACACGAACCTAACCTAATCTATAGGTTGACAATTCAAGTTTTCTTAAAAAGAAAGTCTCGAAATTAGTCTATGAAACGAAAATTCAAGAAAGTGTTTTTCTATGAATGAGGATCCCTGGTGGAATACATACTACATAGAATATAATGAAGCATCAAGCTTAAGTGTGGTCGATTTTTTACAAGCTCGATTTTTAATCTAGAAAAAACATTTTTTTACAAAAACTACCGTGACACTGACATATTTAAATTACAGAATGGTTCATTTAGGACCTTAGTCGTGTGCGTTACTGACTTAGAGCGAGGTGCTCATGATTAAAGTCCTCAGAAAAAAACGATACATATGTCGCAATTTAACGTAAGTTGAAATATAATTACGTTATATCTTTAAGGATTAGATTGTGTTCATTATTAATAACCACTCAATCTAAGGGTAATCATGAAAAATCAAAACAAAACGATAAAATGACCGATGGTTATAGTAGGAATTATTTAAGCTGTCCTTTTGCCGCTTGAGAACTTAGCTTGCAGTATGCTAAAGCATATTAAATAAAATGCGATAATACCACATAAAAAAAAATCGATAAAAAGATTTTATTAAAACATAAAAAAACCTGTATCATAAAAAAAATGGAAAAACTGAATCAGCAAAAAAACCGTGTAATCATAAAACCCAATTACTTCATTTCATGTGAACCTATTGATACATGCGACGTCTAGGCGAGAACGGCCGGAAATCATCTGGACATCAAAACAACCGGACATTCGAAATAACTTTGTTAACTATCGTTTTTGATTGACACTTCACTTGAATAATTTCTACTATAATAAGTATTGATTATACTCAGATATACGTAAAGTTGCATTACTTACATTTTTACTTTATTATTGTTGTTTCATACAAAAAAAAAGTTACATAAAATCAAAGCTTGTAAAAAACTGCAAGATGCTACCTCGTAAAAATAAAATTATCTTTGAGGCAAGACTTCGGCTACGACTACACGCCAGCGGCAGCGGTGAGCGTAAAAACAAAAGCATAGCGATATATGAAGCACGTCACGAGCCGCCGCGCGCGGTTGCCGCTATTCGTTCCCACGCCGCACCGCTCGCCGCGCCACTTGCTGCTAGGACCACGTGGCCGAGTAAGACTTACCAAGTTGGATTTGGAATCTCATTAAGCTTTGAATTACTTCATGCTATATTTAGGTAGATCTCAAAGTACGTAAATCGGTTTTAAAATTCTTTTTTTTTCCTATAATCCATTAGCCAAAAGGGTTTTTGTGAAGAATGTAACAGTTATATGTGAAGTACCTAACTTATACAAACACTAAAATAAACATAGGCAATATTTTACTACAATTTAAAACAAGAAATTAAAAAAAGAAGTAGGTAGGTACTTACTCCTAAAACAACAGAACAGATACAGAACATTCCAAACTTCGTTGGCAAACAACGAATTTAGTTTTAAGTGAAAGTGATTTAACTTAATTTTAAGTGTCTTATAATTATTGCTTTTATTGGCATTTTCGCAAAACTTAACACATAAACGGGGATATTTTTCAAAAAATTCGAAATCAAAATGAAGGTTTTTTTTTTTTTTTAAATATAAAAAAAAAAAAATTACTTAAGTAAACATGTATGATATATATAAATAATAAATGTTATTATTATTAATTATTAAGAGCCTATATTGTCCCACTGCTGGGCAAAGGCCTCCCTCTCATTCTTCCATGCGTCCCTGTCCCGAGCAATCTCCCACCAGTCTCGGTGAAAGGCGTCAAGTTCGTCTCGCCATCTCCTTCGAGGTCTACCACGACGCCGGATGCTGTTTTGTGGGACCCACTCGGTGGTAACTTTAGCCCACAGGTCGCAATAAATGTATACAATTATTTTATACTAATATCAGATACTAACTGCACCTTCATCCCCGTATTTTTTACCATTTTCGGGTAAAAAGTATCATAAATTCATAACCATCTTTGCATATCCATCTCTTTACTGAATTTGGTTAAAATCTGTCTAGCCGTTTCGGCGTGATGAGGGGACAAAAAAATGCCAGAAATAAGGACTATTGTCCATAGAAAATAGAATTTTATAATAGTATAGAATAGATGGTATACCCGTTAACACTTATACGTAACGATTTTGCGAAAATGCTGAAATACTATATGCGAATTAAAAATACTGCCATTTGACATCACATGTAATTTACAAAGATATCATATAAGCAAATTAAACGCACAAAAATGTTCTTAAAAAACCGTAATTTTTACATTGAAGGGCTGTGGGGAAAAGCAGGCAATTTTCTTTTTTTTGGTTTTTTTTTTGTGTTCGACTACAAAATTACCCAGTTCATCGAATATTCAAAACAAGGGTACAAATCATTGGATCCCGATATTTTTTTAAGTACCTTACCTTACAGCCATTGTGATTGGTGATTCTGATTTCGCAACTTCAATTGTTTTTTTTTAACGTGATATGGGGCAAACAAGCAAACGGCTCGCCTGACAGAAAGCGATTACCGTCGCCCATAGACACCTGCAACATCAGAGGAGTCACATGTGGTCTGTACTGTAAAGTTTAGCCGTTACCTATAACTTAACCAATTACCTTTAGGCCTTAGCCCTTTTTATATTTCTCAATAGAACATAGACCCTAGAAATAGGTAGGTAATCATTTTAAGTTCACTAGTCTTATCATAAAAGTATTGTATTCATAATAGACCAACCTCTGTGAATAATTTAAAACAATAAGATCCTTTATTTTATTTTGGATTAATATATAAAAAAAAAACATTGCTGACATGAATTTACTCAACCAGTATTTATTAAGTTTTTTTCTTTACTTTATCTCGTTTGGCCATATATTCTTGATAATTGTGATTCTTTATTGTAATTTAATTTACCATTTTACTTAAAAAAACTAAATCAAATGCTTTCTTAACGAAATAAAAAATTCTAAATTATTTTCTGGTTTTATTTTTTATTTAAGGTGTTATTATATGCCTTTAGAGTGATAGGTTGTTTGTGAATTAATATACCTGAGCTGAGTGTTAAAAAAGTGTACCTATATGTTATTTTTTCGGCAAATCGTTTTTTTTAGGCTCATCGTATCGTTTGTACATTAGAAATTATCCCAAAATGTCCATTTCAGATGGTCACTTTTTTGTGTATTTATATTGTTTTTTTAATTTCTATGAACTTGACTCATTTAAAAATATGTTTTCGTATAAAATTTTGGAATACGTTTTTTTTTCTTTTATCATTTACAATTTTACTGAAAAACTACTGTACCAATTTGTCTTGTACCATGCGTCATTTAACGACTATAATTTCAGAGCTGTTTTTTTTCAGCAGGGCTAGCATTTCTTACCGCGACTTCGCTTTTTGCGTGATTGAGCGTCACCTATCTTGCTCGCACGGTATTGAAAAGAAAGCGACAGGTAGTATTTGTCGCGTATCACAGTTATGCTGGACGTGCAAGTTCTTTATGCGTGCTGTGTTCATCACGCTGTTGAGATTTTTCCTGAAATAATAACTATTCTCTGATTTCTAAATCAGATTTTCAATAGGCACAATTTTAAAATTTCAGATATTTAGTTAAGTAACAAAGATTATTGAAACCATTGATACAAAGATCACAGCTTAAAGAAAAATTGAATAAAATTAGGCAAGTGCGAGTCCGACTCGTGGGTTCCGTACCATAATCTATAACAAGTTTGTTGTATGGGAGCTTCCCTTATAGTAGTTTATGTGACTGTATAGGTATAATGAAGGGTATTAAACACGAGTGTGGGTTTATGAAACGAGCCGAAGGCAAGTTTCATAATAACATCACACGAGTGTTTTAATGCCTAAATTATGTACAGTTACATACACTACTTTATCTAGCCACATATCATAAGCCTCCATGATTCTCTCAGGAGTCGCACATTAGTAATGGGGGTAATGAAGTTTTCTGGCAGCTGTCATAGTTTTTTTTTTTATTCAGAGACAAACTAGAGTCGGCCCCAAATATCACATCGTTCGATATCTTACTTACGTGCGACATTTGTCAAATTTGATAGCAAATTGACAATTCATTTCGAACTAAACGTCATCTCGACTGATATTGAAATAGAGGTCAAATCAAATTTCTTTGTTTTTCAGAGATGTTCGAAATTTGAATAATAATGTCTAGCTATCACCGTTCTTGAGATACAGCCTAGTGACAGACGGACGGATGGACAGCGAAGTCTCAGTAATAGGGTCCCGTTTTTACCCTTTGGGTACGGAACCCTAAAAACGAGCTACCTGGTGGAAGAGACCAGGAAAACAAACGAAGGATATGTAAAAAATAAAAACTTATTCAGATTTCAGTCTTTTAATAGAATAACCTAATAATAACCGATCAATCTAACAATGTACATAGAAAATAGTTTTCGGACAAACACAATTATTTTACATATTAAAGTATACGTAACAGGCTAAATAAAACCCTTGTAAATGTAAGTTTTGGTTATGTACTCGATGGTCTTAGTTATAAGTATATTTTCACCCCGGTAAACGATACTTTCGGACATATTTTCATTTGTCCCAAAGCCAATTTTATTCCCAAGACTATACATTTTTCGGAATAATTATAAAACAAACCTAACATAAACTAATGGGTTCATTAAAACGAGTTTATAAAGTCCTGAAAATATTACGGGTCACAGGAAAAAAACACTTTCGGACAAATTAAAATTTGGCGAAACGTTACCGATGGGCAACAATGTTTCGGAATTGTGATAGGATACCATGATAAAGACCTGGCTACGGTGGCGCCATCTACAAATCGGTGCAAAGTGACTTTGTATTGGCATTGAGTTTCTTTTATTATTTGCCATGGTAAATAACAGATGAAAGGGTTTTAATTAGCCTTTTATTATATACAATTAAAAAAAACTACTATTTTAAATTACAACGGCGAGAGTAAAGACAACAGTTATAATAGTGGCAACACTGGAGGGCTTATTTTAAATATTGACAGTTATTTACTCAATAACATTGTTCGAACAAAGTTGTTCGAAAAAATACATTAAAAAAAGTCATAACGAGCGACGGATTACTTTTTAAACTACCAAGTTCAACAATTGTCAGCGTTAATACAAGAATTAACATTTGTCGTTATTTAAAATCATTCTAACATAATCATAGTTGAAGTTAAACTAAAAATAATAGTTACATTTTAAACAACTTATCAACAAACAATTCCATTCGCATTACAGTGAACAAAATTACAAAATACATTTATGGTAGATAAGGGCACAAATACATTCACTAAACACTTATATTTAAATTATTTATTTACATATTGCTACCAAATGGAAGAAATTTTGAGTATTTAATTTTGTGTCAAAATAATATTGATTGATTATTTTACATTAGCTTAATACGGCAGACAAAATATTTTCAAATATATAAAAAAAAAAGATAATTAAAATTAAATATCCTTAACATCGATCTGTGAAATCAAAAGACATGATGTATTATCTTGCACAGTAATATTGGCTAGAAGTATAGTTAAATAACTAGAGATAAAAAAGTATTTCACATTATTCTAAAAAATATTTACTATTTGGCAAGGACAATACCACGAATTGATAATTCAACAGAATAAATTGAATAACAATTAGTTTTCTAACTTAGTATCATTTTATACCCCGTTGTTTTCGATGCAAGTATGTTTTGACGCTCACTGTCGGCCTAGTCAGCCATGCTACGTCAAAAAGACGTATCTTACTATGACATCCGTGTAATGATACGACCTTTTACTGTAACACGGCAGAAGTGATAAATCACATTTGCACCAAAAACCTCGGGATAAATTAACTATAGTAAGAATCATTTTTGAAGTCCAAATCTACTTACCTTTAACGCAAAACGTCTTAAATCTGCGGGACAACTCTGCGGTTTAAGAGGCCTTATTCCTTTTAAAAATATATTTTTTTCATATTATGACAAATATATTGATAATTTTTTCAACCAGTTTTTTGAAGATTATTATTTTTTTCGTCGAGTTCTAGATAGTAACATAGCTATTTCATGCTTTAATTGCGTGTAGTCGAAAATAAGTTGAAAAAACTAATGTTCCGCGTGAATTATGTCAATGTCGAGTAGTTTTTGAAACAAAATTTATCAATGAAAGATTCAAACTGTAGGTTTCCTATAAATACCAATAAATCACAATAGCCCTGTTCTAGGTAGTAACACAATAATATGTAAAGAAACATGTTTGATCATAGAGAAAAAATTCTAAAACGATCAGCATTTTAAAAGGAATAAGGCCTCTTAACATAGAATAGAGATGGCATTGTTTGCAGGCAACAAAGGTAAGTAGAATCGGCCTGCAAAAATTATTCCTACTATACAAAAGTCTAATAGGTCATTATAGTCAATTCTATATTATAGTCGAGAGGAATTTACATCATGCATAACCATGAACTATTATTATGTCTTATTTGAAATATAAAATCACAATAAAATAGATAAAATATAAGTAATTTTCTCATTCTTCTGAAACCAATTTTATAATAGTTTTGAATAAATAATGATTGTTTATTAACCATTTAAACGCCACAGTCATCATATCACATTAGAAAATTGCTACGCAGACGTCAAATGGCGTCCAGACTTCAATAATCATAAACGTTTTAATTCAAAGTGCTCAAAAATCCACAGGGAGTGAAAAACACTTGCAAGGATTAGATCATACTTGCAAGTATTTTATTTTTTAGCACTATGTTTTTTTGCTGTGGCGTCAGGGCATTGATAAAGGTTAAACAATATATGATATAATCCCGAAAATATGACACACCCATTAACATTGTTCAGTCTAACCTATAGCATCTACGACCTAGAATATCTAGTTTGGTCAGTATACCTTAGAAATATCAATTCTCAATACAAAGGGCAGTTTTGTTTTGTCATTATCATATAATTTAAGTAATTTTCCTCCTCGACCCCGTATCAGGTGATACTGAGGACAATCGCCGGTCAGAACTTTAATAAAAAAATAATTACAAAAAAGAAATTAGGTAGTCTGAGGCTATTGCGTTTATGAGGCAAATGCGGCATTTGAAACATAGATGCACATGTTTTGAGCATTGCTTTTTTTTAACTTGGCACATGTAACCTATAATTTTACTATGTCTCAAGGTAGTTTATGTGGTATAATCCATCTGACAACATAATATCATCAATTGAGAACATTGCATTTTTACAAAGGTATTTTTTTCTCATAGTAGGTACACGATATTAACATTACAGTACATCAAAATTACATCTCACAATTTATTGTGTAAATTTGGATTGGTTCTCTAATCTGTTTACATTAGTTATCAAGGGAATCCTCTTCTATTATAGAAAACCACTTCACCGAATATCTTCATTTCATAGAATTTTCATTTTATAGACAATTTTTTCCCGGAAGCCTTACGTTTTTAGAAAGGTTTGTGTTATCGCATTTCAAAATATTTTATAGTTTAAAAATAAATGCTTTCAATAAAATGAAATTTCTATGAAATGAAAATTCGAGGAAAAATTTGTCTTTAAAACAAGGGTAATATAAGGCTACCTGTCTAAGGCGCAGAGGAAAGAACCAATCAGGCAGCGTCTTTGAGAAATCCCAAAAGAAGTTCATTTAATACCTACTAACATAATACGTGTCACCAAGTTACACGAAATTATTATGTTACTAAAACTATTTTAAATACGGTTTAAACTCACGTAAAAATTGTCAGGAACGGCCCGACATGAGTGGGCCGCGAGTCGCGTAGCAGCACGGATAGCTGCCCCTGATGAAGAGCTCTATATGAGTTCGAAACATTTCGGGCCGTTCCTGACAATGTTTACGTGATTTTAAACCGTTTTTATAATTAGTAAATAAATGATTATTATTTTTATTTCAATCGGAGGAATGCGATTGGTCAATTTTACACATTTTCGCTCCGCTTTTGCAGACAGGCAGCCTTTAAGGGTGGGTCTCCACTGAAGCGAAGACGTACGGAATCCACCAATCACCTGAGTTGAAATCTGTATCTCATCTAAAAAAATACATTAAAACAAAAAAAAACATGTACAAAGATTGGTCGATTCCGCAGGTCTCCGCTCCGCTCCGCATTAGTGGAGACGCACCCTTACTATTACGTCTGCAAACCTCAACACGTACTTATTCAGTTGTATGTAGTAGGTTAAACGGAATACAAATTCCTAAATCACTTTTTAGTTTCACAATTCACGCTAACACTACACAACTACCTCTACCGGACTAGCATGATGTGTTCATGACCACACTAATGATTAATAACACAAAAAGTAAAAATTGACAGGAACTCTGTGACTCCGACGTTCAAAAACATCGCGCTATTGGCCGTTTTGTTTTGTTTACTTACATAAATTAATATTCTTGCTTTTTCAAAACTTGACATCAAGCAGAATTAAAACGCGCCACTATTACATTAGTACATTACTGTCACAACTGACATTCGCAAAAGCCTCGAGCAGCCATTCTCGACTTAATAATAATAAAAACATCGCGCGTTCAGACAATGTCGTAGATACAATAAGTGTGCGTAGTATCAGTAGTAGTAAAAAATGCAGTGACAGTTACTTTGCAGTGCAATAGTGACAGACAGTCCGGTAGTAATGGACAGTCCGGTAGTGACAGACAGTCAGGGTAGTGTCTGTGAGCTATCTGCGCGAGCGCTGAGGGCGGCGAGGAGACCGAAAGCCAGTGCAGTGGGCCGCGAACCGCATAATAGCACTGATAGCTGCCCCTGATAAAAAGCTTCATGTGTGTGCGAAACATGTCGGGCCGTTCCTGTCAATTTCACGTGAGTTTTAACCGTTTCTCACGTCATCGTTAAAATTGGGCATTTAAAAGTGAAAACTTGACTTAAACACACCATGCTAGTCATTTAACACCTACTGAAGACAATATTATACCACAGTTTGGCAAGCTCGCTCATAGTTCTTTAACATTCAGTTTATTCGGGAACCTATTTCTAAACATTCCAAATCTTTCCTGAATCACCATGCTAGTTTAATGGCGGTATTAGTTATCCTATATTAAAGGGGTAAAGCAGTCGATAGTCTATAGCCTGACAAGCGTCGGTCCGGCCCAGGGATAGGGGCGCTACAAACAGCTTTCATATGCCAATAATGTGCATACGTCATATGTTCCCATTATTAAACGACAGTAGCGATTTTTCAAGGATTTATCATTAACCAAATTCAAAGTTTACCGGAATGCTGCTCAAGCCTTCGTTCTTGAGAAGTACATACTGAATCCTATTGAAAAAAACTTGACATTCATCACTGTGGATAGTTTTGGCTTTATTATACAAAAATTACTTGAAATTTGCGGAATATATAATCCTGATTCTTCATTGTTTACATCAATGGTATTCACCGACTTTTTGAACGTCAGTTACCAAGATTTTTCGGTACCAGTAAAATAAATTAGCATGACTAAAAATCCGCAACATGACGTGGGTTGAAGAACACCCTGTTCGACCATAACTGACATTATAGTCGTAAAGGTCAGCCGCTTGTCGCGCGACATATCGCTACCCGTCACTCTTTCACGTTACTACACAGAAAGACAAATTCTTTTAAGTTGAGGATGTCCAATATTCGGTCATTTAAGTACGATCTTTTTTTTTATAAAATCGATGAACAAAAGAACTATCATTTACTTGACAGCATCTACTTCTATTGAACGAAGAACTAAGGTCATTTCAACACTCCTAAAATACCGACTCAACTCGACTTATTAAACTTAGTCAGTAACCTGCTTTTCCGAACCACTCTGCCACCCAGA
The DNA here is from genome assembly GCA_932273695.1 of Apotomis betuletana. NCBI lineage: Eukaryota > Metazoa > Arthropoda > Insecta > Lepidoptera > Tortricidae > Apotomis > Apotomis betuletana. The sequence goes on from OW026325.1 coordinate 3,114,427, forward strand.
ATCCATAGTATTGGTGTCACTATAGCAATGTCTATGATGATGTTGTGCCTTAAGTTCTTCTTTCTCATCCCTAACGCTCTCGTACTGAGAGTCAGGCCCCAGGCAAGCCGTCTCTCCTTCGTTGGAGTACACTTTATCTTCAGTGAGTAACGGCTTGTCCGCTGTAGGGGATAGTGGTTGGTTTGGTGGTGGGGGTGCGAAAAATTCAGCTTTGTTCGAGTCTGAGCTCAGCTGTCGAGGATGGTTCAATTTCGGACTGAAACGCGGAATTCTAAGCTGATTCATACGCATTTTAGGACTCCCTTCGTCCAATCTGTCGCGATCGATTCTAGAATCATTCAAGCGATCCCTTGAATCGTTCCGACCGCTCATTCTAGTCTCGTTCAGTCTCTCGCTTACTCTAGAATCGTTCATTCTCTCACTGATCCTAGTTTCGTTCAATCTATCGCTTATTCTAGAATCGTTCACACGCTCGCTCATTCTAGTCTCGTTAAGTCTATCGCTTATCCTGGAATCGTTCATTCTCTCGCTGATCCTGGTTTCGTTCATTCTGTCGCTTAACCTAGAATCGTTTGCGCTCATACGCGTCTCGTTCATTCTGTCGCTCATCCTTTCACATCTGTCACTCATACCCGCTCTATCGCTAATTCTAGACTCATTCACTCTCTCGCTTATCCTAGAATCATTCATGCGTTCGCTGATTCTAGAATCATTCATTCTGTCCATTCTCATGGAGTTATTGAGATGTTCTATCTGTTGTTCAGTTAGTCTTATAGAATTGTTGATGTCTCTTAGCTTGTCTTGTTTGACATGTTTGTCAGCTTGTCGGGGGCGTCGTTTGGAGCCGACTTGCGGTTGGGGGCGCTGCTGTCGCGTGAGAGTGAAGGAACCGGTGTCTGACTCTGAAGTGGATTCAGGGTGGTTTTCTATGGTCCCAACGAGGGCTGATACGTTGGGGTTCATGCAGCAGTCGGCCTGTAAAAAAAATATACCGTTAATGTTCGTAACTTCGTCTGCGCATCATTTCTTCGCGTATCATATCATCATCACAAATTTAAGAGTCAAACTCCTGTCGGTGGAGCTGATGAAGTATGTAGTTTTCTCCATCTAACTCTATCCATAGCCACTTCCTTGACTTCCCTATACGACACGACGTCTACCTTCCCTTTAATTTGTTTACTGTATGTAACTTATTCTTAGCATTCCTCGCTTCCCCTCAACCTTTACTTTTATGATGTTGTCATATCATCATGTCTCCAAACTAGTAAGTAACTTATAATTTAAATGTTTGGCATTATAAGTACATTTTGTTAATTCCTTTAATATATGATGAATCAGACACCAGGAGGTCTGTTTTTCCATGCAGAATACACATAGCCGTTGACGGCTCCATGTGGAGACATTATATTTTGTGCTCCTCAGATATAAGGAAACAAAGAGGAAGGTGTATATTTCTTTCTTACCTTGACTGAAACATTACAGCAACTGGAGACGTCAGCGAAGTAGACCTCCGACTCCGCATTCTGGTTACCGCGGTGACAGTCTTGCATGGAAGACCTGGAATGAAGACCACGGTATTGACATCATGCGGCCAGGAACGGTATACATTCTTTTATAGAAAAACACTTCACCAATATACCGGATGTCCCAAGACTATGGGACATCAAAGGAAAGTACCTTAAATATCGTAGATGGGATATTTTGCTGAAAGAAGACGTTATGTTATTTTTAAAAGTTAGTAATTCTGCATTTAAAGAGATTTTGAGAATGACTTGTTTAATTATTCGTCGCCGGCAATAAATAATTTTCTTGAAATGTTACTCAATCATTTTACGTTGTTCCTCTCTTTTAAGATAAATACTATGCTACTTAGGAAGAATTATTATTTTTTGTCCATTCTTTCGATTGGCATCATAAATATAGGGGTGATTTTTTTTCACATTTAAGTCAGTTCGATTCCCAGACGAAGCAAGTAATTCTTAGAAAATCTTTAAATGCCGAATTACTAACTTTTAAAAATAACATAGTCTTCTTTGAGCAAAATATCCCATCTATGATATTTAAGGTAGTTCTTGATGTCCCATATTCTCGGGACGCCTTGTAGAATTTTCATTTCATAGACAATTTTTTCCTCGGAAGTCGTAATTTTTTCAGAAATCTTGAATATGTCAACGTATAGATTAGGTTAAGTCAGGTTAGGTTTGTGTCATAACATTCCGAAATATTTTATTTTTTCAGAAAAAAATGCTTTCGATGAAATAAAATTTCTATGAAATGAATTTCTATAAAACATGGGTAAACCGTGCGTGTCTACGAACCAATTATAGAGACGTTTTGCTTGTGACATTGACGTTGTGACAGATGCGCGCCCGGACGAAACTAAGCCCGTGACGCGCCGTGGCTAACCAAAACTGGCTCCACTTTCAAGTATCTAGGTTTATAGACGTATTTACTCTCATATCTTATTAAAACTTCCGTGCGCTCTTCATGAGGGACTGCTACCCGTATACCGGCGCGGCAACTTTGTCACTGATTCTTTGATCGCCGCTCCGCTCTAATAGCGGGCGGGGGTTGCCTGCAACTTGTGCGTCCGGCGCTCCAAAGTCACTTTTGTCATCCATAGAAATTACGCACACTTGACTAATGTCCACGGGATTGTCCAAACGCACAATATGTTTCGCCGCCGGAAGCACAGGCTTCCATGTTGGAGGAAAAACCCAACCGCTGTCTCTATTAAAGTATTTATTCTAGGATTATATTTGAAGGGTATACGGAAAGAACATGTCAGGCCCTTTTTTTTAAACTACATTATAATCCTAACATATAGAGCATAACTATAAATTACCACTCAGTTACAGATACAAATATTCACGTAACTTGTAGTTTTTATTACTTTAAAAAAACATGGTACTTATACGAAAATTATATCGTTCCAAACTTTCAAATCGCGCTAAGTCTAAAAGATGTTAAGGTGACTAGACATGTTATTTCCGTGTACCCATCATTTCGTGTTAGCTACCTGATGGGAGAATGCTTGTCATTCTGGAAGCCTAGGTTCTCCTTGCCTTGCTTCGGGTTGGAACAGGAGTCACTGCTTTGGTCTGAAACTATTTAAAAAAACTTCATTCGGCTGTACGGGAAAGGGGCAAACCTGTCCCTGTGACGTGTCATCTTTATATTCACATTCGACCCCAAATCGTAGATCAAGGGGGCCTATGATGGATGCATTTAGCATGTGTATACCTAGAGATTTTCCTAGCACAAACGACGTGTTGTTAGTGGTTAACTAAATAAAACATCGACAATCATGTTATCGATAAATACCACTTCAACGTCATAGAGGAAAAGTAAGTGGCAAAATCTTTACATGCATTTTCATTCATTCTAACTTTAAATAGGTTTAGTAATAAAAGCTTTAACATTCATAGACCTTAAACTATGAATACAAAGATCAAAGCTTAAAGAAAAATTGAAAAAGGAGCTACCTGGTGGAAGGGACCGGGAATCGAACCCGGTACCTCTGGATTACCGGTCCAGCGCGTTAGCCACTTCGCTACCCTCGCTCCACGTAGACCTGACGAATTTTTCCTTATGCTTTGTGTGTCGATCTTTGCATGAAAGGTCTTTACACCTTAGCGACCTCTATGTGAATACGTTAATATTCACATCTATTGTGGTGTACCCACATTAAAAAAAATGAGACATTACATGTTTCATAAATTTATAAAACTAACAGCGCCCTCTCTCGCTTGCTCGTTCACCACTGTAAAGTGGTGCGGTAAGATGTGAATATTAACGTATTCACATAGAGGTCGCTAAGGTGTAAAGACCTTTCATGCAAAGATCGACACACAAAGCATAAGGAAAAATTCGTCAGGTCTACGTGGAGCGAGGGTAGCGAAGTGGCTAACGCGCTGGACCGGTAATCCAGAGGTACCGGGTTCGATTCCCGGTCCCTTCCACCAGGTAGCTCCTTTTTCAATTTTTCTTTAAGCTTTGATCTTTGTATTCATAGTTTAAATAAAAATTGTGGTGTACCCACATTAAAAAAAATGAGACATTACATGTTTCATAAATTTATAAAACTAACAGCGCCCTCTCTCGCTTGCTCGTTCACCACTGTAAAGTGGTGCGGTAAGATGTGAATATTAACGTATTCACATAGAGGTCGCTAAGGTGTAAAGACCTTTCATGCAAAGATCGACACACAAAGCATAAGGAAAAATTCGTCAGGTCTACGTGGAGCGAGGGTAGCGAAGTGGCTAACGCGCTGGACCGGTAATCCAGAGGTACCGGGTTCGATTCCCGGTCCCTTCCACCAGGTAGCTCCTTTTTCAATTTTTCTTTAAGCTTTGATCTTTGTATTCATAGTTTAAATAAAAATTGTGGTGTACCCACATTAAAAAAAAATGAGACATTACATGTTTCATAAATTTATAATTCATAGACCTTATTATTTTAAGAATTAAATAATTGATATAAAATGTGATATTTCTTCGAATTCCACGACATTGTGAATATTCTCTTAATAACTAAATAATCATGTATTTCCTTGACGTGGTTGTTATCGATATCAGGTTTGTCGATATTATTATTATGTAAGCACTAACCACATGTTGTCCCTGCTAAAAATATATATCTAGGTATCATGTGATAAATAAGTGATTACTCTGCATCAAGCATCTGTCACTCACACTCGCATATTGTTAAAACGTGACGGATGCTATGTAAAAGCAACCATCATACCCTGTAAATATTATTCTTAAGTGCCAAGTGAAATAACAGCTCTGTATTGATTGGAAACAAAAACCAGAATTATCGTCTATATCATTATGCTTAATTTATGAAATAATTATTGGCGTGTGTAAGGACTAGTTTTAACTCTTTATTTCGAAATGTTGTACAGTAAACGGCGATAAAGTTTGCACATCGATCTTTGGAAAGAGGCAATCGGCTAATTTCGACTTCGTATAGCGATATCTGTGTCGCACACACCATGACGTTTGTTTTGTCAGTCGTGGTTCAAATGCGAGAGAGTGCAGTCGCATATCCAAGTCAATATATATATAGAGTTGCTAAAACTTACACAAAATTAAATTTGTACTATGGCATCTATAGGGAAAAAAAGGTAAGCCGTTACTTTGCCAGTCACGCGAAATTATCTACAATGTTTATAAATATTTTGTAACTGAAGCCGACCAATCTTAAAAACATGAGAATGTTAATGTAAGTAATTACACTTTTTGTCGATCTTTAAACCCACATTTAAGTATCCTAGTAGTATAACATCAGTTGCTAATTCTCAGTTGTAGATTCTTATTAAAACTCAGACGTTGGTTATCTACTTTATTTTTAGGAAACACGAATCATTACAGAATAATATAAATTAGCAATGTCACGTAAAAACGAACTGACATAACAGAAGTCATATCAAAACCAAAGAGGCCGTGCGCCTACACAGTCAACCCCTTTTAGGAATGTGGGCCTGAATATATATATATGTATATTATTTTTCCCCAACAAGAACATTATAGCAATTACTATATATAATCACATCGAGTTTTACAGCTCTATATATTCCACGTGAAATCAAAACAAAACAACAATAAAGTACTTAGTTCTAAATTCAAATTCTGATGAACGATTAATCTAATAATTGATGTACATGGAAATTAGCATTCGTTTGTATTCGGAAATGCGATGATTGCCGATGTGCATTCTTTATCGCCGTTTACTGTATGTAAAAGTAAAGATACACAAAGAAGGCAAGGTAAAGCAATCCAAAAATGTTACGCTTAGTTTTTTTACGTTCGTTCTTTTTTAACTACGATGGTGACAAACAAGCACGTGGCCCGCTTGACGTTAAGCAGTTATCGCCGCCTAGCGACGCCAGGAGCATCACACGCGCGTCGCCGACTCTTTAAGAACCTATTTACTCCCCTCTTTAACAAACAGGTATATGTAAAAACGAACCTTTGCTGGCACTCTTTTGGTGCAGACACTCGATGGCGACGTTCTCATCCATCCTGCAGTCCCTGTGAAGGTTACCCGCGCTCATACCTAGAAAATATCCACAATTAGATAATAACAATAAGCAGAAAGACGCTAGCACCATCTATTGATATTCCTAGAAGCTCTTTCTAGATACGCTACTATGTGCCATTGGAAATGTATGACATAGAAACATTTCTGCAGTAGCGCCATCTATGACAGGTCGGTGGAATTAAACTTGGTGTAGACAGTTATAGTTCTTTGGAATTATTCGTCCATGGTAGTAACCTATTTATGACATCGATATACTAATGAAAATGGTAAAAAAATTATAACCCTTACCCAACGATCGTTGACATGGATACGGCACAAGATGTCCTCTCAGGGTATTGAACCGTGCATCAGGAAGATGCATCTCCTGCATCCGAGCCAACTCTTCAGGCGGATACATTTGAGCCAAATGTACCTCCTGACTCCTCATATCCGGACTGCTCAGCATTTCCGGATTCATTCTAACCATTTCCGGATTCATCCGGGTCATATCCGGATTCATTCTAGCTATATCCGGGTTAATTCTAGCCATATCCTGACTCATAGTTATGTTTTGAGCCATTCTAGCTATATCCGGGTTATTGCGAATCATATCCGGGTTTATCCGGGCGATATCCGGGTTCATTCTGGCTAGCTCCTGATTGATTCTAGGGTCCGGACGGATTTCCGCGTTAATGGCCCGGATATCCGGGTTCTGGAGCATGTAGGAGTTCCGGCAGGTGTGCGGCTGCATGTTGTGGTCGTGTACGGAGTTCCGGTGGACGTCGATGTGGTGGTGATGGAGGAGGGTGGCTGCGGCAGGGTCTTGATGATGTAGATGGTGACTGGAAGGAAAATAATGTAATATGAGTAAAATAACTGCATAACACGCAATTTAATATGGCTTGATGATGATGATCAGGATTCGGAAATTCGAATCGATATTTACCTAAACTTTGGCGGCGGCTTTGTTATTCGATCGTAGGTATAGGCGGCTTTGTTTGACGTATGAGTGAGATAGCAATAGGATTTTGTCAACTTTAGGTAAATATCGATCCGAATTTCCGAACCCTGATGATGATAAATCATCATCATCATCATCATTTCAGCCTATTGCAGTCCACTGCTGGACGTAAGCCTCCCCCAGGGTTCGCCACATGGCCCGATCTCCCGTTTTCGCCATCCAGTCACCACCAGCCACTTTTTTCAGGTCGTCGGTCCATCTGGCCGGAGGGCGTCCTACACTACGCTTGCCGAGTCGTGGTCTCCACTCGAGAACCCGTCTACTCCACCGATCATCGGTTCTGCGACAGATGTGACCAGCCCACTGCCACTTCAGTCTGCTACACTTCTGAACTACGTCAGTGACTTTGGTTTTTTGTCGGATAATCTCGTTCCGGACTTTGTCCCTTAACGAGATTCCGAGCATACCCCTTTCCATAGCTCGCTGTGTGACGTGTAGTCGGTGGGCTAGTTTCACTGTCAGGTTCCACGTCTCGGCTCTGTATGTCATGACCGGCAGGACGCACTGATTGAATACCTTGGTCTTCAGGCATTGTGGCAAGGGTGACTCGAAGATGTGACGCAGCTTTCCAAATGCTGCCCAGCCAAGCTGCACTCTTCTGGTGATTTCACTCTCAAAGTTGTCTCTACCCAGCTGTAACTTTTGTCCTAGGTAGACGTACTCCTGGACAACTTCAATGGCTACACCTTCGACGGAAACGGGCACAGGGACGATGTGCTCGTTGAACATGACCTTAGTCTTGTCCAAGTTCATCCCTAGCCCAACGCGTCTCGAGGCAGCATTAAGACCGGACAGCATTTCCTGCAGGTCTTGCAGCGATTCTGCCATTATAACTATGTCGTCAGCAAAGCGGAGGTGTGTGAGATATTCACCATTGACATTGATGCCCATTCCATTCCACCGCAGGGTCTTGAAGACATCCTCCAGAGCATTGGTGAAGAGTTTCGGGGAAATAACGTCACCCTGTCTTACACCTCTGAGCAACTGGATGGGTCTTGTTTGGTGGTTCTGCACTTGGACGGACATAGTCGCCATTTGGTAGAGACTTCTCAACACCTCCACGTACCGCCAGTCGACTTGGCATCGCTGCAAAGACTCCAGAACGGCCCAGGTTTCGATGGAGTCGAAGGCCTTCTCGTAGTCCACAAACGCCATACACAGCGGTTGGTTATACTCCTCGGACTTCTGTATAACCTGCCGAACAGTATGGATGTGGTCCACGGTGCTATAGCCTTTACGAAACCCAGCCTGTTCCGGTGGCTGAAAGGCGTCAAATCTTGATGCCAGACGATTCGTGACGACTCTCGAGAACAGCTTATAGACGTGGCTCAGAAGCGTGATCGGCCTATAGTTTTTAAGGAGCGTTTTGTCTCCTTTCTTGAAAAACAATGCCACTACACCTCTGCTCCACGCCTTCGGGGTAGTCCCATTGGTTATTACAGAGTTGAAGAGCCTCTTCAACTCCCCAAGAACAGGTTTACCCCCAGCCTTGAGGAGCTCAGAGGCTACTCCATCTTCACCGGGAGCCTTCCCATTACTAAGCTGTTTGAGAGCCGCCTCGATTTCGTCGACATCTACGTCTGGGAGATCTTCAGTGAAGTGGCGGGTAAGTGGGGCTCTAGGGTCTCTCGCGTCAGGTGTAGGCTTCGGTGCATGCGAAGCATACAGATGTCCGTAGAAGTCCTCAATTTCAGCCAGTATCCCCGGGACTGATGTGACGGTTTCACCATTCGAGGTAGCTAACTTTGTCAGATGACTCCTCCCCAGTGTCTTGGTAAAGACCTTCGACCCCCGATTTCGCTCGATCGCCTCATGTACTAGGCGAGTGTTCCAGCTGCGAAGGTCGGGTCTCACCAAGCTCCTGATTTTCTTGTGGAGTGACTGGGGATCTGACAAAGTTTCCTCTGGTGTCTCACGTCTAAATCGCATCAAATCCAGGGTCTCGCTAGAAAGTTTGGACTTCTTATCTGACCGCCTTTTCCGAAAGTGCCTCGTTCCCACTTCGCGTATCACCCCAATTAAGCCGTCCAGATCCTCGTCAACATTTGCCGGGGTCTCCAGTGCGGCGAATCTATTTGTCAATTCCAGTTGGAATGCATCATGTCCAGCTTGGGGCACATTTGGACGAAGAACAGACCTCACCATGCGACTACGTTCAAGCTTAAAATTGATACTTAGGGTGCCTCGCACAAGCCGGTGATCGCTACCGGTATTAAACCTGCTGATCACTGAGACATCCCTAAATATGTGCTTCTTGTCGGCTATGATGATAAATACCGATACAATTTTTGATCGTCTTGATCATTGGTATTTCTGCACAGCATATTTAGAAAATTACCATTAAGTAGGAATTATTAGAAAATTGGCAATTTTTTTTTCTAATGTATGATACAGGTAATGTTAGAAGTCATTCTTTCATGTGTCAAATCACACACCAACATTTTTATATTAAACCATTGATACAAAGATCAAAGAAATTTTTTAATGCTCTGGACCGGCAATCAAAGGTACCGGGTTCGATTCCCGTTCTCTTCCACCAGGTTACGTTCAATTCGAATCGATTATTTTCTGAACTTTTTTTCTGAACACAGGGAATGAAAAGCATATCTTACCGACTCCCGCTTCGCCCCTGCGGGCTGTAAGGCGGTGGTGGTCCCCACACGCCAGTCTGGGCATCGAAGCTACCACTGGCTTCACCAAAACCTTCCACCTGGGAAGAAAATAACATTTTCACTTCTCATGCTCTAAAAGTTCGACTTTATGCTGTGCGTGGGCGACATTAAATCGCTTTTTATGCTCTAGAGCATAAAGTAAAATCGTCGTCGAAGACCAAGGCGATAGGTCCAACAGCCACACGAACAACTTAAAACTTAAACCCGTTCCAGACCTTCCGATCCTAATTATCGGATGAAATCGGATAATGAGTAGTGTAATTGTTAGGATCTATTACACTACACATTATCCGATAATTAGGATCGGATCGGAAGGTCTGGAACGGGTTTTAGCTGGCATAATAATAACAATGATAAAAGTTGCTTAATAAACAAATAAAAAATAAAAAACTTCATAGAATAAACTCTATATTTTATTTCGTTTCGTTAGTATTCTATCAAGACCAAGGCAAAGATACCAACAGCCAAAGTACACAATAAAACTTCTTGAAATAAATTTGTTATTATAATTTACTATCATTTATTACTTTTTAAATTTATTTCTCATTGCTCTAATGGTTTAAATTTTAATTAAATTTGTTTTTAAGTATAGTATTTACATGATGCAGTTTCATTTCCTCGCAATCGAAGTGAAAAGTAGAGTGTGAAACTCGTCCATAAAACGTATTTTACACTCGACTTTATATTCATCCTCGCTCGCAAGCTCGCTCGGATGGATAAACGTCTCGTGTAAAATGGTGCGTTTTATGCACTTGTTGTACAATCTACTATTTAAACACCATAACAAAATTTTGTGCTTTTATGCCCTATTATTATATAACGGGTGATCAATCCAAATGGGTCAGTTCAGTAGGGAGAAAAAGAAAACTATAAGAGATAGAGAAATCTGTTCTTAGGAACCATTGCTTCGATTTTAGATTTATTAAAAACTGCATTCAATTTTTTTTCGTATATCTCATGCATAACCCGGAATCGAACCCGGTCGAAATTGAGTAGAGATTTTTTTATTTATTTAATATGTCAATCGATCCAATTTTTTTATTGAGAACAAATGTCTGTATGGGACTGTGCTTTAAAGAGTGGAAGAAAAAAGGAATTTGCTGAAAATTATAGAGAATACGAGATGGAAAATTTTAGGCCACCTTATACGACATGATACTTTTATGAGGCCTTATTCCTTTTAAAATTTATTTTTTTCATATTATGACAAACATATTGATAATTTCAACCAACTTTTTGAAGTGAATAATACTTTTCCCCGAGTTCTAGGTAGTAACATAGTTATTTCACGCTTTCATTGCGTACAGTCGAAAATAAGTTAAAAAAACTAATTTTCCGCGTGAATTTTGTCAATTTCGAGTAGTTTTTGAAACAAAATTTATCAATGAAAAATTCAAACTGTAGGTTTCAAATATATACCAATAAATCCCAATAGCCCTGTTCTAGAAAGTAACACCAATAGTATGTTAAGAAACATGTTTGATCATAGAGAAAAATGTCTAAACAATCAGCATTTTAAAAGGAATAAGGCCTCTTAAAAATAACATCATAGAAGGAAAGATTGAGGGGAAGTGAGGAAGAGGAAGGCCAAAGATAAGTTACATTGAACAAATTAAAGAGAAGATAGATGTCATGTCGTATAGGGAAGTCAAGGAAGTGGCTGTGGATAGAGTTAGATGGAGAGCTGATGCTGATGGTACCAAAAGGGTAAAAAACGGGACCCTATTACTAAGACTCCAGTGCTGTCTGTCACCAGGCTGTATCTCATGAACAGTGATAGCTAGACAGTTGAAATTTTCACAGAGGATGTATTTCTGATGCCGCTATAACAACAAATAATAAAATAGATATTGAAGTGGGGCGTCCATTACAACAAACGTGATCGGTGCAAACTTTGCACCTCATTTGTATCCAGCGCCATACATACCAGGTGAAACTTAACCCGGCCAGTTAAGATGGGAAGTGTTTGTACGAAACCCTCAGTTCGCGAGTCCGACTCGCACTTGGTCTTGGTGTAACACCCGGACATAAACCAAACGTCCAGTGGAGCCAAGCGACGCTTTCTCGCTTTTTTTAGTTCTAGACAACTTCAAAAGCCGAAACCGACGTTTAACTCGCCTGGGGGGTAAATCCTTTCGTTCTTGGTGGCGCTACTAATGTTTACCTGATCTGACCTTTCAGATCCGCGGTGAAAACGTAGTCTCAAAACTCTGGAATCTTCTGGTAAAGATTCATAACAGGAGTTTTGAGACCATGTCTGGTTGCAATAGACTGATCGAGTGCCATAATCTTATTAAAACTTTCGTGAGACACATTTAACTACTGTTAAGCAGTTTAGACTCACGTAAAATTGTCAGGAACGGCCCGACTGTCTGTGACTAAGTTACCGCGACGGTGTAAGGGTAGCAGTCCCTGATGAAGAGTTGCTGAACCAGTTGCTGACAATTTCACGTGAGTTTAAACCGCTTAATACAATGATCGATCGAATGTTTACTAACCTGATACTGCCCCTGGTATCCTTGCTGCATCTGAGCTGGATAGTTCTGGAAGGTTCCAGAGCTCTGGAAGCCGGCCTGGTTGCGCTGGAACGTCTGGAAGTTAGCTGGGAACCGCTCCTCGAAGCCCTGAGGGTTGGTCGGTGTTTCTGTTTCGCAAAAACCGTAGGCGCTGTCACCGGATTGAGGAACACCCATACGACAACGAGAGCTGTAAAAAAATAGGCTAATTTTAATAAATAAATTATTAATATATAATTATTTTAATATTAGATAAATCGGAAGGTCAGCTAAATTTATGTTAGGTCAGACTTGGCAGCTATACCGGGTGATCAATCCAAATGGGTCATAGATTAGATTGTCTCTAGTTCTCTATTCACTCGTGAACGATATAGTCTAAAGATCTACTGAGCTAAATGAGTGATACATATCTCGGTGAACTAAAGACACATATCACTCTTTTCACTTTAGTGACACATTCTGCGCATCTCTAGCAGGAAGACGTCACAAACTATAAGAGACAAGGAAACCTGTTCTTGGGAACCATGGCACCGATTTTAGATTTTATAAAAATTTGTTTTTTTTTTTTATAAATCTCATACATAGTCTCATACATAGTGAGGGCTAACCAGCCCTGATATAATTCAAGTCATATCTTAAAAAAAAGCGTTTAGCTCAGCAGTATGCATCTAATGATTTGGAAACCAAAGCGACAGAATCTTTGGATGACTTACTTCTGGCTGTTGCTTCTTGGCCACGGGAACCAGCTCCAGGCTGAGGTCTTCCTCACAGTTCCAGGGTTGGGAGAATACAGGTTTCCAATACGACCTAGAATACAATTAATCATTTTTGTAACTTTTACCTACATACAAATATTACTCTTTATTGCACATTTCAAACATCTAGGAAAAGTCAAAACAACATAAGTTACATTAAAATAACAGGCACCTGGCCAACAGGGATCTGATAAATATATAATTTGAGATCAAATCGACTAATTCATCCAGTCTCAAGTTTCCGACAAGATTACAGAACGTAAAGAAGGATTCAAGGAAACCGAGACGATGTCAGATTTGTACCATGTCAGAGTACTATAATTTTCTACGCATTTAGAATAATGAGAAAGTTTAGGAACTTTTCAGATCCACCGAGTGAAACTGCTAGTCGAATCATCACTAAATTTAAGAGCTCTTCGGCGGAGCAATTTCTATGCATGTCGTTCTTGAGCCTTCTCCTTTATTGGTCCATGTAAGCTCTCCGTGGTCTTCTCCTCTTATATTAGTTGGTCTGTTGGTCGGTTGGTCTTATATTATAGTAACTAGCTGTGCCCCGCGGTGTTACCCGCTCATCCCACGGGAACACTAAATTTATTCGGGATGAAAAGTATCCTATGTCCTTTCCCGGGTCTCAAACTATCTCCATACCAAATTTCATCTAAGTCGGTTCAGGGGTTTAAGCGTGAAGAGGTAACAGACAGACAGACAGACACACTTTCGCATTTATAATATTATATTATATATATTATAGTATGGATAATAGGTACTTGAGTCTAGATATATTGCAAGATCTTTCCAGAACTGTTAACCATCACCACCAGCAGGCTTTTTTCATCAACATCATATCAGCCAATAGACGTCCACTGCTGGACAAAGGCCTCCTCCAAAGTTCTCCATAACGATCTGTTATAAAGGAAACCTCCAAGGACTTTTTAAAAAAGATATTTTTATTCACACACAATTCACAAAATACACTGATAATAATAAAGAAAACTAGGGCTAGTCCAGGAGGGTTGCAAAAGTGTAACTCGGTCGGCGGTCGGAACTCAACTGGCTGTCTGGTCGTCTAGGATATGGAAGGTTAACTTAGTTGGAAGGGAGGTTTGCTGATGGAGATGCTGGGTCAGCCTATTGGGGTGCATTACAGGGATATAACATCTCCCGGGGGGTAGGATTAAACTTACACTCTTAGGGAGTGAAGTTTATGTGGATCTGAGTTTAGGAGCAGGGATTGGAATGGGAAGCTCTTCAAGTTCGGATTCAGGATGGTTAGGGGGTGGAGCGGATGATTTGGTTTTGGTAAGTAGGGTAGGTCGCCTTTTACATAGATTTAATTTCCAAATTTTGTAGAGAAAATAGAGTGCCAGAGTAATTATAATAAAAATGGTGCTATATGAATAATAGCTACCATATAATACGATGTGGGGTTTTTCAATTAATTTGTCCAACCGTTCAGTTAGTTGGTTCTGGGATAAATATTCGGTATCTTTTAGGGATTTTATATCTAGAATTCTTGTATGTGTAGTTGGAAAATCTGATTGAAGTTTTTTAAATGTAGAATAGTTACAGCACGAGTCATTTATTAAGTTGAAATCTGACCGAATGGGTTTTAATTCGAGGTTTACATTATTTTCGGTAATGAATTGCATGCCCTTAAAATATGCGGTGCATTTGTTAGGTAATGTTAATAGGCCGGTACCCACTATATCTGTTTCTATTAAATTTGAATTATTCTGACATTCTATTGATATTTTAGATTTCTCGGAAATTACATATATCCATTTGTTGTTATTTAATTTTAGCCAAATTTCCAAATTGCCATGTAAGAGTTTAATTTCACAGTTGTCAGGTTTGGAGGATAACAATTTTGTGGCAATTTCTGTTTCACAGATAGGTGAGGACGTAGTGGAATATATATGTACTATGTTACAAATATAAAACTTACTGGTTAGTTGCTTACAGTTACTTAAATCATCTAACTTACAATAGTACGCCTTATCTCTACTTAGAGCTAAATAATTCGCGGTGGGTCTCACCATCGCGTAGGAGGCCGGTGTGACATTACTGTGCGCTACCGGGAATGGAACACCGTGATAGATGTTATATTCTCGAGAGTAAACAAGTGGGAGCTTCATTATAAATATAATTTTTTTATCAATGTAAAAGCAGGAAATTTCGGAGATGTTTGTCAAAATGTTTATATGGTCTAGGTTGAGTGATATCGGCAATTCTTGTAATTTAGGTAAAAATCTGTAATGTTCCACAAGTTCGGTAAATAATTGCTTCGGGGTAATTATAGCTGGATATAATATGTTTGATTTGCTAAACATGACGGCATTAACAATGTCCTCCAACTTGAATGATAACGTCATAAGATTATTCTCAATTATATTAATTAATTCTAAAATGTTAGATCTTATTTCTAGATTATTACTAATTACAGTTAAATTCTTAATTGATAAACTAAGCATGTTAATTGCGTCATTCAATCTTTGTTCATTAACGCTTATTTTATTTATAAAATCCTTATGGGATTTTAATATAGATGATGTTACTAAAATATTTTTCTTCATTAAGGTCGCTACCTCTTTTTGATCGTTTTCTAAGCTTTGAATGGCGTTATTATACATGCTAGCGTCATCCTGGTCCATAGTTCCAAATAAATGTTTGAAAACGGTACCTATACCGCCAAACCACGCAGATCTTTTTGATTTATTTGTTATTAAATGTGAAATCGAATCGTAATCTCTAATAATATCGTTGTATCTCGTAGAGAGTGGCTGAAACATGTTGCTGCATTCAGTATTAGTAAACGTGTCATATTGGTTGCATAAGAATTTCGAGGTGCCTATCACACCGTTCAGATTGTCAATGTGCGGTTTAACCCTCTTTCTCGCAACGTTAAGTATACTCAACGCCCAAAACAAAAAAATCCTGCCAAGTTGTTTTCGATTATATTCACAACTTATAGTTATAAAATATTTCCTTATTTCCAAACGAATCTTTACCGACTATGTTTATTGCCCGGACGCACATATTTTGTCAATTCGCGGCAAAATGGTGCCGAAAGAACCGATGACTGTGGGAAGTAAGGTAAATAATAATTCATAATAAATATTTATCACCATAATATCGATTGAATTACGCTTACAATTGATTTTTAAGGGTATGAGCTTTGTGTTCTGGTATGTTTCTAACAATTTGGGTGTAAGACTTGAACGTTATTTGGTTCCCAATATGCGTGTTGAGTATTCTCAACATTGCGAAACTTTGAGAGACACACCTACTTCACTGCATGTTGAGTATTCTCAACATTGTCCATCTATGCACAATATACACTGCTTAAATTGTTGAGTATTTTTAACATTGCGAAGTTAAGGTTATATAAATGATAAAGGGTACACAATATATTTTCCGTATATATATGCCAAAAGCTGTTTTTGTGCCTAATATTGCATGTTTATTTATTGACATGTTGCCTGGATGTGATGCGTGCTCCATGGTTAAATAAAATGAGCCAAGAATTGCAGAATCTTCAGACAGCAGCAATCATTCTGACGTAAAATTGAGGCTAACCAAAATATTAACTCTCAGAACCTGTCTGATACTGATGCAAACTTTGAACCGCGATCGATACCACCTTCTCTTGAGATACTAAATTTGTTAGAGAGCACAGATGAAGAACCTAGACATATCTTCGTGAGACATGCAACGCACCGGTCGCAGATATTTGCCCTTAAAACACATGAAAACGTGACGAGGCATCTACATTTCGCGGATAATTGCAATCTCAATAATAACCTCTACTTCAAGATACGTCCGTCCATTCATGGAAAAACTTATACAAAATTGTTTGAAACTTGAAGAAGAAAGGCGGCTTAGCATAGATGAATTGATGGTGCCATATAAAGGAACGAGAGCGGGTTGCAGACGCCAATATCAGCCAAAAAAGCCGAAGAAATGGGGATTGAAATTATTTGTACGTGCTGGAATATTTGGACTCGGTTATGACTTCCTTCCATATGCTGGAGAAGACACGTTTTGATTCTGTTCATTTACAGACTAACCAGCCAGCTAGCAATCGTATATTTCGATATTTTTTTCACGTCCCTGGAGCTGATACGTCTACTCCGCAATAAATATGGAATCTTTAGTCTTGGGACAATAAAAAACAACCGCCTTAGGGGTTGTCAGGACAAATGCTCCTCGGAAAAACTGTCAAAGAAGGCTAGAGCGAACGAACAGTATAACGGAGAACAAAAGAAAATGCCGTTGTCGAAGTATCGGATTCAAATAGCAATGGAGCTGCTGAAGAAAAATAGAATTGGACTTTTGGACACGGACATGGCAATGCGTGCCAAAAAACAGCTGCAGTCCCGAGACCTCCTACTGCAGACAATATGATAATACGGGACACTTACCAGGGTTCACGACCTACGGACGATACAATTATTGCAATAATGGCTTCACAAACTTGCAACGTTCAAAATATAAAGTAAGACGTGTCTTGTTTCGAAGAAATATTGTGTTTTTACACGTTTCATGTAGCTAAATTTATATTTTTTTCTCACAAAAAACATAAATGAGTCATCTATTGCAACTTCCACATAATGCGCAATGTTAAGAATGCTCAACATGAGTGGTATGTTCAATGTTGGACAATGTTAAGTATACTTAACATACATTTTCTAAAAAAGTTTACATACAACATTTTTTATTTTATTTTTCCTAGGCTTACAATTACCCTATTAACTTATTTTCATGCCAAAAACTAAAAAAAAGTAAAAAAAAATATCTTGCGCGTTAAAGGGTTAATGAATGAAATATCGACGGGTATAATTATGTCTAAGAATCCGTTTATTACTTTAAGCTCTCCGACGGGATCAAAGTAAATGCCAGGACCAGTTTGTACGGGTTCGGTGTAATTACCTTGTACGAAAAAGGGGACGCTGAAAAAAAATAAAATAAAAATAAAAGTATGATAAAAATCTTAAAATATCAAATCTTAGGAAGTACTTATGCTTATATTACTTAATTAGTCCTATGGGCTAGTTTAATTTGATCGTAATGATGAACTACATTTTTGCGGTTTATCAGTAAGGTCAAAGTATTTCGACCATTAATTTTCACGACCTTGTAAGGTCCCTTCCATACAGGAGATAGGGCTTTACGAAGACGTAAATGGTTTTTGAGGTAGACATAGTCTCCTACTTTATAAGTTACGGGTCTAGTATTTGAATCGTAGTACGTTTTGGAATTCTCTTTCGATTTGTTAATGTTTTCCAGGGCCTTGTTCCGAGAGAATTGAAGTCGGTGTTGAAGCATTTTCAGGTAATCGCAATATGTCGTATTAGGTGCGGAGTCGTAAATGGAGCTTGGCAAAAATGGTTTGTGTCCGAAAATTAGTTCATAAGGGCTGAAGTTAGTTGTGCTATGTACAGTGGTATTATATGTAAGAATGGCAGTGTATACATAACGGGGCCAATTGTTTTGTTCCGCATTTACATAGGATTTCAAATATTCTTTCAATGTAGAGTGACTTCTTTCAAGAGCGCCTTGTGTCTGCGGGTGATAAGGGCTGGACCAAAGCTGTTTAATTTTTAAAAAGGAACAGACTTGCTTAAATAGGTCAGATGTGAAGTTGGTTCCTTGGTCCGTCAATATGAATTTGGGAATCCCGAATAATGATATGAAGTGGATAAGGCACTCACTGGTTTCTTCAGCGGTAGTGCTTCGTATGGGGTAGGCTAGTGAATATTTTGTTAGGTCATCCTGCAGGGTGAGTATATATTTAACTTTGGCAGGTCCTGCTTCGGGTAATGGTCCTACAATGTCCAATGATAAACGTTGGAAAGGTTCGGTAGAAGTTGAAGTTATTTCCATTGGGTTACGATTTAATTTTCTTAAAGCCTTGTTAGTTTGGCATGAGGAGCATTTTTTTACATAAGCTTCGATGTCAGATCGCATATTTTTCCAAAAGTATCTTTCGCGGATCCGGCTAATCATTCTGGTTGTGCCTAAGTGTCCTGCAATAGGGATATCGTGATTTTCCTTGAGAATTTTAGGGATTTCACTTAGTGACGGATATATTAAGTTATCGTGATAGATATTTATTTGTATACCGGTTCCATTAAAGATGTATGCAATCATGTTATAGATTTTTGTGAACGCGTGTTTGTCGAACGGGTTTTTGAAGTCTGAGATACTGATATTGTCCGTGTTTTCTCTAGTGGTAGTCAGGTGGTTCCGGAGGTTTTTCAGTGATTCGTAAATGTCGGCATATGAACAATCGTCAAAGTGATGGACTTTAGTAAAGAGGGTTATGAAGGATTTTCCGCCATGATTAATTTCTTTTAAGGAGAGTAGGGTTTTTTCGGATTGTAAGAACTCTTCGCGGTTTGGTAAGTAACTAAGAAAATCCTCAATGTACGGTACATTTTCGTCTAGGTCTAGTGAAGTGGGTATTATGATGGTTTTATATGGACTTTTCAGAAGACTTTCATTGTGTTCTACTATGGTGGTATCATAATGGGTATTCTGTGATGTTTTTAGGAATTTAGAATATGTGTCCTCCATGACCGAAGGGATGGATTGGAGCAGATCTTCATAAATATTCGTTTCAGTGGGTTGTACTTCTAGAGAAGGTGTAGTTAGCTGATTAAGGTCATCAATTATAGATTCTAGTTCCATAGGGGAAAATTGTGGATCAGGCGATAGTGATGGAATGTCTCCGATATTAAATGGGTCAAAGATTTCAGGTTGGGCAGATGACGTACTTGGTTGCGGATCATTTTGGATGGTTGTTTCGGATGGAAGTTGAGAAGTTTCAGGCTCTTCTGTATTTAAAGCGTTTACAGGAATATGTGATATCTCGTCGTTAAGGATTGGATATCGGGATAATGCGTCAGCTGCACAATTTAGTTTGCCTTTTCGATATACAATTTCGTAGTCGTATTCTTCTAATTTTAGACGCCAGCGTTGTAGTTTGCTACTAGGATCAGTATGGTTAAACAACCATTTCAAAGGGCGGTGATCAGTTACTATGTAAAATTTCCTACCAAACAGGTAAGGTCTAAAATATTTGCAGAAATTTACAATAGCGAGTAATTCTTTTTCCGTGGTACTGTAATTGCATTCGTTTTTATTCAATGTCCTGGAGGCAAAAGCTATCGGTTGATCTTTGCCAATTTGTCCCTGGGATAATATACCGGAAATGGCATAATTAGAGGCGTCGCATGTGAGTACAAAGGGTTTTGTAAAATCGGGATAAAGAAGAATCGGTGCAGTTGTAAGTTTGGATTTCAAGGTTTCAAAAGCTAATTGTTGTTCATGACCCCATTTAAAAAGGGTTTCTTTTTTCAGGAGTAGAGTTAGTGGTTTGGAGGTTTTAGAAAAGTCAGGAATGAACCTTCTGTAATATGATACAAGTCCGAGGAAGGATTTTATATCTTTTGGAGTTTTAGGTGTTGGGAATTCGGTAACCGCTTTTATTTTTTCAGGATTAGGTTTGACTCCTTTATCACTGATAATATGTCCAAGATAAGCGACTTCTTTTCGAAGAAATTCGCACTTATCTGGTTGCAATTTGAGATTGAAGCTTCGTAGTCTTTCAAAGACAGCTGATAGGTTATTTATATGCGACCCTAGGTCGTAGGAGTATATGACAATATCGTCGAGGTATACAAAACAACGGACACCCTGGAGTCCTGATAGGCAATTATTCATGAGCCTTTGAAATGTGGAAGGCGCGTTTTTGAGCCCAAAGGGCATTCTTTGGAATTCGAATTGACCTTGAGGTACTGAGAAGCTGGTTTTTTCTGCGTCTTGCGGGGACATATTTATTTGATGGAAACCTGAGGCTAAGTCAAGGGTCGAAAAGTATTTACTGTTGCCTAATTGATCTAGGATATCAGAGATTTGAGGGATAGGATAGGTTTCGCCTATCGTTATATCATTAAGTTTGCGGTAGTCGATTACTACTCGCCATTTTTGTTCTCCTGACGCGTCAATTTTCTTCGGTACAACCCAAATTGGAGATGACCACGGGGAAATAGACGGCTTAATAATATCCTGTTCTAACATCTTGTTTATTTGTCTATTCACTTCTTTTTTGTGTATTTCGGGGAATCTATACGATTTTGTGTATATAGGGGTGTCACTATTTGTTCGGATACTGTGCTGGATGTTGGGAGTGGAGGTTAATTGGTCATCTGGAAGATGGAAAATGTCAGAGTATTGGGAGCATATTTCGGTAAGAGCGTTTGCTTCTTCGTCATTTAGATGGGAAGTACGAAGTGAATTTAGCACTTCTTCTGTGCGTCTGGCAGTGTTGCCAGTCATGGCGTAAGCTACATTTATATCGATTGGTTCTAATTTAAGTTTTAAGTCAGGGTTCAGTTTGACAGGGTCCTCGGAAATATTTACGATTGAGATATTTATACGATTATTTTCTTTAACTTTTACAATACAATTGGCTACAAGTAGTGCTTCGGATATGTGCTGGTCGATGATTATTCCCTCTTTTATGTCAGGGTTGGTCACAGAGCATTCAATTATTAGTTCACTTCTCGGGGGAATTTCGTATTTTGGTTCCTTAAATAATAGTTTGATTTTGTGTTCGTTGATCTCTAAATAATTAATAGCGTAGTTTACATTGCAGCGGAATTTAGCGAACAGGTCGTTGCCGATGATGCCATCGTAGGGTAAGTTTATTTTTTCCATTACATGAAAGTTGTGTGTTATAGTTAGGTCACTGGGTAGGTAGATTTCGGTTTTAACATGACCAATGCTCTTAATGGATTCGTTAGTGGAGTCGATGCCTTTCACGTGTATTTCGCTTTTGGATAATTTTGTGTTTTTGGAGGATCCAGGCATTTCATTATCAGGAGTTTTCGACATTTTCTTTGTTTTAATATATCAGATGCAATGAGTTGAAATTATAATACGGTGTAATAGACGGTCCGCCGTCGTCTACTTGAGAGAATGTTGAGTTAGCTTTACAGATAAGAGTGCAGTTGGCTCGATGTACCAGGATGATGTTTATAAAACAGACGAGAATTAAGTCTTGCTAAATGACTTAATGGATATTAACGTATGAAACTAGTATAATATTAGCGGTGAGTTATGGAAATGGTAATATGTACTATTCAATACAGTTATTTTCACGCACTTTGCTTTATTTTCACGACACGGCACTGATCACTTAATGTGGAAATGAAAGTACTTACAGTAGAACTATGAAGGTTTGGCTGACGATCATCTTCTCGGGATCGGTGCAGAGTGACCTTGGTTTAGACCAGGTCTCAGGAAACAGCAGCAAGACAAAGACCAGAGTCTTTCAGGAAACAGCGATGATAATGACCTTGGCTCTGTGCAAGGCCTCAGGAAACAGTGGATTAGTAGACTGGTGCTTTGTCCGAGTCTTCGGGAAACAGCGATAGTGTTGACCTTGGTTCTGTGCCAGGCCTCTGGAAACAGTGGATAAGTAGACTGGCGCTTTGTCCAAGTCTTCGGGAAACAGCGATAGTTGTGACCTTGGTTCTGTGCCAGGCCTCAGGAAACAGTGAATAATTAGACTGGCGCTTTGTCCAAGTCTTCAGGAAACAGCGATAGTTGTGACCTTGGTTCTATGCCAGGCCTCAGGAAACAGTGGTTAGTGAGTTCTAAAATTTGGAATTGACCGCGACACTTAAGAGAATTTGTTTTTACACTTTTTAACACTTTATTGTTCACTTGTCACTTCGGAAACGTTCCCGGATTTATTAAAAATCCCCAAGCTGCCACCAATGTTATAAAGGAAACCTCCAAGGACTTTTTAAAAAAGATATTTTTATTCACACACAATTCACAAAATACACTGATAATAATAAAGAAAACTAGGGCTAGTCCAGGAGGGTTGCAAAAGTGTAACTCGGTCGGCGGTCGGAACTCAACTGGCTGTCTGGTCGTCTAGGATATGGAAGGTTAACTTAGTTGGAAGGGAGGTTTGCTGATGGAGATGCTGGGTCAGCCTATTGGGGTGCATTACAGGGATATAACAGATCGATCTTGCACCGCTCACATCCAATTTCTGCCCGCGAACCTAACCAGGTCGTCGGTCAACCTTGTTGGGACCCACACGCTGCGTCTTCCGGTCCGCGGTCGCCACTCAAGACGTTTTTCATCATGGTATAAATGGTGCTATAAATGTTGTTGTTGTTGTCCTAAGGCACCCCGGAGGCCGGACCTTCATCAGCTCGCGCCACGCCTCTCTATCCTCAGCAACTTTTCTGGCCTCGCTCCAGCTCAGTCCGACGGCTAGCTCGCTGTCAACGGTGCGCCGCCATGAGTCTACAGGAAATCCGCGGCTCCGCCTTCCGTCCGGCGGCTTCCACTCGAAAGCTATGCTTGCTCCTCCACGTCGAATGGTGTAGCCTATCTATCCCCATTTTCGTGTCGCGCGTGCTATAAATGATATGATATAATATTATAACTTACCAGGAGCCCAGAATCTGTGCTGCAGGCTGATGTCCCAGGCCGGCTGCGTGGGGTGGCATTGGGCGCAGCAACTGCAACTTGGCTGTAACATTCGTCAAAAATTAATTAGATAAATGTATGAGACGCGGAACGCCAATTAAAGAGAAATCTGAATAAAATCTACGGATCTCACACTATGCACAACTATCAAAGGCATTGAAAATTTAATCTATACTTACTATTATAAAATTATAGATATGTATTGAAAATCAGTTTTCTATAAATAAATAAATATCCGACAACCTCACACAAACCGATCTATCTAGTCCCAAATTAAGCTCAATAAGGCTTCTGTTATGGGTACCTACTAGACGACTACTAAATATATACTTAAATACATATAGAACAACCA
Organism: Apotomis betuletana; assembly: GCA_932273695.1. NCBI lineage: Eukaryota > Metazoa > Arthropoda > Insecta > Lepidoptera > Tortricidae > Apotomis > Apotomis betuletana. Next base: position 3,138,282 of record OW026325.1, read on the forward strand.
TGACCCAAGCACAAATATTCCAGTTCATCACACAAATATTTGCCCTGGCCGGGATTCGAACCCGGGACCGCCAGCTCAGTAGGCAGGTGTCTACAAACCGAGCCAAACGCATCGTCATGATTTCAGGAAAAATCAACAGCGTGATGCTGGATCGTCATTTGTTTTTAAAGGGGCCGCGACACCATGCTAGTCTGTACATCTGTTGGTCATAATCACGGAGTATATGGAGATGGCATTCAGCGCAGTTTGTTCTAGCACCGCTGTAGCCGACTTTTACACGCACACAATTATATTCGTATTAAAATAAGGTTTTACAACAAACAGAAGTGAGTTGACATTGGCTGAGCTAATGTGTGCGATTTTCGTGGTCATACACTACTACGAGCAAAGTATCGAGAATTTTAGCCCTTATATGCATATCAGACAATGAATTTATTTTTATTATAACTTAAATAGAAATAAAATAAAAGGCAAATGAAACTTTATGATTCAGTACGACAAAGTCTCGAATTGACAAGAAATTGATTTCTACTTCCGTCAATTCAGTAGTGTCACTTTTGATATTAACGCTGGCAATAAATCACAAGGTTTTATGTTACAATTCTTAAACATTTAAAATTGAACCTTATCCTCGTAACACGAGGTTTAATTTTAACGACCCAGAAAATGTAATGTAAGCTCAGTCAGTGGTATGAATCTACTGATTCTAAAGGTTAAGGGCATGATCAAATCAAAATAGTCGATATCGATAAAATAATAATATGTATAGGTTTATAATATAATTAATGTTGAAAATATTTATTTTGTATGGTCGTAAATTAAATTATGAGACCTTTTAATTTTTGGCGACGAAATCAAATGGAAGCGTCATCTCAATCTTTCTATCGTTCATAATGTTTACATATATAGTGATATATGAAAAATAAAAACATCACCTTACAAAATTTGGAACAGGTAGTAGGTAAATTATAAACGGAGTGGATTTATTTATTTTATCATATAAAATGTAAACAAAATAATTAAGGGACAATCGTACACAACTCGCCCTGACCTTATACTAAGCAATGCTTTTAATATGGGTACTAGACGATGATATAAACAATATATATAAATACATACATATAGATAACATCCATAACCCAGGAACAAAATATTCGAGTTCATCACACAAATATATTTGCCCTTGCCGAGATTCGAACGAAGGACCGCCGGCTCAGTAGGCAGGTGCATAAAAACTGCGCCAACCTCGTCGTCAACTGACTAGCACGTTATTATATTGTGGATTAGCAAAACAATAATACTGTTTTAATCTAATGATTTTGTCACCCACTGCTATTGATTTCGCTGTAGGTAATAAAATTACTTGTCTGAATTAAAAAAAAAACCAGCCTGGTGCGATTCTGACTCGCGCAAACTTCGTTCCGTACAAACTTTCACTTATCCCATCTTAATTGGCCTGGTTGGGTTAAGTTTGCATCTGAAATGTATGGCGCCGCATACAAGCGAAGTGCAAATACTTATAAAAATAATGTAATAATTAATGTAATTTAAACTGCAAATTCTGAGTTTTAGTAATTATTTTTGGGTTCCATATTGGGTTGCATAAATTTTAAAGCCATAATGTCGGTGCGCATAACCACTTTTGTCATAATAGTCCTTGCGCATAAGGTGTAGGTATAGTCATTAATTGATCCGCATAAATTTTATGACCATAATGTTTTTACGCATAAGTAAGGAATTTCATATAATTTTGGAGCATATCAACCTGAATCATAATCATTAATGGTCATAATGTTCTTATGCATAGCGTGCATTGGCGCATAATACTGAAGAACATAAATATCAAGTTCCTAATTTTTTATTTCAACATCAGCCTGGTTTTCTGGCAGCAGTTCATTTCTGAGGGGGTCGCAGTTCTTTCAAACCTAACCTAACCTACTTTTCTGGCCGATGTTCGTATTTGTAGGTTCACAATTCTAACCTAACCTAACCTACAACAAAGAGGTCAGTGTGGAGAAGGATTTCTTAATGCGGGGGGCTGGCTTCGCCCCCCCGTCCCCCCTTTTTGTTTTTGTGCTCATGTAACTTTTGTATCATTATTTCAAATGTTATAAAGTATTATGATTGGTACATGTGATATAACTTATACTATATAATTTCTATTGCCATTAATTATGAAAACCATAATTTATGCGTTGCTCTTCTTCGTACTATCAATTATTATGACATTCAATAATATTACTTGAAATTTTGTGCCATACTAAATTATGCTTATGAAAAGCCTGCCAAACAACAATTATGACATATAAAATGTTATGCAAATAATAATTTATGACAAATAACATGTATGAGGAAAGCCATTATGCGAAATGAGTTATAACGGTCAAATTTATGACAAGAATTTTTATTCCACTAGAGGTGATCCCTTATTTTTGACATAAGTAACAAATTGAAATATGTAACAATTAAGTATTTAAATACTTTTTTATTTTGTTTGCATGCCTTTTTGGTAGAACATAAGCAACACTGTATATACCTGTATCACCTAATTTATTACTATGTTCTTGCAATAACCGAATTTGAATTTGAAATTGAATCAAACTTAACGCAACCAAGTTCTCCAAATATGATTTACCTATTTATTTATTTAATTAATCTTTATTGCACAAAAGTCAACGTATCGTACAAAAGGTGGACTTGATGTTTGAAAATGACTATATTTTTTAAGATTTTTATTAGTATTTGTAGTAAGTATATGTGGCGATTTCAGATTTTTATAAGTATTTGTAGTGCTTGCCAAATTTCATAGTTCTAGGTCATCGGGAAGTACCCTATCACTTTGATTCCCTTAAGAGTGTCGAAATGTACGTTTTTGCCGACATAAACGGCCGTATCTTTTTTTCACGTTAACGTAGAAGCTTTATTTTTTTTACAGCTTTAAGGGACCCTAGACCTGAGTATATATACATATAGTGTTAATTTCAACTCGATACCTCCACGCGTTCTCGAGATAAAGGGTCTTGACAGACAGACAGACAGACGGACGGACGGACAACAAAGTGATCCTATAAGATTTCCGTTTTTGCCGATTGAGGTATGGAACCCTAAAAAACAAGGTGATAAAGTGTAAATTATATTATTAAAATGGACAAGTTAGTATGAAACACGAGCGGCTCACATTAAAACCTCCATACAGAATATCGACAATTTATGGTTTAGACTTGTTCCCCCGCACTAAATTGTCAGACGGACGTATACATTGCGTGCTCCTAAAGATGTTGCGTGAATAGTTGCCATGTCAAGCTAGTAATGTATAATTGTCATAATGCACGGCAATATTTTACGAAATATTACAAAATAACGAATTTTATTACTTCCCAGTGAAATTAAACTGTATCAGGTATCTTTTTGAGTATGCAGATCTCGCCTGTGACGATTATAATTGCACAATTCGGCATATTTCTAATTTTTTGGGACATAATTACTCAAGCACGTTCGGATGGTAACTAAGTGACTGTTGACATCACGTTGACATGTATTTGGCAATTTGGGCTTAAGCTCGGTTACGCCTGCCCCGCCCAATACCCAGTCTATAGTATTCTTATGGTCTGTGGTCATAATCATAACCATAAATTATCCATTGTCCCCCCATCACGCCAAAACAGCTGGACAAATTTTAACCAAGTTTGGTAGATACAGGGAAAGCTGGACATCCGAAGATGGTTAGGTATAGGATACTTTTTAACCAATTACGGTAAAGAAAACAAGTACGCGGACGAAGTTGCGGGCGTTTCCGAGTTTAGAAATAAATCACATGGCTTTCGGGGTGACGTTTACAAAATAATTTCATTATGGCCATTTGGAAGTTTAATAAAATTGCAACATTATCAATGGTGCTGCTTCTGTTTTACTATACAGGGAGAACCTAAGTCGTTTACAGAAACTATTGTATCTATCGCAGTATTTAAAGGCAATTTCATTGAATTAACTATAGAAGCAAACAATTAAATATTACTGACAATAATATTTTAAATAGCGAAAACACCAACCTTGTGGTCACCCTATTGGAAAAGACTTGACCTGTACGATCTTTGACAGTTTAACGTAGCAATAAGGATGACCATGAGACTCAGTATAATTGAAACAATTTTTTTAATTAACAAAATAATTATCAACTCTTTATTTTTGCGTTGCCACATCCCTGATCCTACCTGAACAGTCCTTGGCTGAGCCTGCTGGCCGGTGGGCGGACGATACAAGGATCTGCAGCGAAGCTCCAACTGCTCCCAATACATCTTCTTCCGTTCATGGCTGTGGACAATAATAGTATTTATAGTGACAATGCGACTTGGCTGGGCAGCGTTTGGGACGCTGCGTACTATCTTAAATTACTTAAAGTTCTTACCTATTATTTTCTGTTTAATTTTGTTTTCTCCGCCACCCAAAGGTTGTCTGGAAGAGATCGCTCTTTAGCGATAAGACCGCCTATTGTCTAACATTATTTAATTTATGATTTCTCATGTAATATTTTTCTTGTTGGTGTGCAATAAAGTATTGGTGTATTGTATTGTATTGTATATTTTAGTCCAATATCGCGCAGTGTCTCAAGACAAGTCTTTGAAATAAAATGAAATAATTTATTCAGTAAGTAGGCCACAGGGGCACTTTTACAGGTCAGATTATGAATCTACCGGCATTTCGCAAAAGGAGACCGCTGTTGAGAAGAAAGCCGAAAGAAACTCAACAGTAAGTCATTTTTTCGTAAATAATACTTGAAACAATTACATTGCATTTGTGTTATAATTACATGGGTACACGTAAAGGAGATGTATACTCCAAATCAATGTTAAGTAGGAACATTAAAACAAAATTTTAACGATCAATTTAAAATATTAAATATTCCCAGAGATGTATAAAGTCTCTAGGTGTCACAACAACTTTGAGCAGTGTGTGTTGCCAGTGATGGCTTACGGCACTGAAACGTGGTCGCTCACGATGGGCCTTATAGGAAGGCTCAAAGTCACTCAGAGAGCAATCGAAAGGGCTGTGCTCGGAGTTTCTTTGCGAGATCGAATCAGAAATGAAGAGATCCGTAGAAGAACCAGGGTAACCGTGATAGCCCGAAGGATAGCAAAAGTTAAGTGACAATGGGCAGGGCACATCGCTCGTAGAACCGACGACGGCCGCTGGGACCACGCACCGGATGACGCAGCGTAGGAAGGTCGCTGGAGTCCCTTGGATGCTGGCGGCGCAGGACCGGTCATGGTGGCGTTCTCTGGGGGAGGCCTATGTCAAGCAGTGCACGTCTTTTGGCTGATGATGATGATACAATACACATATAAAGTGCAGACTTCTGGCCGATGGTTGTCTGTTTCGGCAGTTCCGGGGCAATCTGCCGTATTCTACACCAGATAAGAGGCAACAGAGCCACGCCGCTGTGTCGCCTAAATCTAACTAGTTTTAAGTCTTGTTTATATGTATTTTTAACCAACTTCAAAAAAAGGAGGGGGGTCCTCAATTCGGTTGTTTTATTTTCGTTTTTTTTTTTTATGTTTGTTACCTCAGAACTCCGTCATTTTAATAGTCGACTTGGAAAATTCTTTTTAGGTTCATGAATAGACATCTCAAGGTTGATCCCATAAAATTTTGGTGAAGATCGGATGACGAGATCCATGAGGAATCGAAGGAATTCCTGAAATTTTATAGGCACTCATAATATTTTTCATATATTTTCTAAAACTATTTAAGTATTTGCATATGTTAGTCATCATCTTCCAATGCTGAGCTGATGAGATAATTCAAACGAGATGCATGCCTTCAAGACCTCCCCGATCACCCCGCCATAAGTGTTTTAGGTATATGAATCACTAAAAAGCAAAAAAAAATTTTTTGCAAAAAGAGAACCGACTTCAATAACACTAAAAAGCCAAAAATAACCCGTTCAAGTACGTTTGTAGTTCACAGTGCCTTGGTTTTTACTGAAACTTATTTGAATGATATCAGATATACATATATCATATATGTATAGGAGTTTTATTCCTCATTAGTCGTACATTTTTTTTATAATGCTTGCAAATATCATTTTATTATTATTCACAGAAAGCTGTTCAATGCGCACTGTTCATAAGCTATTTGAAATTACTATTACTCAAACATGCAATGAAATGTGGTCATAGCGTGCGTTATAACAGGCTTCGAAGTATCACGTTTCAGGCGGAACAACTCGAGAGAACTGTAAAGGAATTTCATACAAAATTGAAGGCCTAGTCCGGGAAGTACTTTTTTTAACATGACGTTTGTGTTCAAGTGTCCATGGGCAGGCTAAACAGCTACATATATATTTTTTTAGTAGTGTATTTTTAATGTAATCCATATCCATACTAATATTATAAATGCGAAAGTGTGTCTGTCTGTCTGTTACCTCTTCACGCTTAAACAGCTGAACTGACTTAGATGAAATTTGGTATAGAGATAGTTTGAGACCCGGGAAAGGACATAGGATACTTTTCATCCCGAATAAATTTAGTGTTCCCGTGGGATGAGTGGGTAACACCGCGGGGCACAGCTAGTTTAATTTTTATATATGCCTTGACCGTGAAATGGGCTTGCGTCTTCGTATCACTATCCTACTAGACTATACTTTCACACCCGACAATCCGTTCTTTCCAGGAGTCTGTAATGTACTATTTTTAGAAATAATACTGTTTACATTACCATACAAACAGCCACTAACCAGTCTAGACATGTTTATTCAGACCTCATAACCTTTTTTGGAGCGGAGCGAGCGAAGCGAGCGAAGCTCCCATGGATCGACTCGAATGGACTTTGTAACAATGCGCAGATCTCAGCGAGTTCTCAACCGATTTTAGAAATTTTTGTTTTAACATGCAAAAATTAAATTTCGCTAGGTTGTGACGAAGAGAAAATTTCGAAAAAAAAAAAACTCCGCTCCAATTTATGGTGCAAGCTTAGCCGGTGGCTGACTCTGCATCGACCTAGTTACGACCTAAAGACCTTTGACCTTTTTGTTATCATTTCCGAAAAAAACAACCATCCAATTCCCATGCCAACGAAGAACAAACTTATTTCTGCAGTTTAATAACTCAACAATGCTCTAAAATATTATGAAAACTAACACAAGCCTCAGCAAAGTTGTTTGTAAAACTATAGAAACAGTTGCTATGAAAAATCAACAAACTAAAAGTTTTAGCGAAAAGATGACAAGTGCCGCACAGTTTTTTGAAGAAATATTAACTCTTAATACTGAATTTTAAGATCACTTTTAGAGTAACGAAGGTTGCAACATAGGACCTTCTTTTATTCGATGAACGAAGTTTCAGCCATTTTCATTGAGTATGTCAATGGAGACAGTGAAATTGTCAAGTGGTCTGAGTTTTGTATTGTGTTGTGTTTATATTATTATACTTTGAATTATTAATCATGAGTCTATATATGGGAAGAGGCAGTTTAAGCCATTCCAGGTAATATTAAAATTGGTTTTATTTGATAAAAGGGCTACGATCGTAATTCAACTTGTTTTATTAGAGTTAAATAAAACCGAGATCCATTTATCAAATATTACTTTGTTGGAAACATTTTGAAGAATTCATATCAATCCTTCGTATGTAACATCACAGAAACGCGAGTCCAAGCTTCATTTGTGTAGTAAATTCGTAACAAGTAAAAACAAACGTCTGTAAAAAAATAAAAAAGCGGCAAGAATTTATTTTGTTGGTGTGATTGTCGTTAACGAGAAAGCTTAATTATTCTACTAAGGGCCAAGGTATTCGGGGGGTCCTGCCCACAGCGACTGCAGTACTCCATGTGGGGTCGGACTTGCCCTTTATACAGCAGCAGTCTTTACCCAGGAGTGAAGTACCGCACTCTGTGCAGTACACCAAGCTTTTTAGATGCCAGCTTTGCCTTATCCTCTAAATGACTTCGGAACTGAACGTCTGGAGATGTCAATTGTCAACCTCGAGGATCCCAATACTCTCTGAGATGCTGAAGGGTTTCATTTCACGAATCGCCAGCCTACATGCATCCCGAGCTGTTCGAGCGGAATCCACGCTCTCGCCCACCTGGTTTTAACGAAAAACGTCCCATCTGGTGCACGCTCAACCGCCTAAGAACGGGAGCTGGTAACTGCAACCAACTACGACAAAGATGGGGCTGGACCGAGGACAAAAGCTGCGAATGCGGATGCCCAGAGCAGACTGTACGCCATATTGTCTTGGAATGCCCACTAACTAGATTCGCAGGCCAAGTGGAAGGTCGTAAAGACCTAACAAGCGAAGCTGTTAATTTCCTCACAAATTGAAAATTTTGATTATAAGTTAGCACGCCGTGTAAATTTTACACCACACGATAAATAAATAAATAATTTCACGAATTCATGTACAGGTCCATATGCAGCCAACATATGAGCAACTACTTGAACGACGCCGAAGAACTGACAGATGCCGAGCTGATAAAGGCGGTCAGTGATCTGAAACACCAGATCAAGGTCACGACACTGGAGAACGACGTTCTTGAGAGGACCATCATGAGGTACAACCGATATATCCACGCACAAAAAAAAAACTACAACCGAAATAATATACATCGAACCTATTCGTAAAATTTTATGAGTTAGTTGAGGAACGCGACAATCTGAATATCCAAACATCCGGAAATAGCAAATGTCCGGAATTCCTTATGTCCGCAATCTTCAAATCCATAACTGCGCGCGATTTACGTAGTCTACTCATCCGGACACACAAAATGTCCGGATGATACGTAGTCTACTCATCCGGACACAAAAAATTTCCGGATGAGTAGACTACGTAAATGACGCGCGGTTATGGATTTGAAGATTGCGAACATAAGGTGGCGCGATCTGGGGCTTTACGATTTAACGCCCGTGGTTCGTCTAAAGCCTCTTGCCTTGTCTAGAAAGTGAGATATTTTCCCCATCTGCCTTCTGGGACATTCATGCATTCACCACCCTATGAATGGAATGTACTATTACTGAAAATTTTATTTGTCCTAAAAATTAACAAACGATCATTAACATAAAGTGATTGAGTAATTTAATTAGGTACCAATACTATGTATGACAATTACATGTAAACGCAACTAGTAATTCAATTAAATTCATTCGTGAGCATTGATTATTATGTACAGACACAGACATACAGACACCAGTATACCTACGTCAAACAAAATAAAAACTATAAAAAACTATTTTCAGACTGGAACCGGCCCTGATGAACAACATCCAACAGGCGCTGGACTACGCCAGCAAACTGACCAGTTCTTCCGGTATAGGAGGCAGCTTCGCGAGATCACAGACGTCTAGGTTCGACGTATCGTCCAAGATCCTCTCCAGCCCCTCCAGGTGAGCTCACTCTCTTCTTCTTGCAATCTCTTTACAATCGATCGCTCATTACGCCTAGTAGGTATTAAAACTCATCAGTCAGTAAAAAATCCATACTAATCCATACTAATATTATAAATGCGAAAGTGTGTCTGTCTGTCTGTTACCTCTTCACGCTTAAACCGCTGAACCGATTTTGATGAAATTTGGTATGGAGATAGTTTGAGACCCGGGAAAGGACATAGGATACTTTTCATCCCGAATAAATTTAGTGTTCCTGTGGGATGAGCGGGTAACACCGCGGGGCACAGCTAGTATTATAAATGCGAAAGTGTGTCTGTCTGTCTGTTACCTCTTCACGCTTAAACCGCTGAATCGATTTTGATGAAATTTGGCATGGAGATAGTTTAAGATCCGAGGAAGGACATAGGATAGATTTCATCCTGGAAATTATCCCTAAAAAGATTGAAAAGTGAGTAGTATTCATGATGACATTGATGACCCTGTAGGAAATGTAATTATTAGACTAAAAGCACAATTGCTCTTACATTTGCTTAGGCGCATTTAATAATCCCTTTTATTAATTAAGGTGATTAGGTGGATATCTATGGTGTTGTACGAGGTTGCTTCCATACTTCCAAGTTCCACGCGAACGTAGTTGTGGGCAAAAGCTAGTTGTTTATAAATATTCCAGGGCGTCTACCAGGAGAGTAGAATCCTCAGCGAAGATAGGAGGGACCACTGTCTTCGGTTCAGGAGCCAGGATTAACGTGATGGCGAGAGCGGAGCTGGTCAGCACAGAGATGGAGATCATGATGGAAAAACTGGAGAAAGTTAGGAAGAAGGTCAGTTCACGGCATGCCGTACATTAGTAGACATCTATACTATTCGTTTTCTTGTTTTTAGATGGAAAAAAAATACACAAACTTTTATATCTCTTTCTCAAAAATTACACGATTTCCATACTAACTTTCAACCCCAATTTAACCCCCTTAGGGGATAAACTTTGAAATATCCCTTCGTATACCTTGCTGCATATTCTTGATCTATTCTAGAAATTTGAAGTTCCTAGGTTCAGTAGTTTCGGCGTATTCTAGAAATTTGAAATGAGTCAGTCAGTCAGATAGATAAAAATCCATAATTTGTTCAATTTGTGCAGGGGGGTCGATATTTCAGGAAACATCTGAACAGCGTGTTAAACATTTCTTTGTCACCCCTTATCAGGTGGAGGAATATTAACGAATTTTGGCACATAGATAGCTGGACACCCAAAGATTATAGGATACTTTTTATCTGTCTCACCATCTCCCTGCCCTTATCTCACTTATGTAGTGTCGGCACAACATGTTGTCTTCTTCCATTCATCTCTATTATTTCAGCGCTTACTCCTTTCTTTCTCATGTCCTCTCTCACACAATCCATCCTATCGCTCTTCGTCCTTCGACATTCATCCCTAACATTATTCAGACGATCATCCCTCCTCATTTCATGCCCATACCACGCTAACCTACTGCTTCTCATTTATGGTAAAGAAAAAACCGGTCAAGAGCATGTCGGGCCACGCTCAGTGTAGGGTTCCGTAGTTGCTAATCCTTCACAAGAGAGGTTTAAGTTACGAGAAAGATTTCAAGTTCTGTAAAAAGGTCGTAAACGCCTAAGTAACTGTAATTACTTATTACCTTCTGGAAGTACTTACGTCCTTTTAAAGAAAATTATGAAATTTTGCGATAACTCAAAAACGGATGGACCGATTTTGTTCAATACATTTTTCATTAAAAGTACTTATAAGGCCTCATTTTCATGAATTTTTCCAAATTTTTTTGACCCTTGGTTGAAAAGTTAGAGGGGGGGACCCTATTTTTTTTATTTTCGGAGCGAATATTTACAAAACTGCTGACTTTATCAAAAAGTGATGTTTCGAGACCCATATTATTTTTAACAGACCTATTTAACGACACCCCACACAATAGGGTTGAAAAAAAAAAATCACCCCCACTTTAGGTGTACGAGAGGTACCCGAAAAAAAATCCTAGTTGACTACGGAACCCTAAAAAACGCGGACGAAAGCGCCCGCTCCTAATACATAAATATTGAATTAAGGCGGCGAGACAACACGCGATGCTGAAGGCGCAATTGGAAGAGATTGACATGAGGGTAGCCGACATAGAGAAGGCGAGTGAAGCTTTCAACCAGGAGGTCATCGAGGATGGCTACGACAAGCTGGCGCAGAGGATACCGGCTGAGATTTGGATAAGGTACGAATATTATAACACAACAGGACTTTATTTCTAAACACAATACCTAAAACAAATAAGTTTCTGTCAAAAATGACATTTTAGTGGCAAGCTTTTATAGCCGACTGTACTTTTCTTTGGATATCCATCAAATGCTCACTGAGATGATTCTAAAGGGCCCAAGCTCGGTAGGATTGCTTTTTCTATTATAGAGTTCCTATGACCACCTTCCGGCTCCATCATCAGATCAGCCCCATGGTACCATATTATTGTATTGTCATCAAAGTTAAGTAAGTATGCAAAATTTCAGCTCAATCGGTTGACGATATCTGCTTCAAAATTGAGTTGCAAGATTTCACCCGAACAAACATACTTTAAACATACCATGCAAGTTAAATAAAAGCTTTAAAAAAAAGGTTAATCATATCTTACTAGCTCTAAAAAAAAACTTGTATTTTTGTGAAAGCTAGAAAGCTAAATTTTATTAATTGAAGATTAGAAATTTCATGAACAGTCAAAAACGCCGGCCGCCATTTATGTCTTTTGCTTTTGCTGTGTCGTGACGTAGAATTACGCGTAAATGTTCGATATTCGACCGTCGTATAGTGCCGCCCCGCTCACTCCAATATACTTTGACAGGAGATCGAGAGGGACGGCACTATTCGAAGTCGTCGGAGTAGACCTTCAGTTTTCTTTACGGGAGCGATGACGTCACTATCATAAGCGAAAATGGCGGACAGCGTTTTAAGCATTTCAAAATACAGATTAATAATACACCAAGTGCGAGTGGGACTCGCGCACGAAGGGTTCCGTACCATTATCTGTAAGTTTGTTGTATGGGAGCCCCCCTTAAATATTTATTTTATTTTATTTTTAGTATTTATTGTTATAGCGGCAATAGAAATACATCATCTGTGAAAATTTCAACTGTCTAGCTATCACCGTTCTTGAGATACAGCCTGGTGACAGACGGACGGACGGACGGACGGACGGATGGACAGCGAAGTCTCAGTAATAGGGTCCCGATTTTACCCTTTGGGTACGGAACCCTAAAAATCATATTTTCAAATTCAATTTTTTCAGCCATCTTCCACTTTAATGAACTGAAAAATATATATTTAGGTTTCGTATGCTAAACACTATACGAAATAAACATTAGTTTAATACAATTTGACATGAGTCAACTAGCCTATGGCCAATACTATTAAGTGTTCTGTGATCATGCTGAGGTGGAATCTTTTCGTGGCACAGCCATCAACATCATAATATTATAGTTGCCTATTAAACCGTTGATACAAAGATCAAAGCTCCAAGTTGCAAAAGTTTAAATGAGTTACCTGGTGGAAGAGACCGGGAATCGAACGAGGTCTAGCGCGTTAACCTATCCGCCACCCTAACTCCCAAGCAACCTTTCGAATTTTTCCTTATGCTTTGTGTGTCAATCTTTGCATTGTTTATTTGCAAGGTTTTTACACCTTAGCGACCTGTATGAGAATAAATTAATGATTATTTTATAAATTTATGCAACATGTAATGTCTCCCTTTTTTTAACGTGGTAAGGTGACTCGGGGCTATTGTAGCTATGGGGTTATTGTATCTAATTACCATTATAACGGCCTGTGACCATTATAATGGTTTGTGTATATATAGGATACACAAGACAATACAATGGTCTGTGTATCCTATATATACGCAGACCATTATAATGGTCACAGGCCATTATAATGGTAATAAGATACAATAACCCCATAGCTACAATAGCCCCGAGTCACCTTACACCATAATTTTTATATTAAAATGTGGTTTACCACTTTTCGACTCTATTTTACATGTAATAGAGTCCAAAAGTGGTAGACCACTTTCTTTACTGACTTTACAGGGATAGATAGACATTCAAAGATAAAGGATACTTTTTATCAGACTACGCGGACAAAGTTACAACAGTAGATATAGTGTAATAGTATTTATCCACTCCTATCGTTTTCCAGATACATGACCGAATGGATGAAAATCACCGACAGCCAGATCGGCAAACTCCGCCTCCGTACCAGCACGCTCAACACTCAATACAGCAAATTCAAAGGCCAAATCAAAGTAAAAGCTGAACTCAGCGACCAATTACGTCCAGTAGACTTCGATAAAATAAAAATAGAGAACCAAGAAGCGTTAGCAACGATAGATAGTAAGACGAAGCAGCTGGAAGAACTGAAAAAGATGACGGGAGACGCGAATTTGAATCTAACGGTGCATAAGAAGGCGATGTGGGAGCAGAATGGATATTTGGCGAAGATTATAGAGAGCATTAAGCAGAAGCAGAGGCAGACGGTGGCAATTGATAAGGAGAGAGACGTGATACAGGTGGAGGCTGATGCTTTAGCTGACAGGTAATAAAAACTAAACTAAATATTATGGCTCAGCGACCCAAGGATCTTAGCCTTCCAAACAAGAGTACGCCACTTGTCCCGATCCTGTCATCAATCAAATTCAAAACATTGTTTACCGGAATGCTGCTCAAACCAGCGTTCTTCTTGCAAAATAAATACTCAATCCTAAAAAGGAGTTTCATCACTGTAAATAGTTTTCGCTTTATAATGCGAATAAAATTTGCGAAATACTTAGTCCGGTTTCCTCTTTGTTTATTCACTGACTTTCAACGTCAGTTACCAAAAATTTGTGTTAAAATAGTACCTACCACAAAAATCCAAAATATGGCTAAAACCCTGTTGGACAATAGAAATGTTGTTTCTATGAGCCTTAATGTACCGTTATCTAATTATTTTTATTAAAGCAGTAAAGTCTGCTAACGTAAACCAAATGTTTACAATAAAGCGAAAATTTTAAGAAAAAAAAAACGGTTGTGCAGTGTTCGAACCTACGTCTCCAACGGCTTTCCGGGCCAACACGGGCGTCCTACCTATTGCACCACCGAATCTAATGCGAGAGCCATTCAATTTTTCAACCAGTTGCTTCCACATGCCTTAGGGTGGCATCGTAGCGCTTTACCGTAATCTAATTGCAATATTTGTTTCCAGATTGACCGAAGTGAAGAAAATCCGCAACGCATACGAAGTCCCGGACATTATGGACTATGTGTGCGTGAAGGCGGCTCTTGGTGACCTTCAGAAGAGCAGCAAACTCCTGGAGAACAGGCTGCGAGTGCAGCACATCGCGCTAGCATCACTGCAGAGCAAGCTACGCAACTTGGATGCTTAGCTTCCGATCCATTGGGGAAAGAAACCAAGGCAATTTTTATCCGAGACATGCTTTTATTTTACACGTATAAAACTTAGCAGTGGTCATTTTATATTGCGCAATGAGTTTGACATTGCTTTACGTGAGATTATACTTACAATCTGGATTAAAAGTGAAGCTAATATTAAATCGTCTTAAAAAAGCGTGGAGCAACCCTCCACCGTGCTTCCTTCAGATTCTTGAGAGACTTCTTGAAATGTTGTTCTAACAGAATGTTTATGCTATTCTCTTTTTTTTCTAAATCCGCTTTTTGTCGTGAAGAAAGCATTTTGGATCAGTATACGAAACATCGTGAAAATGTATAATCTTAACTTGTTTCATTGGTATAGTAAGTGTGTCGTCGTGGTTAATTGTAATAAATATTGCTGCGTGGAAATTATTTTGACTTCTATTTTGGCCAGTCCTTCTTTTATCCCAAATACACTTTCTATATTTCTTACCATGTTTTTTTTATGTTACGAGTTGACAACTCAGCATGCGGCCCGCCTGATATTAAGCAGTTAACCGGGAAACCCTCATTATCACTTCATCAGACAATTAAGTACTTCTACATATTATATTCCAAAGCTCTCTATCCATAGGTACGTGGTGAAAAGAATCATTATCAAAAAAAGTTAAGTCACTAGATCAAACTCTCCCTTATAATGAATCTTCATCATGAATTTAAGAGCTACGCTCTTGTCGGTGGAGCAATCTCCATGCATCGTTCTTCTTTCCTTCTCCTTGGCAACCGGGTTCGATACGATTTTCACCTTCTTTATTTGGTCCATGTAAGCTCCCCTTGGTCTTCCTTAGAGATATGCAGTTTTTGAGAACGTTTTGTATGGGGAAAGAACGTTCTCGAGAAGATTTCTCATACAGATCGCGAAGCTTTCTCGAGAACGGTACATCTCTCTTCCTCTCTTTCTCCTCCCTCCAATCTTTTCTTCTATTATACTCTTTATATATTCGTCGTGCCGCAGCAGCACCTCTAGCATAACTGTCATACGTGACTATTTCTCGCGTGAGATAATTATCCGTCTCTCTCTGTGCAGTAATGTGAGAGAGTGACGGGTGGCGCTATGTCGCGCGCCAAGAGTCACAAAACGTAGTTGGGTCATTGTCAGTTCAAAAAACAAAATTCGTCCCTCCGGTGGTCAAAAGTTAAGAGCTTGTATGAATCTAGGTTATGTTGCTATTACATCGGATTATAGAAGAAGGAACGTTCTTTATTCTCGCAGGCATTTAATCAGAAAATTAGTCCCTGGAATCCTTAACACTTTCGCAACCAGATATAAAATTTAACCCTACCCCAGAAACCGAGAGCCCGCTAGGTGGGTAGCTCTTAAAGCAAAAATACGTGACCGGCATCTGAGCAATGATTACGAGTGCCTACCAGGCGGGTTCCTGGTAGCGAAAGTGTTAATTTCCCAAATGTCCACCGGAAAGACTCGAACCTAAATTTGACAATGACCCCAGTTATGTTAGACGTCAGGTGTCCAATCATCTTTCCGCTACGGTTCTCCACCTCTTTAGAATACACCTGTCCTCCTTCAATGGATCTTAGTTATAATACTAACCTTAGAAGCTGGTAGGCGAGCATACAACTGAATATGCAGACGAGCACAGCGCACACCGACAGAGCGAACACTCCTCGGAGACACCAGTACAATGCTCCGTGGACTACTCCACACTCTTATATATCTTCTAATTAATCGAGAAGACTCTTTGGAGACTAGACTTTGGACTTGTCAGTATCCCAAGATTATCAACCTCTTTAAACCGGTATCCTATCACAACATTGTTTCCCATTTGTAACATTTCGCCAAATTTTCATTTGTCCGAAACTTTTTCCGAATCCTCGCGCGAGAAATATCACCCATATCTTTTTTCTCTGCACTGTGGGAGAGTGACGGGCGATACGTTGTTGCGCGACAAGAGTCGGAATAACTTTCGGACAAATGAAAATTTGGCGAACACATCACGATCATTTTTCCGCTTCGGTTCTCCATTGCTTTTAGAATACACCTGTCCTCCTTCAATGGATCTTAGTTCATATAACACTAACCTCAGAAGCTGGTAGGCGAGCATACAACTGAATATGCAGACGAGCACAGCGCACACCGACAGAGCGAACACTCCTCGGAGGCACCAGTACAATGCTCCGTGGACTACTCCGCACTCGGAGACTCCTTCGAACACGCATCGCACTCCTGGAAATAAATGGTTCAGTCAAAGTTCATATCATATCATAACATATCGTTTATTGCGAATCATGTTCATTTTACAATGGATGGTATGGTAATTATAATGTAGGTACATGAAACCCTGTTAGGGCATGCAAGTTATTACATTTTTATTGAACTCTCTCGAACACGCAGCGTACTCCTGGAAATAAATGGTTTAAGTCAAAGGTCAAAGTTATTAATTTCTTTTAATTTTTATTGAACAGTCATCGTATTATCATCACTTCGACATATTTGTCTTTCGTATGTTCGGATATTCGGCTGTTCTCGACTACAGGTCGTATCTCTCAATAGGTACGTTAATTAAATTTTTAACGATTCTATTTCGGTTTTTTTTATTTTTATTGCATTAATTCTAAAAAAAAACTTGCAAGCTACTAAGGCGAAAGTTTTTGAGTGTGTTTGTATTGTATGTTTGCTACTTCTTGACGCTCAAACGGCTCTACAAATTTTAATGAATTTTGGTATGAAGGTAGCTAACACCCTGGATTAACACATAGGCTACTTTTTATCTCGAAAAATGTAGTGTTCCCGTGGGATGAGCGGGTAATACACGCGCAGCTAGTAAGTAACTAATATTTGTCAATTTTGTAAAAGTCGAATATCGCTCCACATGTTTTGAATCGTTATGCGATTCGTCATCAGGAGAGCCGATCAGTCGCGGCAGGGGCCAACCAAACAAGTGTTAACCAGCGACATTCCACTTCTACCACGTAAGTAAATCCGTTTATGCATTTCAATATGTCTGAGACACGCTGTAAAACACGGTTACAATATCGGTGGACCTCGCTGGAATGTGAAGCCCCTCCCCCTTGTACCTGCCCGCGCGCGCCACGTCGCGTCGCGCACCGTACTACCAGAGCGCCGACGTGACGTCATCGACGCGTCGATCCCATCCTTCAAATGATGGACCGAAGACCGGGTGCGTTGTTGCGCGCCCGCGACCCCGATACAGCATTAAAGGGCCTCATCGCCCGCCACAATGCCCGCAAGTCTCCGGCGAAGCCATGACGGCTAGCCGGGACCTTAGCTACTTCAACGAGTCATCGACGCCAGGTCCACAGATATTGTAACCGGGTTGTAGTTTTCTATGTAATTTTTTGCAGAAGATGGGAATAGGTACTATACCTTCTTCCTTGCTGCTGTGGGGGCTGTCAGGAGACACCGAAAAGCAGGTGCATGTTCTGGTCAGTTTGGTGTACTCGCAGTATTTCAGGGTTTGCAGCCTGAAATAAAACATAAATAAATAAATAATATCAGATACAACTTCACACAAATTAAAGTCTCAAATTAAGCTTGCGAAGGATTTCGTTATCACGAGGCATCGGACTTTTGATAGCACACATAGGTCGATTATAGGAATTTAGCCGGACAAAATTATTTTACATTGTATTTTGTTTTTAACCGACTTCAAAAAAAGGAGGGGGTTCTCAGTTCGGTCGTATGTTTTTTTTTTTTTTTTTTAATGTTTGTTACCTCAGAACTCCGTCATTTATGAGTTGATTTGGAAAATTCTTTTTAGATTCATGAATAGACAATCTCAAGGTTGGTCCCATAAAATTTTGGTGAAGATCGGATGACGAAATCCATGAGGAATCGAAGGAATTCCTGAAAGTTTTTAGGCACTTATAATATTTTTCATATATTTTCTAAAATTATTTAAGTATTTGCATATGGTAGTCATCATCTTCCAATGCTGAGCTGACGATGGAAGGTACAACTCCTTAACGGTTAGGAGTTAGGAGATAATTCAAAAGAGATGCATGCCTTCAAGACCTTCCTGATCACCCCGCCATAATTATTTTATATGAATCACTAAAAAGAAAAAAATATATATACCAAAAAGAAGAACCGACTTCAGTAAAATTAAAAAGCCAAAAATAACCCGTTTTGAAGTCGGTGCCAAACCTCACGTAAACTATAATATATAAATATAATAACTGAGTGGTTTGGGATCGACTTTAAAGGGTGAGTCAAATGTAATCTGTATCCATTTTATCGGTCAGCGTAATTGTACAGTTAATTTTTCGGTCAGGTAACTTTACTTGAAACGGTCAATCTTAACGTTACCGTTTTAAAAAGGTACCTATTACATTTATTTATTTGGATACCGTTGCTGTTTTTCAGTCCCTAGTTCGAACGTCCCGCTTAACCAATCTTCATTGGTTTCAAGGAAAGTGGCTGCTTTTCTGTGCACTTTAGACTATTTTTCTTTGATAACTCCCTTAAAATATAGTCATCTCTGCTTCAAACCCTTATATTATTATCAGGTGTGGCACCATACCAGTTTATAAGATAGTCCTCTAAAAAAATATTTTTTTCGTCCATATTAGTTGAATTTTGCAGTTGCATGGTATCGTATATATAGCGTGTAGTCACTATTTTTACTCCAGTAGTATCCAAAAGCAAGAAAAAAGGCACTTTATTAAATTTAAATAAATATAGTGATTTTATATTTGTACGACTTCCAATCTTAAAAACCCTTTAAATCAGTCATCTGCAGCTATCTGCACCTACAATATGCGTCATAAGGTAGCCTAAAGTCTAAAATATTTAAAACCAAAAGAATTATGATCGGATCGGGAAAGCAAATATAACAAAATTACATTTGAACAAGAACAATTTACTAAAAAATTATTAGCTTTAATAGCATTTTATAAATTGATCAAAATACTATAAAATAAAGTAAATATATGTGAAATATATATTTATATTATAAACTAGCTTTTGCCCGCGGCTTCGCACGCGTAAACACAATATCATACGTTCACAACACTTATTGCGAGACCGAAGGCCGAGCTCCGCGTAGCACCGTAGGTGCGGAGCGTCCCAAGAAAGCCGCCCACCCACTTAATATGAGTCGAAGTAACTTAATGCGAGGCCGCAGGCCGAGCTCCGCGTAGCACCGAAGGTGCGGAGCGTCCCAAGGAAGCCGCCCACACACTTAATATAAGTTGAAGTAACTCAATGCGAGGTCGAAGGCCGAGCTCCGCGTAGCACCGTCGGTGCGAAGTGTCCCAAGGAAGCCGACCACTCACTTAATATAAGTTGAAGTAACTTAATGCGAGGCCGCAGGCCGAGCTCCGCGTAGCACCGAAGGTGCGGAGCGTCCCAAGGAAGCCACCCACCCATTTAATATAAGTTGAAGTAACTTAATGCAAGGCCGAAGGCCGAGCTCCGCGTAGCACCGTAGGTGCGGAGCGTCCTAAAAAATCCGCCCACCCATTTAATATAAGTTGAAGTAACCTAGTGCGAGGCCGAAGGCCGAGCTCCGCGTAGCACCGAAGGTGCGGAGCGTCTCAAGGAAGCCGCACCCACTTAATATAAGTCGAAGTAACTCAATGCGAGGCCGAAGGCCGAGCTCCGCGTAGCACCGTAGGTGCGGAGCGTCCCAAGGAAGCAACCCACCCACTTATTATAAGTTGAAGTAACTTAATGCGAGGCCAAAGGCCGAGCTCCGCGTAGCACCGAAGGTGCGGAGCGTCTCAAGGAATTCGCCCACCCACTTATTATAAGTTGAAGTAACTTAATGCGAGGCCGAAGGGCGAGCTCCGCGTAGCACCGAAGGTGCGGAGCGTCTCAAGGAATTCGCCCACCCACTTAATATAAGTTGAAGTAACTTAATGCGAGGCCACAGGCCGAGCTCCGCGTAGCACCGAAGGTGCGGAGCGTTCCAAGGAAGCCGCCCACCCACTTA
Source organism: Apotomis betuletana (assembly GCA_932273695.1). Lineage (NCBI taxonomy): Eukaryota > Metazoa > Arthropoda > Insecta > Lepidoptera > Tortricidae > Apotomis > Apotomis betuletana. The sequence goes on from OW026325.1 coordinate 3,159,048, forward strand.
ATATAAGTTGAAGTAACCTAGTGCGAGGCCGAAGGCCGAGCTCCGCGTAGCACCGAAGGTGCGGAGCGTCTCAAGGAAGCCGCACCCACTTAATATAAGTTGAAGTAACTTAATGCGAGGCCAAAGGCCGAGCTTCGCGTAGCACCGTAGGTGCGGAGCGTCCCAAGGAATCCGCCCACCCATTTAATATAAGTTGAAGTAACCTAGTGCGAGGCCGAAGGCCGAGCTCCGCGTAGCACCGAAGGTGCGGAGCGTCTCAAGGAAGCCGCACCCACTTAATATAAGTTGAAGTAATTTAATGCGAGGCCGCAGGCCGAGCTCCGCGTAGCACCGAAGGTGCGGGGCGTCCCAAGGAAGCCGCCTATTAAGTTACATAAACTTATGTTAAGTGGGTTGGCGGCTTCCCTGGGACGCCCACCCACTTAAAATAAGTTTTAATGTTTAGCGGCTTTCCTGGGACGCTCTGCACCTTCGGTGCTATGTGAAGCTCGGCCTATGGCCTCGCATTAAGTTACTACTTATATTAGTTAGTGGGCGCCTTCCCTAGGACGCTCCGCACCTTCGGTGCTACGCTTGTGAACATGATCTTGGTTTAATTCAAATTGAGGCAAGACTTATGTTTAAAAGATAGTTTTTAGGGTTCCGTACCCAAAGGGTAAAAACGGGGCCCTATTACTGAGACTTCGCTGTCCGTCCGTCCGTCTTTCACCAGGCTGTATCTCAAGAATGGTGATAGCTGGACAGTTGAAATTTTCACAGATGACGTATTTCTATTGCCGCTATAACAACAAATACTAAAAATAAAATAAAATAAATATTTAAAGGGGGCTCCCTACAACAAACTTGTTATAGATTATGGTACGGAACCCTTCATGCGCGAGTCGGACTCGCACTCGCCCAATTTTTAATATTTATTGTCTATTGTAGATTTAAATAACTTATTGCGAGGCCACCCACCCACTTAATGTAAGTTTAAATGTGTGAGCGGCTTCCCTGTGGACGCTCTGCACCTTCGGTGCTACGTGAAGCTCGGCCTACGGCCTCGCGTTAAGTTACTACTTATATTAGTGGGTGGGCGCCTTCCCTAGGACGCTCCGCACCTTCGGTGCTACGCTTGTGAACATGATCTTAGTTTAATTAAAATTGAGGCAAGACTTATGTTTAAAAAATCGTTTTGAATATTTATTGTCTATTGTAGATTGAAATAACTTAATGTGAGGCCGCCCACCCACTTAATATAAGATGAAGTGTGTGAGCGGCTTCCCTAGGACGCTTTGCACCTTCGGTGCTACGTGGAGCTCGGCCTACGGCCTCGCATTAAGTTACTACTTATATTAGTGGGTGGGCGACTTCCCTTGAACGCTCCGCACCTTCGGTGCTACGCTTGTGAACATCATCTTGGTTTAATTAAGATTGAGTCAAGACTTAGGTATGTTTAAAAGATTGTTTTTAATATTTATTATCTATTGTAGATTTAAAAAACTTAATGCGAGGCCGCCCACACACTTAATATAAGCTTAAATGTGTGAGCGGCATCCCTGGGACGCTCTGCACCTTCGGTGCTACGTAAAGCTCGGCCTACGGCCTCGCATCAAGTTACTTCTTAATTTAGTGGGTGGGCGACTTCTTTAGATCGCTCCGCACCTTCGGTGCTACCATTGTGAACATCATCTTGGCTAGACTTATGTTTATATATCGTTTTGAATATTTATTGTTTATTTATTGTAGATAACTATTCAAAGCATCTTGAAAAATAATTAGCTCATAGTCCTACCTGAACATATATTAATGACATCTATTATATGACAATAAATTATTTTCGTCTACGATGGTACTAATACTAATATAATAATATGACCTGTCATAATAATGTCCTAAGTAACGCCAGAAGATTCAGGTGCCAACTTAACTCAATCCAGCGTACGTCAATAATGGCGACAGCACCACTGAACGGATACGTGATGGCCTCACTGTTTTGTTATCCGTGGTATAATGAATAAGGAAGCAAAAGAAAATGCATGAGATAGGTAACACTGTTATTATTTCAGTTGGTTCTGGGTTCTAATCCCGGCTAGGTGAAATCCTTTCTACATTGTAAATTTAATAATTTTGTCTTGTCTCGAATCATGGTTGTTTTTCATACAAAATGCATACATTGTCGAGCAGCAACTCTCAATAACCTGATACACTGCTACTTACATTTGTATGCGTTCAATATTCAACAACTTCGGTAGTGGTAGTAAATTCTCGAAGTCCGGGTTAACCATCACAGCTGCACCCTAGCTTGTGCCAAATCGTGGTCACAGGCACGCAACGACGTGGACCCTTGGCCTTGATGTCGATGCGACTCATCATTTGCTCCAATACGTAACATGTATGGAGCTGGTGTTATTAACTCAGGAAAAATCTTAACAGCGCGATGCAGCCGTTTTGTCAAAGTAACAACGCCACCTAGCGGAAAATTGGGTCATTGAGAACAAAATCTCAACACGCCGTTAAAAATAAAGAATGAGTGATATTTATTATTTTGATCCAATTGTATATAAAAAAAACTACACAGATGCAATATTGTGGCTAAATATATCGTATATTTATCGTTTATTATACATTTCGCTACCTTATTAGTAAGTTAGGCCAAACACAAACAATACCAAAATTTGCGCTTAATGTTCTAAATGTCGCTTAATGTTCAAAATTTGCGCTTAATGTTTTAAAAGCAAGTCCAAACATGATGGCAGTCAAAATATATAATAAAATTAAGGATGACCTTAAAATGATTATAAATGACAAGCAGTTCAATAAACAATTAAAGACTTTCTTAATAGATAAATGTTATTATAGCCTTAAGGATTTTTTTAATGACCAATTCATTTAATTATTGTTATTGTCTCACATTGTACATCTTAAATTATTTTTATTTCTTAAATTATTACTATTGTCTTATATTGTTCAATTACCCAATTATCATTCTGATGCAATTTAATTATTTGATTAATTTAAATTTAATATTAGACTTAAGACTTCGAATTGCTGTGCCCTACCAGGGCCCATGAGAAACCTATTAACTGTAACAGCCAAATGTAAACCATGGATGCAATAAATAAATATTATAAATAAATAAATAAAAGGAATGTTGGTTGGTAAAACATATTTAAAAATGTATATAATTTACTTAAATTGATTCGAAATACTTTCATTCCAATTACACTCGATAAAATAGCAATTAAAAATTCGTTTTATTCATTAACATTTTTTATTGCGTCTCCGGGCTTTTTTATGGTCAATACTTACAAACTACAGAAGAATATAATTGCATATTCAATAAAAGAGCATTAATTAGTTCCTATTGTCGCAAATTGTGAAATTGTGAAAAAAAATTGTGAAAGAAATGTATGTTTTTTTTTTGAGCATGAGCCAATTTACAACGAACATTGCACTCATATTTTCGTCTGTGTTGGTCGATAATTGGCGCCATCTTTTCTATCTAACTAAGACGGTTTCCGTAACTCAACGCCTCAAACAACCTTAACCTTATTGTTAATACCGGTGGGCCGCAAGGAGGTAATAAGTCGAATTCATACTTTTTAGTTTTTGTACACGTAAGAGCCACGCGGGGGTCGCGTCGTTCTAAATTCAAAATCACAAACGCTGTCATTATAAGGTTACACATTGTAAGGAAAATATTTCATGGAATTTATGTTTTCAGAGATAAATATTAATCATAATAAAAAGTATCCTATAACCATCTTTGGATGTTCAGTTATTCCTGTACCAAAATTGGTAACTTTTTATCCAGCCGTTTCGGCGTGATGCGAGGACAACGGTTTTTTTGAAAACAGATGGCGCCAGGTTGGCACGGCGAAGCGTGTCCATACAAAACAACTATCCGGCTGCATCACGCTATCGAGATTTTTCCTGAAATCATGACCTCCCTCCATAGAAAATTTATTTTCAATACAAATTTAGGATTTTATAATAGTATATAGAATATAGATATAGATATAGATATAGAATATAGATATAGAAGATATAGATATAGATATAGATATAGATGATACCTGAATTATTCGAATCCATCACAATCTTTAAGAAATATCACTTACAAAACACACAAATTAAATTTGTTTAACTCCTTCAATTGAGAGCGCTGAGAACACAACACGAAAGTGCAATTAGTGCGACGATCAAATTTGAACTGCAGGTACATGCAGGTGGTGAATTTATTATTGGTGAAGGGGGTCATTTCTTGTAACTGGAGTATTACTCTATCAATTTTGATTGTAATCGGTAGCTAATCGTTACTTTTGAAAATTTTACTTATGTCCGGCTAATTCTTAACAATCGACGTATGTGGCACGGTAGGACTATAGAGAGCTATGGAGCCGATATTAACATTAAAATACAATTATACTCATACCAATTCATCTACATCAAATCATCACCAAAAGTTGCCGTATGCCAGCTCCCTTAAGTACATATATTTTGTGTTATTTATTACATATAAAAGTGTTATACTTACTTGTTCATATGTATAACTGTAGTAGTGATGGTAACTAGAACGCACGTCAGCGCACAGATGAGGCAACAGGCGCCTACCACTTTAATCTGAAAATTTAATATGATATACGTCATTAATAACTTGAATGCATTTGAAAATTATTACATCAGAATGATGGCTTTTTAATTAATCTGTAACTAAATACAAATAAATTTATGAAACACAGAAAGTCTCATTATTTTTTAATGTGGGTACCACAATGTTTATATTAAACTATTGATACAAAGATCAAAGCACCGAAGAAGAGACCGGGAATTGAACCCGGTACCTCTGAATTACCAGTTCAACGTGTTGACATGCATCGGTAATTTCAGGGTATGCCGTATTTTAATAAATAACACTAAATAAAAAACAATGTCTTCATACGAGGAAGCATATGCAGGAGAAGTGTATTTAGGACAAAACAAAAAAAAAACCCACACGACTTTTTTTTTATGACGAACGAACTGACTAAGCGCATTCGTGGTACAGATATCGGGCAAGTTCGTTTCTATATTTTCATCTCAACTTTTTCATGGAAGTTGATAGAGGAAGCATGCTACAACGAACTTAACCGACAAAAAACGACGTAAAATCGTGAGGGTTTTAATCAATTATTACGACAAAATAAAACTTACTCAAATAACATGACAATCGCGATGCATAGATGCAGAATTATTGTAGTTTGTCGACTGACGGCAAAAAAAAAAATCCTTATAATTATTTTCTTACCATATCAAGCGGTAACTAATTAATAATCAGTGAACATACCTTATTTTACTACACCATGCGTAAAATGTATCAAGTTGCAAAGTAACAAAATGCTGGTTGCGTTTTCCAAAGAAATGGCCATTTAATCATGCAATGTAAAGCAAAATAATAGTAATGGCGGATAACATACTTTTCTTACCATATAGCTGTACCGGTTGCGCCGGCGCGCCAGGCTCATGATGCACACTCCTGTCAGCACCAGCTGGAACAAGATGGCCGACATTTTGTTATTTAATCATTGGACAAAAGAAAACTTATCGTACGAAAGCAATATTATCAGGGCCGTATTTACCCCTAGGGCCACAAGGCCCGGGCCTAGGGGCCCAGCCAGCCTAGGGGCCTCAGTCCCAGAAGCAGGACTCGCACCTTAGGGGATGCCAAAATGCACCAAAATGCCCTCTAGGCACTAGGCATTTTAGATGCCCTTAGAGGGCCAGGGCCCCCCTCGAAGTCCAGGCATGAATATTATAAAAAATATTACAAGAAAATATTGTATCACACGCTGCGTTTTTTGTTTCGTGGTATCCAGTCAAATTGTGCCTTATAAATTTAAGCCTTATTGACTTATATCGTAGTAAATTGTATGTTATCAGTCAAAGGTGATATGCGATCCTAAGTTTCCGGCGTAGTGCTCTCCCAACTGAGCTATCACATTGTTACGTCAATCACACCCAATCTTTCATTCCGCACCGTGCGTCATATGTGTTTTAAATGCTTATGCGCAGTAGCCATCCATACCCTAGAATATACGTTTACACGCACGATCCCCAGTCCCCATTGCTTTGCAGCAAGTGCGAGGACCGCCAGATAGATGGCGCTTTTCTCAACGTAGTCAACGTTTTTAAACCAAATCTTTTTATCGATTCTTCTACCAGTACCTTTACCATGAGTTTACTTTACTCGCTAGCGAGTGCGTCAAAGATTTGTATGGAGAATTGTGGTTCTATAAAGTAACCGCTAGGGGCGCTGTACTATTCTCAATACAAATCATTCACGCTGTCACTAGCGAGTACGGTCACGTTAACTCATGGTAAGGGTGCAGTGTAGTACTACAACAAGTTCTAGGATTGCGAGAGAGATGGCGCTTTTCTCAACGTAGTCAACGTAGTTTAAAGTAGAATCTTTTTATCGATCAGTGTAGACTTACTACAGCAGCCAGCACGACAGCAGGTACGGTATCCAGATGGTGCGGTTCGTGGTTTCCATTCAAGTCCAACACACGATCCCCAGTCCCCATTGCCTTACAGCAAGTTCGAGGATCGCGAGAGAGATGGCGCTTATCTCAACGCAGTCAACGTTTTTAACAGAATCTTTTTATCGATCAGTGTAGTGTAGACTTACCATAGCGGCCGGCACGGCTGCAGGCACAGTCTCCAGATGGTGTGGTGATGCTGTATAGGCCCTCAGTAAGATGTGCTGAGCGGCCAACAAGCCGCCCAGCGCGGCTGCCAGCGCGCCGCAGCCGACGCACCACCACGCGTACTTGCGTCGCCGGCAGGGGGCGGTGTTGTTGCAGTTGACTGCAGCTGTGGAAAAAAAATTAATTGGGAATTAAAAAAACTGGAATGTTTTCTTTATAGGCAGCGTGACCACTTTAGAATTGGCATTTCTACTAAAAACGTAATCAAAAACTACTAAAATCTACCGAAGTTCAAATTTATTCTGTTATAAAATCTACCATTGAAAAATATTCGATTTGAAACAAGGTTCTGAATATAAAATCAGATCAATTGCGAGTACACTACAGGTGCTAAGGATTTTTTATGCAAATAATAAATAAAAAACGTAAAACGGTCATAATTTTATTCTTAATTTAAGTACTTAAGAATCATCAACATCGTCGCTTGACGTCATCACTATCGTTTTTTTTAATATTTCGGTATAATTGTTTTTCGTTTTGAAATTTTTTCACATTTTCGCGATTCTAGTTTCCGAATCCCCGATTCTAGTCACTAGAATCGGCGAATCACCTCTTAAGTATGGGGACAGCCTGTTTTTGAATAAAAATGTGGATACAACCATAAACTACTAAATACTACTGACTCATTTTTTCATACCAAGACCGTATCCATTATGCTTGAAATCTACCAAAAAAGTAGAAAACTACTGAAAGTGGTCACGCTGTTTATAGGTAAGAATAGCCCACCTCATTCTTAGAAAAAACCGGCCAAGTGCGAGTCGGACTCGCACACCGAGGGTTCCGTACAAATAAATAATTTTTACTTCTTTTGTTTTCTGTATTTGTTGTTATAGTAAAAAAATAAATACTTAAGAGTCCGCAGCAAGGTCCGCTCAACTCCGCGTTGAGATCGCGCGCTTACGCTTTAAAATGTTGTTGTTTCACCTAGAGGAAGACAGGGCGCTAGCAGTAAAGCGAGAGCGCGCTAGCGGGGGGCGGTGCTTACCGCCGCCCCCCCGGACCGTTCCCCGCGCTAGAGTAATTCGCTGCAGTTTCGCAACAATTTTTTGTAATTTATTTTAAGGTTTTCGTAGTTACGCTCTCATTTTAAAACTACGAGATCAATTTTGATAAATCTTTTTTCTTATCAAACTGCATAGTTTAATCGACACCGGAAATAGGTTTTGACTTCAATCTAAACTATATTTTGGTCGTAGTATGCCGCCAAACTGAACAACTTTCTGGGGTCTAAAAATGCAAAACTTGTACTCGCTCTATTTTCTTTCTATTAACATTTCAAGAGTCATAAACTAGTTTTAGCCCTAGATATATCTTATCTCATTATATTTAGAGAATTTCATGATAATGTGACATGTTATATTAAAATAAGGACGTAACTACGTTTGTATGAAGAATCGAGCTTGCTGCGGACTCTTAATCTGTGAAAATTTCAACTGCCTGGTGACAGTATCGAGCAAAAAACGGCAAAAACATCACGTTTGTTTGTATGGGAGCCCCCTTAAATATTTATTTTATTCTGTTTTTTAGTACTTGTTGTTATAGCGGCAACAGAAATACATTATTTGAGAAAATTATACTTTTTCTCTAAAATGTGATCACAATTTAAACCTACTGGGAATCGAGCGCAGTTTAATAATACCTACTGTCATTATAAAGAACACAACACCATCTAATATCTAAAATCAAACCTTAACATACCAAAATACGGTGGTGGGGGCACATAGTGTTGTGACACGTCGGCCGCGATCGTCGACTGTGGTGTCGATACTTCATACTGTACTAATTGCATCACTCCACACGCTTGCATCCCTTCACTATTCGAAAGTCGACTTCAAAATAAACTATATCCTAAGTCACTGAGATTTAACAAAATAAACCTAAGTTCCAAGTCACTGAGATAAAAAAACGTCAAGTCCGATTTTCCGCCATCACTGTTTATTTTTTTAACGGTAAAAAGTAGCGTTCTATTGTTTTGTTGGAGGAACATTCGAATTGCCCGCCATTGGTATAAAATCGATATTTACACCCTAGAAGCGGGTCGCGAGGAACAATGACCTTTCGCTATGAGGAAAACAAATGCATTTACTATATTTACATTGCAAAATCACTGGCTGAATGTAATTCTACACTTTTTTAAACACTGACACTTCGATTTTGTTCTTTATTCAAAAAATGCACAGGCTGCATTTTACACATTCCTTTGTTTATTATCAATTAAAACAACAAAACACGCGCGTTATTTTTTAATTTCAATACCCCACGTCACTGATTAAAAAATGTAACACTACATATTGTTGTTTACGTTAATTTTAATTTATAAAAAGTGTTATTACTATTTATTGTAAGCGATTTAGGTTATGTGGTTTGGTTTTGACAATGGAGGAGTTTCGCACATGCGCAGTCGGTGTTAGATGCAGGTAATAGGAAAAGGTATTAAAGAATACGTATAACTTATGGATTTTACTTTGCACTTAAGCGGGCGTATGTACACATATAACAAAGCTTGTAAGGGCAAAAAGTACAGGTAGATTTCTTTGTGATCTTGCCTATTTCAACTTTTTTTTCTATTCTATATTATTTGTATCGTTTCGGTTAACGTGGGAAGGTTTTTTTGGCACCTGCTTTACAATAGAAGATTCTGTGACATTTTTGCGACATTTATAATGGGTTTGGTCAATAGATTAAAATGAATGAAATGTCCAAATTTATTGCTGACAATGCATGCGTTAGAAGAACCGGAAAACATAATTTTTGTCTCTCTTTTCATTTAAATGGTTTAGATGGACAAGTGGATCTTATTTTATGCAATACCCAGCAGCATATTGTATTATACTACATAGTTTATCCTGCGACTTTGTCCGTGTAGCAAACTTATTTTTTTTATTATTCAATCGGTAGCTGTGTTTAAATGGACATCGGTCTTTTTTAAAGGGAGCTTTGCAATAACCGCATTAGTACCTACAAACCGCACATTAGTAATTTGAGTAAAACTACTATTGGTCGTTTGGCGTGGCGATGCAACCAATCGAACCGTGCGACTGGCTATGATTGCGTGCTGAATTTTGAAGGCGAATAATAGTGAATAGTGCGTTACGCGCACACACACGCGTACGGCACGCCAGCGGTGTGACGTCTACTATGAGGTTTCATATTATACCTACAAATTCAAATCTTTTATTTCGGACTTTGAATCTATAGTGATACAAACTTAGGGCTGTGGTATGGGCTTATGGGCTACTATATAACGCGCACGGCACGCATCCCGCACACTCACACGCATTCGGTGTGGCTTGGCCTTTAACGATCAACTGTTTTGCACTTCTTGGTGTAAGTAGACTTACCATTGCTCCTTCTTCCGGTGAGCAAATTTGTAGGTGGTCGAGGTGGGAGTGCGGGGGGTGTATCAGGCTTGGCGGGGGGTGGGGGGCCCGGCTCATCAGCCCGAGCGTACGCAGCCGATGGCTTACATGTGCAGGCTACTTGGTACTGAAACATATATAAAAAGATGTACAATATAGAACAGTGTGTGAAGACTATACAAGCAAAATGATTAATTGAAAATAGCTTGAAGTGGCGATAACCGTTTTATGTAAGAAGTAATACTACGAGTATTACTCTTTATCGGACTTCTCTTTGCATTCTATAAAAAAAATCAAGCTCAAACACAACAATTCACTAAAAGTACTGTAGTTATAACAATATGATTTAACCAATGAAACAATAACACTTAGGTCCATATGACTATCAGCGAATGTCATTCGGATTAAAAACAGCACCATCTAGTTTCCAGTTACTGTCGAAAATCTCTGAGTATGAGTACTAACATTTTTTGGTTGAAAATAAATACTAATAATAGTTTACCTTATGTAAATCGGATGTGACGGAGGCGCTAGTGTCGCACTCTGGGCACGCGTCCGGCGTGGGCGAGCTGCGCGCTGACGTCACGTCCGGAAGAGACATGGCAGCGGCTGTAACACAAGGGATCATGGTTGAATATCGCACAGTTTATTAACAAGAAGTGCACCTGCCTACTGAGCCGGCGGTCCTGGTTTCGAATCCCGACCAGAGTAAATATTTGTGTGATGAACTCGAATATTTGTTCTTGGGGGCATAGTTGTGGTCTAGCACCCATAACACAAGCTTTCTTGAGGTTAATTTGGGACTAGATCGATTTGTGTGAGGTCATCTGATATTTATTTATAATTTAAAAAGTTGCAGATTGCAAAGAAAACTGCTTACAATGGACTAAAATTTGGCAATTCATCGCGTTGATAACTAAAGTCTGACAAGTTCTTAATCTAGTAACAATTTCACATCGTAAGTAAAGATTTTTAGAATAAATAAATATAGTGAATAATGTTTATCCGTCGTTTTATTGACGGAAAATGCAGTTTTGGCATGCTTTCTTTATCAACTTTGGTGAAAAAGCTGAGATGGGAATATAATAACGAGCTTGCCCTGCAAAATACGATGGCAAAACATTATCTGGATGTAATTGATATCTTAATTTAGCCATTCAAGCCCCATATTTAAAAACGAACCCCTCTACAAAGTTAATTCAACCATAAACAAAACGATGGCGGGTAACAGCTGACCGCGTCCACGTCCGGTGGCGTCCAGATGTTTATGCGAATAATTAGGGTTGTGCTACAGTTATCGATAAACTACGACAATATGTTATACTAGAGACTTACTCGTATTTGTAGTTGGGTTTTAAAGACGCCACATCATTAAGGAAGTTTTAACAGAAAATACTATTGAATAGTACTTATGACTTATGTGCCTAGAAGAAATAAAATGCATTGTTTTATACTACGACGGTGGCAAACAAGCATACGGCCCGCCTGATGTTAAGCAGTTACCACCGCATATGGACGCTTGCGACGCCTGGAGCATCACTCGCGCGTTGCCGACCCTTTAAGGCGACTCCGTACGTGGAATGGTGATTTTTAAAGTCCTAAGGCTCGTAATCTAGCCAACGGAAAAATCTGAAAAAAATATATGTTATTTTTGACTATTTCTTCTAAAAAATTATAGTTGGATTTTTTTTTAAAGCAATAATTACTATGGAAAAAATAATGTTGAAATAGGGTCGTTTTCAATTTTCAATTCCCTAAGGCTTCTAAACTACAAGTGATATTTACACAGCTCTTTCGCAAGAACATTGACAATTCATTGATCTTTAATCGTATTGTTTAAAAGTTAGTAAAATGGAAATTTGGTCTAATAAAGAATCAAAAAAACTGAATTTCCGCGAGCGCGGCCGTGACCGGGCTGCGAGCTCAGTGTAAATCTAACCGTCGAAGGGGAAGGCTGTGTCACTTGCTCTCGCGATCCATCTAGTTACGGAAAATTGTTATAGTACCGGATCCCGCGGAGGTCCGATCTGTCTTCGTGCGTTTGAAGTGTATGTTAAGAGAGTGTAGTTCGTTTTTTCACACGACTACGCTATGTGACATAACAAAAAGCACTCATTTTCATATAGAATTAAATTCTACTGTTTTTTTTCGTATTTAGGTATCTATTAATTTTAAGTACCTACTTAAAAAAAAAATTGCTTAGCATTCCCGAACACATTTGGATACTTAGATATTCTCAGTCATGGGCCCACACCAGACAGGATTCCCAGAAAATAACACTTTTTGTGTGCGTTTTAGGGCCCTTCTCTGTGTAATATTAGAGTACCTTAGGTATTTCGGTTAGTAAAAAAAATCTGATAATACAGATATAATATCGTAATGCAGAACAAGTATTGTTCGTTTGAATACCATTGTAATATTCGGTAAAACGCTAATTTACGAATACGAATATTTATTGTAAGTATTCACATTCGTTGCGTTACTAGTACAGTACATGGCATATGATATAAAAATACGTTATCAAAAATTACAATAATTTTCTAGTCCAAGAAGGCAAGTGACAATTTTGGCATGAGGGCTTATTTATGTAAATATAGTCAGAATACATATTTGCATCAATAAATTTCCCACTTCATATTTAAATCTAAATGAGCGTTAGTAATTATTGATATATCCCCCGGGCCTAGCTAGACATACCTAGCCTGGCCATAAGTTCTGTTCCAATTGTTTACCGTTTATAAAATAAAACCCTGATTTTTATTACATATCGTTTAAAAGCCAATATTAATGATCGGAATACAGTTGAATTAATGAAAAAATATATAACTTTATTTAGACTCATCGTAATGCCCGGACTTGATTTTTGACTAATGCTCAGAATTTTTCTCTCTAAGTTTGCCAGAGGGCAATGAAACGATCTTGGATCAAATTAATCGATCGCGGAAGGAACGCCAAAACCCAAATAACTTACGTAACCCAGACAACCGCTAAACTAAAGTAGAGCTGACACGTTTGCCGCATGTCAACCGATCTGCAGATCAAGAAATCTACACCCACCCAATAAAATTCGGCGTCACGGTAGATCACGATGGAGATGGTGGGACTACTTGGATGTATTACAAAAGGGTTGGACATTGCTGATCTAAATAAGGACGAGTGGAAAAAAGATAGAGGCCTTTACCCGACAAAGGGACGGCACAGGCTTATATGCATAATAATCTGAAAAAAAAAACTTTTGAGTCATGTATAAGTACATTCAGTTATCGAAAGCTTGTTATTTTATTAAATCTTTTATCTATCCAAATATCATAAACCCTCCATGATGCGTTCAAGAAGAAATTTGATTTGACCTCTATTCTAATATCAATCTAGATGACGTTTAGTTCGAAATTTTCAATCAAATTTGACAAATGTCCCACGTAAGTAAGATATCGAACGATATGATAGTTAGGGCTGACTCTAGTTTGTCTCTGAATTAAAATAAAAACAATGACAGCTGCCAGTTAACTTCATTACCGCCATTACCGGGTTATATTTGTTATAATGTGCGACTTCTGAATGCATCATGGAGGCTTATGATATGTGGCTAGATAAAGTAGTATAATTATGTAACTGTACATAATTAGGCATTAAAACACTCGTGTGATGTTATTATGAAACTTGCCTTCGGCTCGTTTCAAAAACCCACACTCGTGTTTAATACCCTTCATTATGTACAGTCACATGAAGTACTATTTATTGTATTCATATATCACATTACACCGTCAAAATATGTTATTACCTTCTTAAACTTCAAAACCTACCTTTGCACTATAAAATGGTAAACATTTAAAACTAGCCTGGTTATGAATAACATTTTTCATCTTGAAATTTTATGAGAATGACCATTTTCATCGGCTAAATTTCATATATACCTACTGATTAAAAGTGATAAACCTCATTATTTATAGATTTAGGTATTTTTACCGGAAAAATCGGAACCCATAGGATCATTTTGCTGACCGTCCGTCTTTCTGTCACGATCCTTTATCTCGGTAACGCGTGTAGGTGTCGAGTTGAAATTAAAACCGTCTACACGTCGTACTTTGGTCTAGAGTCCCTTGAAGTTGTAAAAAATCGAACTTCTAAGTTAACGTAAAAAAATATTATGGCTCTCTATGCCGCAAAAAAACGTATCTACGCTGGAAAGGAAAATTATCCAAGAGACACGGAGCTAACTTTACACGAGATCTAAAAAAACTACGAACATTTTCAAAAAAATAAAAGTTATTAAATATTCTGTGGACCTACGTTTTAAATGAAGCATTTTATAATTATAAACAACATCATGTTCTCTACATGTCGCTTTTGTTATTTTGTCTATTAATGGAATAATTTAAAATTTAGCATCGCTTACGCAAAATGGCTGTCAAAATAGAATTAGGTAAAATTATCTAAACGACACGTTTCCCGAGATATTAGTCAGGTAAAATAGTATAATCTACATTTTACACAACAATCCACACAGTAGACAATATTTATGTGCATACGATGCTCATTTTATATAAACAATATCATGTTTTTTACATGTTGCTTTTGTTATTTTGTCTATTAATGGAATATTTTAGGATTTAGCGTCGCTTACGCAAAATGGCCGTCAAAATAGAATTAGGTAAAATTATCTAAACGACACGTTTCCCGAGAAATTAGTCAGGTAAAATAATATAATCTATTACACAACAATCAACACAGTTAACAATATATATATGCATGCTCATTTTATAGTCAGGTAAATATAATAAATGTGCATAAATCAGCATGAAATAAATCAAGAAAAATTATCTAATCGCCTTTGTAGGAAATATTTCAGACATGAAAAGCTATTTATCGTACAATAAAACCTCATGATTAATGTTTTAATTAGAGGAAAATATTTATTTTCAAACATTAAAATTAATGAAGTGACATTTAAAGTTCTCTAAGACAAAAACTTATGGTCCAACTACGCAAATACAAAAAAAACTGCTTTACAAATGTTAAAGATTTATTCATCAGATATCACGTGAAATTTCAATTTTATCAATTTTTATGTGTGATGTGCTGAAAGATTTCCAGTAGTTCTAGACCAATGTATGGTAGCAAACGATAGCTATGACTCTAATAAGAACAGCACAAGAGTTCTCGAGACTGCAGTCACTCGGTACTCATTAAGGAATTTTAAATCACGAACTACGTGAAATTTCAAGTTTTACGATTGCAATGAGATAATATCCTATCCTAACAAGAATAACAAAACTACCTACAACTCTGTGTGGTATAAGTGACGTCTCGTAAGACACTGTTTGAGTGAGATGGCGTTTGGGTCCATCAAGCGAGTCCAAAGTAATGCCTTAGCGCCACAGACACAGATTTACACCGCAGGTGGGCCTAACGGCCTTTATAAATATATTGAATTACTACTAAATGTGTGATATTTTATAAAACTGAACTGGTAAAGTTGTCTAACTACCAATTTAACGAAAATATTTGTTTTTTTGGTACATTCTATGCGACAAATACGAATCAATTGTCATTCAAGCAATTCAAGATAAGCGACAGTAGTTGATCAAAGTCATATCAGATAAAAAAGGATAAGCGACAATGGTTTCATAGTATCAAAGCAGGTAAATTTGGATAAACGCCAATAGTTAAGATACGACAATTAGGTAATTTAATCTTTGTT
The DNA here is from genome assembly GCA_932273695.1 of Apotomis betuletana. Classification (NCBI taxonomy): domain Eukaryota; kingdom Metazoa; phylum Arthropoda; class Insecta; order Lepidoptera; family Tortricidae; genus Apotomis; species Apotomis betuletana. The sequence goes on from OW026325.1 coordinate 3,174,836, forward strand.
TTTTTTTATAGAATCTTATATCGATTCTGTTTACTAATGTGGAAATACTTCATTTTTACTTTTTGGCTAATGCGCATAAGCATTTTAAACACACATGACACAGAGGGCGCTCCAGTAGCGAAGAATTATGGAATCAAAGATTTAGTGTCATTGACGTAACGATATGATAGCTCAGTTGGTAGAGCACTACGCCGGAAACTTAGGGTCGCAGGTTCGAGTCATGCTTACATTGCAGTGGATCACATTCAATGTTTCTTTCATAATTTACCTTTATGTTCATTTTATCATAAAGACATAGGTAAAATGCCTCAAACGACATTAAAATATATTTTACGATCAGGTAAAAACAGTTAACCAACAAGTGCAAGGTTAGTTGCAATAAAGAAAAATTATCCAAGTTGTTTGATCTGTTTTGACAAATAAGTAAAAAAGCTCTAAGGTTCATTATTATGCAAAAAACTTTATATGTTATCTCCATTTTGCTAAAAAAAACTCAAAAATCAAGTCGTTTAGTAGAAAAAAAGTAGAGATTCTCTAAATCACCGACGGGATAAGCGACACAAAAGTCGTCAGACAGATGTATACGAGACCCAACCCATTCGATGCAGAAAAATCTGCCGATTCCAACAGTGTGTATAACTCAATATCCCCAAAAATGTCGCTTAGATAAGTTCTCCTTTCCAGCATCGGCATATTTTGACACTCAAGTAAATTAACATTTATAGGGTATCCATTGACCTTGAACATTGAAATTTGCCAAAAAATTCGTCTAGTAAAATATCGTCAATACTTATCAACAAGTATAGGGGAAAATCTGAGAACATTACTAATGTAGTCATAAAAAACTATGTATCACTGTTTATAAGTAGGTAAAGGACGTAAATCCGTTTTCCAACGGTAAAGTTGAGTTTGTCACTCTATTATTTATAGTTTATCTTTTCATTAGAGCAGCATGGGGGATAAAGCTGTGCCTCCACTACTATGTTAAAATATCGGTTCATCCGCTGGGTCACGATATGATTTATTTATTTATTTCTGCATGATTTTACACGTATAATCAAGAATCTTGTCGGCATTTTAATTATTTTGGTAGGTACCTACACATACAAAAGAAACAAAAAAGTATTTTTCGATTCGAGACTTCCAAATGGCCAATTTCACTTATTTTTTTGGAAAATAGCTTTAATGCATTTTATTTTTAATATTCTACTGTAGTGGGTAAATAGATATTTAGTAATCCGAAATAATTATATCATTGTTTAAATGATTTATTTTACTTCGAGATTTTTCAATGCCTTTAAATAAGGTATGTTGATCTTCAACTCACGCTCGGACTATGCGAGTGTATGAAGCTGCTTGGACGCCACTCAACGAGATAGTGAACGAAGTATTGTTCCGGGGGCGCACGGTCGGCGGGGGGAATAACGTTAGGCTCCGCCCAGATCCTTAAGGACGTTGGGATTAGGAGTCGCCTTAAGAACCTATTTACTCCCCTCTTGAAGAACCGCACACTGTAGCCCCCGGGGAACCTCGGAAGGGAGCTCAGTCCACATGCGGAGCGGAGCGGTAGGAAATTAGCATATAACTATGATAAAAATAGTTCTACACAGTTAATTCAACCGTAAAAAGCATTAATAATCTCATAGCGGTCAAAGCGCTCTTCGCAAATCAATACAGCTGACCGCGTCTACGTCCGGTGAAATCCAGATGTTTATGCCAATTTTAGGGACGTGCTACAGTTATCGATAAACTAATTTTCTGTAATTATTGGCTACTCGTAGCATGTCTACATGCTACGAGTAGCCAATAAGGGTTAGAAGCTGATTTAATACGGGACTTTCAAAATGTATGAACCCCCAGAAAAACTTGCAAATTTAATACAGTCTATTTTGCTTAGATATACTACACCACACCAGACAACATATGCAAAAAGCATATAAGTAAACACTTTTTTTTAGTCTGTACGCGTGTCCCACTCCTGGGCAAAGGCCTTCCCTCTTTCTCGCCAATCGTCGTCAAATAAATAAACACTTATTTGTGACGCTCAGTTTTGCTATACAGACAAAAAAGTACATATATATACTCGTATACTGTAAAGCAATAAACCCGAAAAGTGATATTTTTTTTTTTTATTCAAAATAGCCATGCATTTAACCTCGATTGCACCTGATGTTAAGTGTCAATAAGGCCTAAGATGGAGCATGCTTGGCTAGAAGATGCCTATTCACTCTCGACTTGAAGAGATCCAAGTTATATTTTTCAGGAAACAGGTGCGCAGGAAGAGAGTTCCATTCCTTAGCTGTCCTCATAAGGAAAGTAGACGCAAAGCGTTTCGTACGAATCAGTGGTATATCGACAATATAAGGGTGGAATCCAAGTCCTATCCAATGTATATTATCTTCTTCAATTTAAGAGCTGTGCTCTTATCGGTGTAGCACTCACCAGCCGTTTCTTCGGCTCTCTTCTTCACTTCTTGGTAAGACATGCCTTTAACCTTTTCTTATTTGCTTAAAGTAATTTCGTCTTGGCCTTCCTCTACCCCGCTTTCCGTCGAGTTTTCCTTCTATTCTATGGTATTTTTGAGGAAATGTATATAGCTAAATATTATCTATATTATTATTTTTATATATGTCGACGCGTTTGGCTCGGTTTGTAGACACCTGCCTACTGAGCCGACGGTCCCGGGTTCGAATCCCGGCCAGGGCAAATATTTGTGTGATGAACTCGAATATTTGTGCTTGGGTCATGGTTGTTCTATGAAGTTAATTATATATTTATCTATATAAGTATGTATATCGTCGTCTAGTACCCATAACACAAGCCTTTTTGAGCTTAATTTGGGACTAGATCGATTTGTGTGAGGTTGTCCGATATTTATTTATTATCCAAGTATATGAGCATCTCCCTATAGCTCGTCACTGACATATAGCTTGAACTGGAATCCGAGCTTAGTATAAATATAACATAAAAACCCTCTGCATTCCATCTGGTTGAACGACTTTATTTTTGCACCTCATTGCTCCTATAATGGCAACTGCATAGCGATATAAAAATGCCACAAATGTTTTCAAAGAATACCAAAAAAAAAAAAAAAAAATACAAAATCGTTTATTAACATAAAACAGCTTTATACATTTTAAGAGTATCCATCAGTACCGTTACCGTTTATACGATCGTAGTGTCTTTATTTACCACATTTTTGTACTCGAGTTCAATTTGAAACTCGGAATTATACTGCCAATTGTGATAAAAATTACCTAAATATAGGTCGCTAACCATTTTGACTTTGGTTTTTAAATTCAAGTGTAGTGTTGGGCAAGAATCGGGGTAATTGGGACGAAATTATCGATATTCAATTGTGGAATGGTAGTAAATAAAGTGATGAAAACGGTCAAACATATTTTTCATCAATCATCAACTCTTAACTTCTTCAGTAAATATAAAAAAATGGTTAAGTCGTCCATTGAGAAAGTGATTAACGTAATTGGACCGTAGGTACGTATAAGTATGACGAAATAAAAAAGTACTAACCTAAGGAATAAAGATTAAAGTTGTCGAGATAGCTCGTAAAGATATTTCAATTGCAACATTTTTTATTAGGGTTCCGTACTTAAAGGGTAAAAACAGAACAAATTTTTCAGATTTCACAGTCCGTCTGTCTGTCTGTGACCAGGCTGTATCTATGAACCGTGATAGCTAAACAGTTGATGTATTTCTGTTGCCGCTATAACAACAAAATACTAAAAACAGAGTTAAATAAATATTTAAGTAGGGCTTCCGTACTTACACCAAAAGTGATTATTTTTTGCCGATTTTTTATCTGATGGTACGGAATACTTCGTGCTCGAGTCCAAGTCGCACTTAGCCGGATTTTTACTGAAGGTTTTTAACTGAGCTAAAACGAACTTTTCCGACCAATGGTAAGGCTTATTTACTACAACTATTTCAAAGTTCAGTAGTTACTCAAGTATTTCAAAGTTTCTAATATTCTAAGCTACTATTTGTGGTTTAACGCATGCGTGTTTCGTCTCGCATGTACGGACATTAATCGTAGCCACTCTCCCACGCTGACCAGTAATGTGTCTAATCTCTTCATCACAATAGTTTAACCCGAGCGGTTAAGTGTTTCGTAAATGTGACCTAGTTAGCCATTTCATCGATTTGAAAAAATGGCTTAAGCCGGTCGGTAAATGATACAATACAATACAAATACGCTTTAATACAAAAATAAGAAAATAAATATGAGTAAGTACTTAAATAACACACACAAATCGATCTAGTCCCAAATTAAGGTCAAGAATGCTTGTGTTATGGGTACTAAACGACGATATTACATACTTATACATACTAGAACAGCCATGACCCAAGCACAAATAGTCGAGTTCATCACAGGCCGGGATTAGAACCCGGGACCGCCGTCTCAGTAGGCAGTGTGCTCCAACCGCGTCGTCAAAATTATATTTCACACCTTTGGGTAGTGGAGTTGGTGCTAAAAATAGGTGATGCAAAAGGCAAATGGGACACATTGTAAGGTACCAACAGAAAAAAAACGTATGATCATGATGACTTCACAAAATGTGATCTAAAAAAATTGCTTAAATGCCAAGCTTGTAAAAATGCTTAAAAATAATATTGAGTAATATTAAATTGCCGAACTATCTAAAAACATAATGAGTTCAAATTAATGTTCAAAATATAACCTAAAAACTTTCGACTTCGCACCTTTTACTAGTGAGGAGCCACCGCAAAAAAAGGTATCGATAAAAAAACATTGAATTGGCCCACTGTCCATTCATTCAGGTAGACGACTTCTTCTTTGTGTTACCAAAAGGAAAATATAGACCGTTTTGTCAATGAATAAGGTTCATTTTGGTTTGATGAATATTTAAATTTGTAAAACTGCGTCTGTTCGTGCGTTACCGATACGCCGATTTTGGTTAAAGAAATGGCTTTGGACGTTACGAAATCAGTTCAAGATATTTATCTGTTGGATAATGGTGAGAATCTTCACAGATAAATTACTGGCTATATTTTGATAGTGTAATGATCAATGGAGAATAATGCACTTCAATAACAGTTTAGATATGCCTGGCAATGACACGGAATATATTGTTTACACAACACAACACAACGAGTGGCTTTGTGAGCTGTAGACCTCTTGAATTTGTTTTGAAATAGCTGAATTTATCATTATTTACGTTTCCAACCCCGCATATCAGATTCATTAAAAAAAATTAAGGTTAAGTTGATTACTGTTATTTTTTACTTGTTTTTTTAATAAAAAATATTTTACCTCTAAAGGTATACAAAAATAATACACGTGAATAAATAACTGATTATTTAAAATACAAATGTTAAACGATTAATTAGTGTAGGGCTCGAACAAATATAAATGCGAGTTGGTTGACGTCTTCAAAGAATGGTCTTCATTTAATTTCATCATCTTTTTATAATTAAGATTGATGATAAATTTAGGCGCACAAGGATCTAAATAGCCTACACAATCTTTATTAACAGTATAAATGAGAGAGTGAGCGTCTTTGTACTGTCAAGACAACTTAATGGGCCGTCTTCCTTTTAAAATTTTATTTTTTTCATATTATGACAAATATATTGATAATTTAAACTATTTTAAACCAACTTTTTGAAGTGAATAATACTTTTCCGTGAGTTCTAAAGAGTAACATAGCTATTTCATGCTTTCAATGCATGCAGTCAAAGTATAAAGTAAAAAAAAAAAACAGTTTTCTGAGTGAATTTTGTCAAATTCGAGTAGTATTTGAAGTATTCCTATAACTGTTAGACTTACTGAAATTTCAATGGGATGTACTGGCTATTTTTTACAGTGCAACTTATGTTATTTACATATACTTAGAAATTAAACGAACTTACCTGAAGTGAAGTTCTATTTTAATTGTATGAGCTGCGCAGTCTCGAAATGATAATTAACTCATGTAGTATACGCAGTTTATACGGCTTTTCATCACATAATTCAGAGTACAGAAGTTTAAGCTTTCAATTCAAAAAACGCGCCAAATTTCCGAACGCAAACCCCGCTTTCCGCACTCTGACCTGTCAATCTCATTTAGTTTAGAGTTTAGTAGCTTACAGCAGCTGCCCCATCCTGACGTGACGCCTGAGAAAACAGAGCCTATGGAAATGTCCTGGAAAATAAACTTTGAAACGGGTATAGGGTGGGGGGGATTATCATTTCGAGACTGCGCAGCTCATACAATTAAAATAGAACTTCACTTCAGGTAAGTTCGTTTAATTTCTAATTGTATTTCGCTGCGCAGTCTCTTCATGATAATTAACTCATGTAGATGTTCAGAGTCAAATCAAAGTTTATTTCTAGCTTTGCGAGTAACTCGTAAGTGTTAGGTACTCGTCATAACAATACTTAATTTATGATATACGCGGCACTAGAGGCCTCTCATAAAATTGAGAAATTATGATGTGTCATTCAAACCTGCAGGTGCCTGCAGTCTATCTTATAACATCAATATTGAGACATAGCAGGCCCATGGCAAAGACCCGGGCAGGCCGAGTCGAGTGGGCGGTAAATATAGAAGACAGCTAAGCATTTTGAGAAGTTGTCTCCTTAGTTATTATTTAGAACAATAATAAAAATAACATGACATAATGATAGTTATGTATAATCTTATTCATATATATGACAACAGGGCTTTTATTAGACCAACTACAGGTTTATATCTAAGGAAGGGCAACAAGAGTAGAGGCTTGTTCGAAACCTGCCTAGATGTCTTAATTAAAACCGGAATTTAATTCAAAACTTTATCCAGATATTGGAAAATATTGGATAATTTAATAAAAGACAGTGTTTGTAGCCACTGTACAGTAGTACTTATAAGCAAGGTATTATTTCTTGTTTAATTCCTCTAAGCAAAAACTAGATACTATTTGAAGACAATGATGCCAAGTAATTTAGGCACTAATTATGGTTCCCAAGTTGCGCTACATCTTGATTAATATAAACTAACGGATAAAAGCATCCTTAATGAATAGAGTTTGTAGATGTACCTATAGCAGTTACCACTGCTATCTCCGGCTCGCTTTTCCTAAATAGTTTAAAACATTTGTGCTGAAGGACTGATGCATCTAAATAATGTTTAATTAACACTTTCGACACCAACAACCCGGTAGCCGGGCGCTCTGATCGTGGTAAGTTTTCGCTACATACGGTTTTTCCCATGATATCGGCTACGAGCGTAGCCCGTAGCACTACGCGGTAGCGATTGCGTTAATGTTTTGACACAAAACCAAAATGATGACAGTTTTACAGCATGTGTCTTACCGCTATGCGGTACTATGTGAGAGTGATGCCAGCAGGCCCGCATTATGTCTGCTGAGACTGATGGACACTTCTCTTAGTTAAATATAACACATTTCGCACAGCACCACCGTAACTAGGATAAAGCGTTCCAAGAATTTTTGCTAGCAACCAACGGTAACTTGCTAAAATCTAAGTTAGAACCAATTGTTATACATGTAGAGCTTACCAGCTTGAGCAAGACGGGATACCACACTAGCGCCCGCCAGCTATAATATATATCATATACATATAACGTTTAGTAAATATATTTATGTGAGGGATGTTTATTTACATCAGTAGTTCGATATGTGACGGAGTCTGAGAAATCAATTATAATATATAACTTTTTCCATGACATGCCTAGCCTAACACAGTGACATCATCAGTGCAATCCCTTGTCATTAAGTAAATTTAATATTTTAAAATCTTTATTTGGTAGCTAACACATTCAATTTTTGAATGATTCCTTGTAGATTTTATTCAGGGATATTATTTTATTCAGATTTTATATATATAACGAGAAAATAATAACATTACTTTCTCACACCACTATCATATTTGTGTAACAATAGAATGTGGGTGTAGGATAATTTGAAAACTGAATTCAGTTTATGAATGAGATAATCTGTGGTTTAAGCAATTTTCTAAAAGATCCCACAGTTCTTTTAGTCAAAGCAGAAAAGATTTACGACCCTAAAAGCTGACAAGGCAGTACTATAATAGATTAATAATATCCACCAAAATAGCTCATTCTTTACCATTAAATAAATTTGCTTGGATTTATCATAATTGTTTCAATATTTCTATCGGAAATATGTATTATGCCTTTCTAACTCTGTAAACCTCGAGCATCAAGCCAAAATCGGTGGCAGACCGACCAGCACAAGCAAGCCTGTTGAATAGGCTAAATGTCCTATTCATCATGTTGATAGTTTAATAGCTCTAGTTTAAAAAAATATATATATATATAGGTATATAATAATAATAATTTAGCTAAAAAAAAACTTTAAAAGGTTGTTTAAACTTTTAAAGGGACTTGATAATTGTCAGACTCCCACACAGATCCAAAAAATTTGGACCATGGTAAAATAAAAGGATCTTTCCTCCTAGTTTACAATGAAAACTTAGATTCTGTAACAGAGCTTTAGCTTTGCCTGTATGCTATTGAAGCATTCATTTATTTTTATTTCCAAAAAATAAATAAAAATTTACCCTGGTACTTATAAAAAAGGAGCTTGAAAAAACCAGCTTCTCTAACAACTTTAGAGTTGTCTGTATGCTATCAAAGCATTCATTTATTCTTATTTGTTTATTAGCCTTATTGCACAAAACAAGTCAGTATGAGTGACGGACACAATGCCAACGGCCTCCTCTAGCCATAGGGCCAAACCGAGATACTTACTAGTAAATATTGGAAGTAGGCATCTATTATGTATCATTATATGTAATTTCCCCAACAAAAAAAATAATAATGAATAAATAAAACACTGCACATATCAATCACAAACCTGATATCAATCAGAGAACTGCATGACAGGTTTAAGCAACTCTGTGTAAGCGTAGGATGACATGTTCAATCTTCTGATAATTTTAGAGAATTCTATTAATGGACTTGGAGAAAATATACATCTCCGGGTAAAGTGTGCCCTGTGATTTATTTGTTGCATTAATTTACTATTCTATTGTTGTGATGTAATTACAATTGTAATTTTATATTTATTATTGTTATTCAAAGACAGAATCAGACATGTAAAAAATGTCCTTGAGGCCTATTTGTAGATTATTCATGATTTAAATTTTAAATTTTATAGTACCAATATAGCAGTTAGGAAGCATCAGCCTAAAGGCTGTTCTAGAAATATCTTGCTTGGAGTGTTACCTTGCAATATGGTTATATAGCCACTAGATTGCTTTTGGTAACTACGGCTACCTGTCACCGCTCTTATTTTATTACATAAATAGAGTCCAACTCAAAATTCGAAGCAATTGAGTGGTTAATTCCTTTCAATTGTAATAAGACTTATCTTAAGACAGATTTTATGACAGAATATCATAGGTAAATATTGGCCTCTGCCAGGTAGGCCTTTAATAATGACTGCTTGCATTTAGTAGTCCAGCATAGTAAAAGATCTTACTTATTTAATTTACAAATTCTTCAACTGAAGAATATCTAATTCAGAATTAATTTTTTAATTACTCTCCGCTGCATGTTATAAAATGATAAGTTGCCATTGTACTAAGCAGTACTTAACACTATCCCTCAGGACTGTGATTATGGGAATCAGAATTCCCAAGTGATTTACATACTATATAGTGTGTTTAGCGCTGCCAGCTGGCCGCTGGTCTCAACTCCTATAGTTGTTTATGACCTCGTCGTACTTACTTGACATTTATTTAACATATGCTCTTCACTTTCTATCAACTAGCCACTTCGGCCTTTATGTAGTCTTGAGGCAGTCCGGAACGGTATACTTTTGAATTTTTCCTGTTAGTAGGCCATTTTCGATGACATTTTTGATTATAATGGGAATTTATTCATATTATTCTCAGCAAGAGCAGATCTGACTCACTGGATCTGGGCCAAGTGTGTCAAATTCTAGAGAGCTTCAGCTGGTAAGGCCAGTCTCTATGTTGATGTATTCATAATTCATCAGCTGTAGTATAAGGAAGCGCTTATAACGCACTGTCTAACGAGCCTGAAATAAGCCATATATCAGACTGTTATGTATGGCACAAACAGCAGAATGTGAGCCCAATATGGTGCACCACAACACTGATTTCAGCATGAACTGGACTAAGGTGACCTGAGCCCCCAAAACCATGCTGCGCATATAAAGCAACGAGTGAATCCAACTGATACACCATTCTACTCAGCAGAGCCAGCAGAAAATGCACCCAGATTAATTCACCACATTTGCTAAGGTAATAAGCATAGAGTGAACCCACGTAACACACAATATAACTTAAGTTTAAAGCTACAAGTGTATCCACTAAAGCGCACCACAATGCTTCATGAGCAAAGAGAGTACCCAACCATCCAATAGTTAGCACTCCACATTGCTACAAGATGCGAGCGAGCAAAAATATATTTCAATGCGCCAGCAGCACACGCCGCTCGCTGCTAAAGTTATGCATATTACGGCCTTCCGGAAGACAGGCAAGGCAGCGATCCAAACTTATAGAATTCTTGTCCTACCTTGTTTGTTATAATCCTCTTAGCATAATGTTTTCCCTTTTCTGTCATCTCTCATGCTCAAGCAGTTGAAATGGCTTCGCCACCAGAATCCCGCTCCGCATGGCGCCTGTTCGGTGATGACGATTTGTGAGAACGTAAACAAGACGATCATTATGCCCGGGATATCGCTCACGAATCCCTTGAGTGATTCCGGCTTGCCGACCGACTCGAGCGCATGACGCCGTGAATCTTTTCAAACGACGGAATTCCTGTCGAGATATATCCATCAAACCGCTTAGACGATGTTTCAACATCGTCTTTATAATAACAATTAGTATTTAACACCTTTCACAACACCATATTACATTATTATAATTAAAACGAAAAATCGCAATGTGATCTTAGCCGCACAAAAGCGTTAATGAGATTGACAGGTCAGAGTGCGGAAAGCGGGGTTTGCGTTCGGAAATTTGGCGCGTTTTTTGAATTGAAAGCTTAAACTTCTGTACTCTGAATTATGTGATGAAAAGCCGTATAAACTGCGTATACTACATGAGTTAATTATCATGAAGAGACTGCGCAGCGAAATACAATTAGTTGTCAAACTTTTAAATTGTATATTTTCTATACGTATAGTATTCATTCAAAATTATGTTTGTTAGTATACTATACAATAGAACAATAATTTATTGCACACCAACAAGAAAAATATTACATGAGAAATCTTTCAATAGGCGGTCTTATCGCTAAAGAGCGATCCCTTCCAGACAACCTTTGGGTACCGGAGAAAACAAAATTAAACAGAAAATAGTAGGTGGGGAGATAAGAACTTAAATAATATGAGAAGTAACAAATAAATGTCATACAAAATATTAAAGACAGATGTTACTTATAGTATTTATCGGTGTTTTGAGTTATTCTTTCACGGATTAACCACGTGATTTTTGATCAATAATTATGGACCAAACCGCAGCAACTCTCGCTATAATATTCCGAGTTTAATTCGAAAAATAAATGCAAACATTGTTCCCACAAAATAAACGGAATTGAGGTATGACTCCACATAAAATATATTGACAAAATCCATATTTTGTGAAAATGTAGATATTAATGGCACGTGATGTCATCATCATACTATAAAACATGTAAATTACAAAAAAGCATAATTGCCTTGGGAACTTTCTTTTTATTTATTTATTTGTTTAATCTTTATTGCACAAAAGAAAACTTATCGTACAAAAGGCGGACTTAATGCCATGAGGGATTCTTTTTAAGTCTATTAAAACCATAATTCGTCCCATCATCAATTGAAACAACGGATCTCTAAAAGCAATCGTGCCGTCGACACGCGTGAGCCTAAATTTCGATTGGTTTACCAAAAAGGGTTACTGGATAACTGTTTGATGCGAAGATTGATGGTGTCTGGCGGAACTTTGTACGTGTTAGATTCAATTTGCTCTACAGCATAGTTTAGTCAAACTTTAGTAATACAATACAGTAGGTATTTGACTAAAGTGAAAAAATAGTACATTACTGCAGACGAAGGATTTTGATTGGACAAAAACTAAAAATAAGATGCATTTTGATTACTGATTTTTATGACGTCACAAGCAAGTTCATATAATCGTCATACTAACAGAATAGTTTTTGACATATCATTAAGAGTGATTTGAACTGTCATTGAATACCGCAGTTGAGGTTTTCAATCCATACTAATATTATAAATGCGAAAGTGTGTCTGTCTGTCTGACTGTCCGTATGTCTGTCTGTTACCTCTTCACGCTTAAACCGCTGAACCGACTTAGATGAAATTTGGTATGGAGATAGTTTGAGACCCGGGAAAGGACATAGGATACTTTTCATCCCGAAAATATTTAGTGTTCCCATGGGATGAGCGGGTAACACCGCGGGGCACAGCTAGTACAACAATAATTTTATTGGTGTACAATAAAGTATAGCGGTAGGTATGTCAGCAACCAATTTTAATGTTTTATCTAAATATAGCTCGATGCTGCGTTCCTCTTATAAAATAAATATAAAAAATGTCTTTGGTATATCGCTGTGGCTTTCAAAGACGCTCTCAGTTTTTACACAAACCCGAATCCCGATCTGACAACTCACGGAGTGTATATGTTCAGATTTATACAAAATAATGTGCTGAATGACCTTCTAATTAATATTGTACACATCGTTCTTACTCACACTTCTAGTCTATTTCATCACTTCACCTATTGTTTGTTGGACAACCATTGATCGATTATGCGTAAACCGCATGAAGTCTATTATGAAAGAATCCACAAAAACTAAAGCAAATCAAATCAAGATTAAAGACGCAAATGGTAATTGAAACTCGACTTTATTTTGCCACTAATAACACTGTGTAACATACTGTTTATGCTGTCTAGTATCGATGCTTAGGGGCCTCATTATTTCTATTAAAGAAAAAATATATTATGACAAAAATATATATAATATGACAAATACATATAATTTCAACCAACTTTTTGAAGTAAATAATACTTTTCCTTGAGTTCTAAATAGCAACATAGCTATTTCATGCTTTCATTGCGTGCAGTCAAAAATAAGTTGAAAAAAAGGATTTCTGTATGAATTTGGCCAATTTCGAGTAGTTTTTGAAACAAAAATTACTCGAAATTGACAAAACAAACTGTTATTCAAACTGTAGGTTTCAAATATATCGATACCTTAGTTCACACTCGTACTACACGTACTTATACAACACTACTACGTACACTCGTACCAATAAATCGCAATAGCCCTGTTCTATAGTAACATTGATAATATGTAAAGAAACATGTTCGATCATAGAGAAAAATATCTAAAACTGTTCGCATTTTTGAACGAATAAGGAGCCTAAAGGGAGCCTATAATAATGATTTGTCTACGGATATCGTCCAAAATCCGAAGAACCATTTTTTCTTGTCGTGTTATGTATAGGCTCTACCTGCTCGGGTCACAAAAGCCGGCCGGTTTAGAAAGTGCAACATTTTGCAAGCATAAAGGTTGGAGTGAACGAGATATTCGTCGGCCTAAATCGCAAACCTCGTAACTCAATCTGACCAAATTTTACAGGAGGCACAAAAAACTTGATTACCAAAAATTTTGCATGAAGACTTGCCGAGTATTTTTTTTACATAATGTTAAGTTAAACTTAGCCGTCAGATTGCTAAAACCTTTTTTTTTGTAATCACCTGAACCTGGACAATTTGGAGTTACGAGTTTTTCTTGAAAATTTTAGAAAGCTAATCGGGAGTTAAGAGCTTTGCTATAAAAATCCGTAAAAATAGAGGATATTCTTTTGATCTGAACAAGGTAATTGTGGATAAAAAAAATAAAAATCTTGCAAATTAAAAAATATTTATTAAACTTTAAACAGAAAAGCCTCTTCTGGCTTCAAAAATGTGGGTAGCAAAATTATAATTATACATTTTTTTTTTCAACGATTCTATAATAATCATGCTCACGAGGTGACCGCCATGTGGGATGTCGACTCGACGATCATCGTCCCGATAGTCGTTTCGGCGAACGGCCTTGTAGCGATGAGTCTCGACAAACATCTTAAGAGACTCTCGCTAGATGGCTTGATCAAGGGCCAGATACAGAAGGCGGTACTCCTGGACACCGCGCGCATCGTCAGGAGGTTCCTCTCTCTGCAGCCCTAACCACCGGTAGCCTGGGCCCTGCCGGCGGCACCCTAGGTTAGGTTTTTTTATAATGTGTTTATTATATATACTTTTTAATTTCTGTATTGTATTTTACTTTTGATATAACTTTACTCGCATAGAGAACAGTTTGTATAAGGTTGGCAGCAGACTGATAGGTCGATAGTTGTTTATATCGGAAGGATATCCCTTTTTGTACAATAAAATGATTTGAGACTCCCCAGCTCCTTGGAGTTTTCTTCATATCCAAAATTTTATTAAATAGAGTTATTATTGGACCTATTAGTATTTTCTGCCCAATTTTTAGAGCTTTGTATGGAATATTGTCATGGCGCGGGCTTTTATCCTTCTTAAATTTTTCAATTTTTTCTATAATTTATCTATATTCAAAATGTATAATAGGTGTATTAAGCTGTGTTTCGTGGTTTTGTAATACATTTTCTTCGTTGTGTTCATCGTGGTAAAGATTCCGGTAGAAGTCTGTTGCAATGCTCTTTTCGTGTTTGTATCTTGCCTGTTTTGTTTTGCGCTTTCAATGGGGACATCCATGTTTTCTCTGTATTTAGTTGTTTATACGCTTTCTTTTGGCTTCCGGTGTTGACAAGGTTTTTTTCGATCACTTCCATTCTGTAGTTTCCATAGTCCCTTTTTAACATTTGTTAGTAGTTTTATAGAGATTCGCTAGTTCTTTATTCTCTTCTTTAGTTTTTGATGGTTTCGACTGTAGTAGAGTCCGCCTTTTAAGTTGTTGTTTAGTTTCATCAGTTAGTATTTCTTTATTATTTTTTTTCGAGGATGGCAGCCTTAATACTTTGTTTCACGGCTGTCTCTAAATTAAAATAGAAGGTCTCTATGTCGTCGCTATTTTCCCACTGCATCTTTTCTATTTTTTCCTTTAATGTCGTGAGGTATTCTTGTTGATTTTTGTCGCACGATAGATCGACTCTATGTTCGCTGAATGTCGCTCGAACTCTTCTAGTTTTTTGTAGTTGAACCTCTCACTAATCTATGGTCGCTGGGGAATATTTTGTTATTCAAAATTTCTATGTTTGTGAAGAGCTGTGAGCAGTTGCTCAGTACATAGTCAATCTGATTTTTGTGTTGTTTATCCGGCGTGGTCCAAGTCCACAGTTTTTTAATGTTTTCCTTAAATATTATATTTATTACTTTGAATTTATTAGATAATGCGTATTAACGTCCTCGTCCTATATCCGGTACGTTTTTGTCTAGTTTTGAAAATATTTTCTGCAGTCTTGCTTTCCTTTGTTGATTCATTTTAGTATCCGCCTACAAAACAAAACATTATTAAGTAAAAACACTTAAGTAAAGCACCTATTTTTTGTAGATAGGACTCGAGTTCGACTAGATATAACATAAATTAAAATAGTGACAAAAACAAAAAATATGTCTATTCGAACAAGTCACAACTATATAGGTACTTGAGTTTTTTGCCTACATACATTTTCATGACTTTTGACCAGCGGCAAAACCACCGGGATCGGTTACTTACATTACGGATATAACTTCGTATTAGAAACGTCGGGATTTATAAATTAATTATTTAAACTTATAAATTAATTAAATAAAGTCTCGACCAAAGTCACAGAAAGATTAAATAATTTGCGTAGAAGACCACGTAACTAATCTTCATGCGTAAAGATCCACGCGATGCAAACCTCGTATGTCCACGGCACGCAAAAAACGACATTTTTAATAGACTAATGTGTTTAAATATGATAAATATCTATCAAGAATACACAATCAGTAAAATCGTAGAACCTTATTACACATACCTGTTATTCAGCACCCGTTTTCTTCCTAAATATTTACGCAAAACTGACGTGCAGTCACAACGCCATTGCAAACTGTACTGAAGGGAGTGGCGGCGGGGGGAGATACGAGGTATTTCTTTTACAAAATGGCGGTCGGGAGTTGCGAGGTTTTCTATTTTGCTTTTTAAACGTAAACGGTTTATTTTTGGTATTTAAGAGTTTTGACATTAGATGCGTTCAGAATAGTACTATCTAAAAGTGTCAAAACATGATTTTCAAGAAAAATGGAGTTACGAGGTATGCGATTTAGGCCGACGATATGAGACCACGAGATAGTGTGAACCTGTGTAAAGCATTTGTGTGGGATAAAGTTAAGGTTTGCAGCTAGTCAAAAGAAGAGGAAACAGATTCGATAAACATAGGTAGGTTTTCTCTTCTGGTTTTCACCTACCTTCCTATAGTTGCTGGCAAACTTGAACAAAAATGGCAGATGTGCACATCTTGTACGTAAATCGGCTACTGCGCAGTCAAGGTTATGCACAAGTTAAGAAGTTTGCCGGCAACTATAGAGTCTGACCACAATAACTCTTCCAAGCAAATGAATTGTCAAACACATAAAAACTAAGTACGGCAATGGCAATATTAACCATAGAGTAACTAACAATCCTAGTACTTGCATATTTTTGTTTCAAATTTATTTGTACACACTTTTATATTGTTTTAATGGGGACATACAGCCCTTACAGTAAGAATGTCAATTCACTACACGCATGTAAACTCATTAAATACAACGCAAAAGTCCTCCGAAATATCTTTTCTAAATATATGTATTTGTAAATATTTTTATAAGTACAATACTGATGAAAGCATTACTTACCAAGATGTTTCTTTTTATTTATATTTAATTTGCTAGAATCTAATATTCGTTTCAAGATAAAAAATAATAGGTATCACGACTAATTAGTGCCGAATCTTCAGTTTACAGATCATCATCATCATCATCATCTCAGCCACAGGACGTCCACTGCTGAACATAGGCCTCCCCTTTGGACTTCCATATATACCGGTTGGAAGCGACCTGCATCCAGCGCCTTCCGGCGACCTTTATAAGGTCATCTGTCCATCTTGTAGGTGGACGTCCTACGCTGCGCTTGCTGGTCCGAGGTCTCCACTCGAGCACTTTACGGCCCCATCGGCCATCTGCTCTGCGTGCTATGTGGCCTGCCCATTGCCACTTCAACTTGCTAATCCGGTGAGCTATATCGGTCACTTTAGTTCGTCTACGGATTTCCTCATTTCTGATTCGATCACGTAGAGACACCCCGAGCATAGCCCACACACAGATAATAAAATAAAATTGCTGGCGCAAAGACATGTTAGCAAGACTCTACCTACCTTCGAAAACCACCGGAGAACATTATTGGTCTTGAGGCATGGTGACACAACAAATCGGCGTATTCGCACAACATGGAACACGTGCCAAACAAAAGCAGAAGATGGAGCTGAGAGGCGCCAAGTAGAAAATTAAACCTGTTTCCTCTATTCCTATTAAACTCTGAACAGATTTCGAAAACTATAAACGCATTTATACAAAGGATATTCTCCATGTCCCCGATTATAACTTAATTAAAGTTTGTAAAGATGTTTAACATTTTACGGCATGCCTTGTAATAACTTTATTGCTTGTAATTTCTTTTTGTGAAAATAAATCATGGCCAGTTTCTGTCGAGAAACAATAGAAAAGTCAGTTATGCAAAGTTTGTTTATGTTTAGTACTTAATTGTCTCCTTCCGTGCCTCGTGCAATTTCCTTGCATAACAGAACTAAATTAGGTAAGTAGTGAAAGCTTTACATGTTCACCCACAAATCGTGAGTAACTGCGGCTCATTTTTCAACATACAATGGCATTTCGCATCATTTTATGTAGGGGTCAGAGAAAGTCTACCGAAAAATGAGTTGGTAGGATTTTTTGTCAAAAGTATCGATAAAGTCTTTCACGACACTATTAGATAGAGTTGTCACGCGTGAAATGATAAATCGATGTTCTATCATTTATTTTTATAATAGTGAGAGGTATTTTTGTAATACCTACACATTAATGGATAAGCTTTAAGTATTTAGTCTGATACCAAACATACGCGAACCCCTCTGCCAAAGTACATTGGTCAACTTGGTCATAAGACGTTATAGGGATAAGTTCGCCTTTGTACCTATATGTTATTTGTAATAGATGTATTTTTTAACTGTTTTTGTGTACAATAAAGTGTTTACTTACTTCGGTACTTACTTTTACCTATGTGTTTATTTTTTGTTGTGCATTTATCGTACAGACTTTATGACATTATGTCTGTGAGAGTGTGCATTCATATTTTAGTGATGTGTTTTAGGGACCTCACCTCTCTCAAAAATTGGCGAAAAAAATATGATCGCAGAGCTTACATTTGACATCATAATTAGTCTAAATAGTCAAAGGACTCTAGTAATGAAATTGCACTGAATCAAATGTACTCTTTTGACAGTTAAAACATGTTAACTCTCAAAATACTGAAAAGTTTGGCGTTTTTTACTAGTTTCTTATACATAATTCAAAGAATCAGTCATGCTGGGTCACAGAACGCGATAACATTTGAGATAAAACAGATTCCAAGAAGTAACTGCATTTTATGAGTGTAACTACCATTTGTGTATCTCAGACTCAGTATTCATAACGTAACAGAAGTATTTTATTTGAGATTCTATCGGCTGGCATAAAATTGATTAGCATAACGTATGTCCAGCTTAAAATCACCAGCCATCATTCTGAAATTATTGACATTACAGTTTTGAAAGTAAAAGTCATTACCTTAGGTTAAATTAGGGTTGTTTTATAAAAATCCTGAAAAGTTAACTGTTTCAGGGAAAAGTTAAAATTATGACTACGTAAATTATGCAAAATGACAATTATGGGTATCAATTTTAAGCAATCCAATTTGGAACCATTTTATATAAGTTTCACCAATTTCTTTTAACTTATTAGGTACTTATGACTATTTTTTGTTGTTGTTGAAAAAACTTTGTTATGTCGCTTGTTTTTATTTTTAAATACATTAAAATTAGTAACAATAGTAGCAAATATATAAATACTTGACTGACAAAGTCACATTAGCTACTTTCTGGGAAATCGCATGGCCGTTTTAAATAAATCATTAAATAATGCTTGTGAATATGTGCCCTTGCTGGATTCGAATCCAGGACCGCTAGCTTTGTAGGCAAGTGAATTACAGACTTGACTTGAGTCATTCTTACTTTTGATAGGTATTGTGCAAGTGCAACCTATTTAGACTGAAATTTCCTGACGCCTCAGACTGAGGTTAAGTAAAAGATATTAGAGTCAATTGGCGATGGCCGCACAGTCCGGGAAGGATTACCACACTACAACATCGACCTTTTAAGTCATCCGCCATGATCGTCTACAGAGTCCTTAGTGATAGGCTACGTAAAATAAAAAAGTGAGTATGTTTTACTTTTTTTTTTGTTTTTAGACTTTCTTAAGAAGAGTTCATAAGAGTAGTACAGTTTGAGTATTGGATTTATTAAATCTGGTACAAACATAAAATAAATTATAATAGTCTTTAGTTTCATTTCATTTATTTTAATTACGTTTTATATGTAAACGCATTTAACATTGCTATACCAACACAAGTAATTATGGATTTATATAAACCTTCCAAGCTTAAATGTATTAAGTAGTATGCCAATATTATAAATCCCCTTATTAACGCGAATACTACGGTTTATTAATGTTGTTAGTAACTAAAAGACAATATTTTACATGAATGCTTACCATAGAACTGTGACTATATTATACAGTCGAGTTCATTTACATCTACACGCTTACGAGAACATAAATATCTGAACACGATTTTATGCTCCTGACAATAGGGTCGTGTTAAGATATTTTTGTTTTCGTAAGTGTGTAGATGTAAATTAACTCGACTGTACTGCACCGCGCGATGTTATCTGCTCGTCCCACTGAAAAACTAAAATTTTCGGGATAAAAACTAGCCTATGTTTAAACCAGGATGCCAGCTACCTTCATACCAAAATTTATCAAAATTGGTCCAGCCGTTTGTGTGAAGAAGTAACAAACATACACACAAACTTTCACCTTTATAATATTAGTGTGATAAGTAATTTATGAAGTACTATCTGCGCCTGTGTTACCCGCTCATCCCATGGGAACACGACATTTATTTATTACTAGCTTTTGCCCGCGACTACGTACGCGTGGAACTTTATAAAAGGGAGTAGTTATTAAAAGCGCCTAAGCAAATGTAAGAGCAATTGTGCTTTTGGTTTAATAATTACATTTCCTACAGGGTCACCGCACCCCAACAGAAATGTTCACTCTCTTTTCAATCTTTTTAGGTATAATTTCCAGGATGAAAACTATCCTATGTCCTTCCTCGGATCTTAAACTATCTCTATGCCAAATTTCATCAAAATCGGTTCAGCGGTTTAAGCGTGAAGAGGTAACAAACAGACAGACACACTTTCGCATTTATAATATTAGTATGGATTTACTGTCGTAGTCACTATGTGACAAAATGCTTTATCAATACAATACAAATCCTTTTGCACACCTCAAATACAAAGGGAAACAAAAATAAGAGCTTCAATAAATAATAAGCAGATGTAAGCAACAGACGGTCTTATCCAGAGATGGGCAATAGTTAATCGATTAACGATTAAGATTAACCTACTTAGTCGAGACTAACGATTAAAAATTACGATTACTTAGGTAATCTAATCGGACGAATTCCTATTAAGTTCATCGATTAATTAATTTGATTAATTTTCTCTCGATTAATATTAGGAAGAAATAAGATATTTTTTGTAAGTCTAAGTCTACCTAGGTGATCTTAGAGCACTGCACTATAAAAACCACCTTGTATTACTGTAACAAGTTTATTTCACACAGCTCACTAGAATGTTTTTTCTCGTTTACACTAGCACAAAATACATAAAATGCACAAATGAGCGTGTTCCAACTTTTAATCGAGAATTAATCGTGAAATTTAGTCGATTAAAATGACGATTAGTTAATCGTCAATCGAAGACTCTGTCGATCGAATCGCGATTAATTTTGGCAAATATTTTTTTAACGGTTAATTAATTGATTAAATTTTTTTGCGATTAATGCCCATGTCTGGTCTTATCGCTAAATAACGATCTCTTCCAAACTTCCTTTACCTAGTAAGAACAATCTTTGTATAATGGGTGGTTGAAATATATGGACTAACACAACTTTAGTGGCATATGCGCACGCGTAAATACAGAAATATGATATCTGTCCTAATGAGGAATTCCTTTAAGGATGGTTTCCTTGACATTCCTGGAAACAGAGTAAATAGCGTTTCATGGAACATCGAATCCGTTGAAGGAAATATCGATATAATGTGGCACATCATTAGTGTTTCATTTGACAAGTCGTAAAGTATGAAATGAATCTGTAGTAAGTAAAAAATATACCTGACACGAAAATAATCAGCGTGCAAATACTGCAAAATTTGCAGTAGGTAGGTATTTATTAAAATGTTTCTATTATAATATTTAATATTTTTTAGCTGGCACATCTCATATAAATATATTTTTTTAATATTTAATATTATAAAAAACGTATTTGAACATGTTAATAATGATGATGGATTTTATAGTGATTTGCGGATCAATTTTATGAAAATAACTACCTACATTATAACAAATTGATCTGTAGGGGTACCTACTCCGTAGTGCGTAGATTAACTAAGAATAAGCTATAAAATCATAAATTGTTTATATGTATGCAATTCAGTAAGTATGTGATACTTATTACTTTAGATAAATTATTATTCGCCAATATTGTATAGTAATGAGAGACAATAACCAAGTACCTACTTATAATATTTACACTAAGCTACTTTTTTCTTTTGGAATGTTTTTTTTACGCTACCAATCTTCGCGGGTGGGAATAAACAAAGTATTCACTGGTCATCCAAGTTATTACGGTCAGTTACAATCTGCTTATTAAAAATACAATCAACTTATTGTTTTTCGTAATTACTTCCATGATGCATAATTCATACATTCCATCTCTTTCCTCTACACTGCAAAGAAAGAGACTACGTTCGACTTGTATCAACTTGCACTGATAATGCTGGCAAATTAAAAAGGGCCTATTAGCAAAGGAGTTTCAATAAATCATATGTCTTTATTTTCTTGATAGTAATAGTACATAAGAACAGCTTCATTGGATTAAATTACTTTATAATTAATTCAGAGCAATGCACGTGTGTGATTTCTTTTTACCCTTTTCAATTCAAATAGGATTATTTAATATACCACGCAAAAACTTCAATGAAGTCATCCATGGTTATATAATAACCATTAAAGAACATTTACACGTGGTTATTTAAGAGTAATGAACATTAAAATATCTTAATGGCATACTAGACGACACTGTTATTATATTAAATACATATTTTGTAACATGCATAGAGATTGCTAAGATTTATGTTGATGTTGATGTTTTTCTATGTAGAAGAATCATTGTTTCATATTTTTTACAGGGAAAAACTTTAAAGCGCGATGCATTTGTATGGGCACGCGGCGATATCGAAGATTTTGATATTGTCATTAGTTTTACCGTTAATTATACAATTATATATTTAATTATTTTTTTTGAAGAAGAAGACGCCTTTTTTTGACGAAGATTGTGCCAATAAATACTAAAGTCCGGACGTAAAAACATCAGAGCATCTGAAATCTGACCATTCAAACATTCGGACATATAAAGTATTTCTTGCCCAAGCTGAAGCGCAGACGCTTCGCTCGCACGGTCAACTGAAACATTAACTGCTTTCAATTACAAGAAGCGTTTAAGCAAAGATATTTATCCTCAAATTTTTATAGAAGCTGTATAGCGTTATCTCAATCATGTACCGTTATGTTAAGTGTCATTCCATTGGTGATACCTACCATTAATGGGAAATAACCACGGCGAATCATTAAATGAAGATCAATCGCCTGGCTTGTTTTAAAACCTTTAAATTATCGGTATTTATACTATTATACAATTTTTTTATACTATTACGGTGACAAACAAGTTTGCGGCCCGTCTGATGATAAGTAGTTACCGCCGCCTATGGACGTTTGCCAGGAGCATCACACGCGCGTTGCCGACCCTTTAAGAACCTATTTACTCCCCTCTTGAAGAACCGCGTGCTGTAGCCCCCGGGAACCTCGGCAGGGAGCTCATTCCACATGCTGAGCGTTCGTGGTAGAACATTCCTCTGGAACCGCGCAGTTCTCGACCATTTAGGCTCCAGTGTGTGAGAATGAACACCCTGTTGATGGCGAGCAATTTGCAAATTGTGTTATTTAATACAATTTCTATTGGGAGAAAATATTACTTCCTGGCCAAGGCAAGATGAACTTTAGACAAGCCACGGGCGGTAATTCGTAAAGCTCCAGATCGCATATTTATGGCCCTCACCTTCGGTTTGGGCCACAAACAACTAAAATCTGGTAAGTACATTCAAGATTTCATCGCCCTAGGTATGTAATGTACTGTTATATAGTCCTCCTCGCCGTGTCCGGCGACAGCGCCTCCGTCCATTATCCTTGTCCGGGTTATGAAAGGCTCTGATGTGACTCGCAAAACCAAACTTTATCTTGAAGATGCGATTACAACGTGCGCAATGAGTTATCCCAGTAGGGTCGTAAGTGTAAGTCTAGGAGGACTTCGGTTGAGTCTTGCGGATATGTCTCTTGGTGTCCAGGGAGCCTATGATAGTTGCGTTTATCACGTGATAAATAAGTGAAGAAGCATCTATCACTGACACTCGCAATTTGCAAAACGTGACGGATGCTTTGTCACTTATTTATCGCGTGATAAAAGCAACCATCATAGGCCCCCTGGTCTTCCAGCCGTTGACGTTAAAATTATTCCAAATGTACTATTACATTTCACTCAAATAACTATAATATAATTTCATTTCGAACATTGACATTGATAGCATTTGCACTCTATTATGCACTCTATTTGCACTCTTTATTGAAATGCAAGTCAATTTTGTCAATAACATAACAACTTAACAACCCACACTTACGAAGCAACGACCGCCAATTTTATTTAGCCACGCTAACAATACGATGATCCCATTATAAACGAGCTTATGCGACGTGCTTTAATATCAGCACTTATGACACTGCTACACCGATATGCGATACTGTGGGAGAAATACCAAGCTTCTACATATCAATCATTTCATTAGTGCCGACAATTGCTATTGTATATTGTATGGTCAAATTACATGGTTTCATACCTATGAAATTATAATGTAATTATTTATTTTGAATGTAAATATTCGTGGCTGTTATCTATATTAACTTTAATAAAATGCAATTATTAAAAGAGATAAAAAAACATTAATAATAGATAAAAAATAAATATGACAAATACACTTACATTTCCATTTATTATTTTTAATGCAGAAAGATTAAAAGTGTCGATAAAAAATAACACGCGTAACATCACTATTTTAAACGCCAACGCGATTTTTTATGACAAAAAAAGGCAACGGTCCTACATCAAACATCCTTTAACGAGGTACAGATTTAAATCCGCCTTTCGTTTTAAAACTAGTTAGGTATCTCTTTGTTCTTCCCGGCCGCTGTATATCGTAAAACTAACTATAAAACTAATAAAATAAACTTACAATATCTACGAATAATCGAGCTTACCATAAAATTATGTCACGAAATCCTGTTTTTGGAACACTTTATGATTTAAAAACTATTTTTTAAAACCTCATCCTGCCAGTACACTAAACGCACATTCACTTTTCGAACATAAACCTAACCTAAAACATTAACAACTGATTTTGTTTTTAATTTTCAAACTTAGAACATTAACTTTTTAAATCGAGGACGCGCCGCCGACCGCGTCTCTTTCCAACTGAGACTTATGAAGATATTTTTACCTGTGTAGAGCAAAAAGTCCACTTCGTCAATCGAACTTAATTAACTCTACAACGGATTTAGGACTTTAAGTTACTTATTTACGCTCGTATTTCCTTTATCAAAGCCAATTACATTGGCGTGACCATAGTTAGCGAGTAACACAAGTGAAAAGAAACCTTCTTCTAAAAGTATAAGTTTGATTTTAGGGTGATGGTTCTCAAAAGCTTCGACGTTCGTAATCCGATGGTATACGTATGTTGTGGGCAGTTGCTGCGGAGCAAAGTTTGTCAAAGTTTTGAAAGTTTCTGTTAAGCTTGTTGCTGACTTTGCTAGTAGTCTGAGCTTAAGTACAAAGTTGGGGGAGTTAGAAATCATTATTTAAGTATTGGGTTAGGTTAAAGCCTTAATGCATTTATTTTTGTCCTAAATATCAGTTAATTGAATCAACTTAAATAAATAAATAACTTTCTACTTCATTTCATTCACTAGATTAATTGCCGCTTTATAGTATCAAAATAATTATAAGCATAAAAACTCACGATTTTATGAGATTCATACAGGTTACAAGGGAATCGGGGAGTGTTAAGATACACCATTGGCAACACAGAAACAGATTGACAGAACCAACCGTGGCTTAAAGGCCTCTGCAGCCAAGCCATAAAATCCACAAAAAAAAAACAGAACCAACCAAACAATCATAGCGTGATAACGTCAAAAGTCTTGCCTGTAATTTCGGAGTACCATATTTTCATATACCTACCATGCGTCGACCTTTCTGCGCACGAGTGGACAGTTTGAGCACCGCTGGCTAAGCCCCGTACAACCAAACTGGTTTCTTGTAGACTCGTACTGAAATGAATTAACTCATTGCCTTGTAATGTAATCTCAGTGCCAAATTAAACTAGGTCTACTTTATCGATGTGATTGTGAACTATTGTTATTGTACTTTGTCTCAGTAGCAAGTAGGTGAATTATTTTCTATACCTACTATTATAAAATTCTAGATTTGTAATAATAATAATAATCAAATAATCAGTCTTCTATGGAGAAGGTTCATGATTTCAGGAAAAATCTTAAGGCGACGGGTAATGCAAAACTAGCGCCACTTTCGATTTTTTTCTTATACCTTCATAATCTGATATTGTTTTAGAAATAGCTGAAGTCTAGGAGCTAGCAAAACACCTTTAATATTTATTAAATCACTATATACCTACAATTTGTTCACTTTAGTTTACTCGTACCTTACAAAACTTGTTCACGTCAAAAGCGGCCACGATAGTTTTGGGCAAGTTTTTAGAGACAACTAAAGAACAAGAAATTGTGTATAATGATTTAATAAACACTAAAGGTGTTTTTCCAGCTCCTAATATCTTGCAATTACTGAAAATTTATCTGGTTTGGAAGATATAATAAAAAATCGTAAGTGTAGTTTCGCATCCCGTCCCCTTAATAGCGCGATGCGGGAGTTTTTGTTTTGTATGGCTGCGCGCCATGCCAGCTTAGCGCCATCTATTGGTCATAATTTCTTTGTCCTCTCATCACGTCGGCACGGCTGGCCCAATTTTAACCAATTTTGGTACATTTTATTGATTTATTTTATTCAATAACAATATACATTGTGTTTGAAATTATACTTATACCTAACTTAATCTACACATTAAAATACACACTGATATCATAAGTTAATAAAATTAAAAATAATCCGAATAATATTAAAATTACAGAAGACGTCAAAAAGTAAAAGCAAAGTAGATGTCAGAACATAATTAACAAGTTTAGAAGTAAAAAAAAAAAAAAAAAAACATTTATAAACCAAGGTCCACTTGTACAATTGACATCAAAATGTTAATACAATAGCATACACAACAAAAAAAATGAATCTATAATATAGTAGGTATCCGACATATCAGATACTGAATAATAACATTTACTTAAGGTGGTTGCAGAGGAAACAAAACTAGATATTCCACGCTAGATGGCGCTGGGAAGCAAGATTTGTAGTTTTTGTGTATTATTTCGTATGTTACTTTAGTTTGAAGTAAAATTTGTATAGTGGCGAGTCCGCGTATTAGTCTTTTATTCATGTAGTATTAGTAGCACGTCATAAATTGTTTTATTCTCCCATGTGTTGGCAATTTGTGAAAAATCAGCAAGTACTCACACTAATAGACACTAATTGTGAGTGTGTGCGGGTGATTCATTCATTAAAGGGTCGCGTATCATCTGTCAGTTTGATAGTAAGCGCTGAATAAATAAGCAGGCATGATATTTGATTTTGATGATGAAGTAAAGATGCACCTCTAGCACAACTGTGACACGCAACTCTTTCTCGCGCGAAAAATATTTCCTATCTCTTTCTTTGCGGTACTGTAGGAGACTGACGGGCGATGCTATGTCGCGTGACAAGAATCGTGAAGCCTAGTTGTATTAGACGGGCTGGACTGTCAAAATAAATAATACGAAGAAATTACAAATCTTTGGCAGTTCTACATTTTTTTAGTATGTGGTGAAATTAAATGAGTATTTTTGTTGGGTTTCTGTTCTGATATATTGTGATTCTGATTTGTGATGTTATTGAGTTTGTCCTAAGTTTTTCTGAATGATAGATTGGGTTACAGCAAAAAGGGCCCAATTTTAAGACACATATTTTGTTGAAAAATATTTTTCTCATTTTTGTTACTTTTTGATTAGAACTAAAGAATACATTAAAATAAGTATCTTTTATAAATAACAATTGTTTGATTAACTTGCCCGTTTAAGAACTAGAGTGGTCCTAAGTTGCCATAGAATTACTACGTAGCCTGGGACTACTTGTACTATCATCCATTCTGTGCTGGGACTTAGAAATTTACGATGAAAAAAGAACACAAGTATACCTCTGTTTTTTATTACTTAATGACAAGATCGGGCCCTTTTTCTATACTCTGACCTGATATACAAAAACCCGACATCAAGTATAGTAGGTACTGATTAGGGTTGGGATTTTCGTGATTCTAAATCGTGGTTCCACGGAGTCTCTAATTGTAAAATTTTTCAGTCTAAAAATATATAACTACTAGAACTACTACTAACTGAGCGCAGCACCAGTTGTTTGCGCCACGCTTCACGACCCCGAGCCAGCTCGCGCCATATAAAAATATATGACAATATATTGTTATTATGTACATATATGGATCTTAGAACCACCAACCACTAAATAAAATAAAACAATTTTTGTTACGTGTAGGTTTTATTATAATACTAGTGTTTGCGTGAGTTGTAGACGTCGCTTTAATTCGAAATGGTTGGTTACGTTGTAATATTATTTTAGGCAACACGCATGTTTTGTAGAAAATTATAAGTTTCTGCAGCTTTTCTTGGATGAAGCCTTCATCTGTTTGAACTTTAATTGACATTATTTTTGTTGATAATTCAATGAAGGAAATCATCTTGCAGTAATCCCTTTTGATGAAGCTCTAAGCTGGCCTTGAATCTGTAATGAAATTATTTATTACGTCACAAAAATGCCGGCAATGGAATCGGCTGTATGCATGTCCTATCTTACAGGGTGTTAGGGTAATTAGTGTTATTACAGGAGGTATCCTTCAAGGAGGAAACTTAGTCACTGAATCGATAATTCCCAAAAGGATTTGGTTTCCCACACCTATTGAAAAACATGGGTAGGTCTTGGTATCAATTCAGTCAGAGAGAAGAAACTACCTATATGAACCCACTATGAACAGCTTTGTTTTTTTTTCATCACCCAAAGCGAGCGATTGCGTTTAGTTTTTGTGGTTGGTTACGGTTGTCATCACGCCATGCTTGTCTTCGCCTAAAAAGAAAATAGCGCGAGACACCTCTTTCACGGCAGGACGCTTCGATTTGTAATGTTTTCAAACACAATACTTTCCCCGCAATTTCTGACCCATGATATCGCAATATCGTTTAGGGATCACTATGTCCTGAGTTCACATGTTTATTATTATTATATGCACGTTGCATTATTCACACTTTGCATAAAGTAAAAACTCACGAAACGAAAAAAATTTAAACCAAACATGATTCATTTTATACGAATTTCCACAATTGACATGACAGTATTGACACAATTCATTATTTCATTCACAAGATTTAGTGCGTTCGAAATCTGTTCCACTTTATTTTTATGAGCAAATAAACACAATAGGTATCTTTAAAATCCAAATGTTTCCAATTATTTGTTACATGTTTAATGAAAGCTGTAATCATTTAAAAATAAACTGTTATGCATTCATATCGAAACATCAATTTAAATTTATTATCCCAAATCATTAGTTAAGTAATATTATATTTCAGAACGCACTGTTCATGAATAGCTTTACGTGCGCTTACGTTTGTATATGTGTAAAAGCAACGCACACATACATATATGGACAATATTTCAACGGGTTTTAAAGCTTTAATAACTTTATAATTGTATGATTTATAGCAAAACTGATTTCCTTGGCGAGTATAAGATCGCTTAAAGATTTTTTTAAGAATGTTTAATAACCTAAAGCCATAACCGCCTAAGTGTGTATTGATCAAACGATTTGTATGAAAGTGACACCTCTGCAACCACCTTAAAAGAAACTTTTTTAGCTTAGTCTTAAAAGCATTAACATTATTAATTGTTTTAAATTCCACTGGCAACTGGCAGGGATAGCTGGACGTCCAAAGATGACTAAAGTTTTACCCCGACAAAGTTGCGACGAATCAGCCGTTTCAGATGACGCTGCCGCGCGCACATATGAATCCTGCACGGTTAGCATAACTTTGACACGCGACTTATTCTCGCGCGAGATATACTACCAGATATACTCGTGGGTGTGTAATGATAGATATAACAACATTTCATATAATGTTTAATCCATACTAATATTATAAATGCGAAAGTGTGTCTGTCTGTCTGTTACCTCTTCACGCTTAAACCGTTGAACCGACTTAGATGAAATTTGGTATAGAGATAGTTTGAGACCCGGGAAAGGACATAGGATACTTTTCATCCCGAAAAAAATTTGTGTTCCCGTGGGATGAGCGGGTAACACCGCGGGGCACAGCTAGTTTGATATAAAAACATAAGGTATAATTTCAATTAGTATAAAATACGTTTGATATAATGTTTATATTCGCAAGATAACCTAACACTCCTCGATTCGCTCGTCGTCGTACCTAACCATGACTCTATTGCAATTTAACTTTCATGTTTGAGCAGATTGAGTGTGTATTCAGCCTTTAAACGTATTATATCAAATGGACATTATACCTACCATATGATATTATGCCATATGAAATTATAACAAATGTTATTACCTATATTATTCGTTTATTATACCACTTGATCGTTATATTGACCAATATTATATCATAAGTTGTTATAGCAACCGTTACGCACCCCCTGTCTCTATGTGTACAGTACTATGAGATAGTGACGGATGATGCTATCTCGCGCGACATGAGTCGCGTGTCAAAGTTATGCTAGACGTGCTGCGTTGCGCTGTTAACACTTTCACGACCAACAACCCGCCTGGTGGGCGCTCTTAATTTCTACTCAGCTGCCGGCCCAGCTCGCGGGCGGATTGTATCCATACTAATACTATAAATGCGAAAGTCTGTCTGTTACATCTTCACGCTTAAACCGCTGGATCGATTTTGATGAAATTTGGCGTGGAGATAGTTTAAGATCCGAGGAAGGACATAGGATAGTTTTCATCCTGGAAATTATCCCTAAAAATATTGAAAAGTGAGTAAGTGATTCATGATGACATCAATGTCATCCCTGTAGTTCCCTGTAGGAAATGTAATTATTAGACCAAAAGCTCTTACATTTGCTTAGGCGCTTTTAATAATCCCTTTTATTAATTAAGGTGATTAGGTGGATATGGATATCTATCGTGTTGTACGAGGTTGCTTCCATACTTCCAAGTACCACGCGGACGTAGTCGCGGGCAAAAGCTAGTTGTACAATAAAGCGCTCGCCACTGGCGGGCTTGTTGGTGTCTGGCGTGGGGTTGCGCCCACCTAGCGGGCTCTGTCGGTTTCTAGCGTGGTATGGTGGGATGTTGTGCCACAGACAAGATCACCATCTATTTCTAACTAGCAGAGTAAGTATGTTCAGAACAAATAACACAGAAACGCATTTATAAATAAATTTATTCCATTTTCTACTTATATCTAGAACAACAAAAGTGTGTCGAATGCCTTGTAGTAGTTCCTAGTGTTGTATAGGGGTGAATCAACTTTTAAGTGCACCTTGTTGCTATGGTTACGCATAATTTGTCCCTCGGACAACCTAAGCATTTTTCTATGAAACAGTATGAAGATGACACTTGGACAACGGGGACAGAGTAAACAACACAAAAAAGTTGATTCACCCATAACAGATATATTGTAGTTGATGTTTATTCCTTGGACTTGGGCATCCAGGCTTCGACCTTGGGCCGGGTGGTGCTGTAGGGCACGTACTGGCCCTGGGTGCCGGAGAGGTTCTCGTTGCCGTACATCATCCAGGTATACTTGGGACGGCTGGGGTCCTGCAATGTCATTAGAAGTGTGTTATAATGAAGCAGCGTACCTGATGGTAAGACTTTAGAGAACTTGGGCCGATATCACTACATAGTATAAAAGAAAGTCGCTTCCTCTATCTGTCTGACCCTATTTATTTTTATTTATTTATTTAGGAGAACCAACAGCTAATACACTGCACATAGAAACTTAAATAGAATCATGGAGCCAATTACAGGAACTCACATAGCTGTGTATGCTAAGTATGCTTAGAACTTTAAAACTACGCAACGGATTTTGATGCGGTTTTTTTAATAGATAGGTGATTCAAGAGGAAGGTTATTACATGCATAATTTATTAACATTGCACCCGTGAAGCCGGGACGGGTCGATAGTAAGAGATATATGTTAATTACAACTAATACCGGTATAGATACCTGCTCCTATGTGGGTGAAGACCAAAAAGTTTACCACCTTAACACTTTGAACACCGGGAACCCGCTTCCCGGGCGCAGTGCTCGTAGCGACTTTTCGCTACATACGCATTTCCCCATTATGTAGCGCTACGAAATCCTTGGCAGCGAATGTGTTAACTCACTCGATTAATATTTGTATCAGTCTCCATTGTGCGACGACAGTTAACCTTCCAATAACGAACCTTAAGGTTCTATTTTAAGGTTCCTTATTGCATCGTTAATTGTTGTCGCACAACGGAACTTATTCCAATCGCTTTTATTTCCTCGTTTTGTATGGCTAAGTACGCCTTAATTACATCAAACTTTTTGGTCCTAACCCATGTGCAATAAAGATATTAAAAATTAATCAATATGTTACCTGGTGCGGGGGCAGGTCGGTCTTGTAGTGCAGCCAACCAAACCATTCAGCAGGCACCTGAAACGTTACAAGAATACAAATGCAACAAGAGTAGTATACCAAAATAGAATTTTATATCATTGTTATATATTTTTTTTATAATGTCACAGTGCCTTGGTTATCTGTTATGCTGTGCAAATTTAATAGAGAGAAGAGTATCAAGTGCTTGGAAAAGATTCTGGTCGCTTAAGGAGATACAAGAGAGCACTTTCCAATGTCAGCCAAGAAAAAAGTTTTTAACTTGGGGGTCATCCATAAATTACGTCACACGTTAAGGGGGGGGGGGGGAGGGGGTCAACGAAGTGTGACATTGTGTGACATGGGGGTGGGAGGGGTCCAAAACTTCGTGACGTCACATTTCAAAATCTGTTATAATCTAAGTGTTAAAACACGAACTTTAAAATATAACTATATATAACAATATACAACTATATCTGTGTAAAATATAAGATACCAATTGTTTTGTCGACCACTCGCTCTACTAGTATTACGCGCATACGCGCCGACCGCCTAGGCGCCCTTTGATCAATGCCGCCAAACGCATTGCGCCTAGCGGTGATTTCTTTCTTTCTATTTCATTTGACCACTGACTTTCGCGGATGAAACAAATGTCGTTCTTAGTTCTGCTATTTTGTGTTTGTTAACTTTAACGAATCAAGTTTAAAATGAACATAAAAAGCGATTTAGGTAATCTTTACCGTAAACTGTATGAAACATACAGTGCAGCTTATGCTGATAAAAAAAAACAAATTGTACAAGAAGAAGTTAACAACTTATGGAAAAGTTTAAAAAGTAGTGACGATGTTGAAGGTAAAGTGGAATCTGAAATCAAAGAATAATAAAAATGACGAGAAAGAAAGCGACACTTATGAATTTTTTTTCCAAAATTCCTTCGTCGTCAACATCACAAATACAACTGGAGTCCGAAGGCGTAAAAGTAAGTTTGAATTTTGTAATAACAACCAAACTGAACTGACTATGTATTGCTGATGTATGTACACAGGGTGGAAACGATAAGTGATTAGATTCGAATTGTTTAAATTCCACACAAAATAATTATTATTGATTTTTGAATGACGCGGGCACGCCGGCGCTCACGCTCTTATTATTACCGCTGAGCGCTCAGTGGCGCGAGAATTGAATAGAGATCATTTTTGTTTAACGATGTTTCTTTTATTTGCACTATAGACAAATGTTACGTACAGTAAAATATAGAAAGGTTTCGCGCCAAAAATGAAATTTAAATCTCAAAAATTTTCACATGTATTTTGTGTTGAAATTGAATATTTACCGAAGTGACTGTATTGTTATAACAATTGTATATATTCTATTATTCTGATATAAAGGGAGAAGCTATTTACGTACTTTTCATACATATAGTAGAAGTTAATAATCATATCGTTTTTTTTTCAACAGAATATTACTCATCAATATTCCCGATTTTCTGTTGTTTTGCCACCTAATTTTGGCATAAACATTTCAAGTAGGCTTCATAATCATAATTATATTTATTATTTGAACTTATAAACACATGTATAAGATAGGTATACTTACGGCACGTCACCATGACGTCACTATATGTATCGGCAAAATTATTTGATTTGAATTGTAATTATTTTGCTTTTGTTATATGAAAAGTGCTGTAAATATTAATTTTCTTGTAATACACAGACTTTCAATGACCTATAAAACAGATTCATATAAATAATATTCTAAACGAATAGTGTCTTCTTCTGTCTAATTTAATAAGGGTAACTCCCGAAAGGTACTATCTTTCTAATTGTATTATAGTGGGTGATTTTGAAAAATATAATATGAAAATTATGAAATGCCCATATACAACACTTTACATGTTTCTTTTTAATTACAGATAAATACTAAGGAAAAAACGCCAGAAGACACTAAAGATATCTTTATACAATCCAGTGAATGCCAGTTACAACCAATACCTAAACCAAAGCCTAGCCAGAGCGCTTCTAGTAATAAAATAGTAATTCTAGAATCTGAGTTCAATAGCTTGTCGTTAGCACGCGATACTGGTATAGCTACAGATGAAGGAATAAAAAGAATAGAAACTTTGAGGAAAGAAATTCGGCAGGAAAAAAACATACTGAAGCGAAAAATTAGCGCAGCAGAACGCCAAAAAAAAAGTCGTGACTCAAAAAAACAAAAAATTTTAGAACTTTGTGAAAGTAATACTGAATTTGCAGCAGTGCTAAAAATTCGAGGTTCTGTTGGTCGGCCTAGAGTAGATGAAAACCAGTCCGGTATACTTGAAGTCATTAAGGAGATTGCAATTTTCGGTGGTGCAGCTGATGATCGACGTCGCACTGAAACTATAAGGTGCTGTAAAACACTGGACGATTTACAAGCCGAACTTTGTAAACAAGGATATAGTATCAGTCGATCAGGGTGAATCAAAGTGAAAGGAAAAAGACACGTCGTAACTGTTCCTGTTAAACTATGCAAACCAGATTCTACACTACATATGAAACATAAAGATGGCACATTCTGTACTGCTACGATAAGAAACCTTGAATCATTAGCTTCAATTTTGGGTCCGGACCAAGTTCTCTTTTTATCAATGGATGATAAAGCACGCGTGCCATTGGGTATTACAGCAGCAAACGCTCAAGCACCAATATTAATGCACCTTGATTATCGTGTAAGATTACCCGATCATGATTTCGTGGTCGCGGAAAAACATAAACTCATTCCCTCTGTCTATGCCGGTATTGTAATAAAGAAAAATGGTGAAGGGAAACCTGAAGCTGTGACACACTCTGGACCTACATACGTAGCAATTCGTAGTGGAAAACATTCTTCATCTAATGCAGATACTCATGCCACAGACATTCATACACTTTCTGAAATGCCTGCTTTCGAAAAGTTTATGAGAACTCGAGAAGGCTTTGTAAAACCCGTATTTATTTTTACTTGCGATGGCGGTCCAGACGAAAATCCACGATACGAGCGAGTTATAATTTCCGCTATACAACATTTTAAAGATTTCGATTTGGATGCTATTTACATTGCCACAAATGCTCCGGGAAGAAGTGCTTTCAACAGAGTGGAACGACGAATGGCGCCTCTTAGTCGCGAACTTACTGGTGTTGTTTTAAAACATGATAATTTCGGTTCACATCTGGATCCCAGTAAACGAACTATTGATTTGGAGTTAGAAAAGCGAAACTTTGAGAGTGCAGGCATTGTGCTGGCTAATATTTGGAGCCAATTGATCATTGATGATTTTCCTGTGGTTGCAGAATACATTGTGCCAACAGATACTAGACTAAATGTTGAACAGGCTAAAGAATTGAAAAGTGATGCGACTTGGTACGCAAATCATGTGCGTGAATCTCAATATTTATTACAAATAGTAAAATGCGAGGTTGTCCCATGTTGTGGTGTGCGACGATCCAGCCTTTGGCGACTATTGCGAGAGGGGTTCTTACCACCACCTGTTTTAATTAATCAGACATCAAACGGGTACGTAACCACAGAAAAAGATGACTCCGAAGGTAAATTCGCTCCACTATTACTTCAGTTAGCTTTGGATCTCCGAGCGTCATCACATTTGAAGCAAGTTCCGTATGATAGCTATTGCCCTAGTGTCGAAACATACTTGTTTAAGCGATCATGTGGCATCTGTGGTCTATATTTTGCATCATATAAGGCCACTAATCAACACAAGCAATTACATAAGAGGCAAAAAGAAGTTTTACCTATCGCGTTCGCGAAGTTTCGTCCTCAAAGAATTGCTGCTAGACGTGCCAGAGAACTTCTTTGTATGGTTGACGACGATGATGCTGTCTGGTTTGATGAAAAAGATGTGGACACGACGAATGTTCCTGACATTACCAAGTATAACAACCCAAACGAGAACGAAGTGGCTATACCAGTTATAAATAATTTAAAGGAGTGGGTTCAAAGTCCATGGACTCAAGATCATTAAGATTGTATTTTTATTAATATAATTCTATCAATAATTATTGTTTTGTTAATTTGTTTAATCAATATAGTCAATGGTTTTTAGTTTTGTTAATTTCTTTAATTTAATATAGGTAAAAATCGTTGTTTGTTTTGTTAAATGTTTGATTTGAAGTTAATTTTATAAAAAAAGTATTTAAATGGAAATAAAACTGATTTCGGAACCGCTGTTTTCATTCAATAATTTCTAAATGTAAATTTGCAAAATATGTGACGTCACACTAGGGAGGGGGGGGTCTCACAAATGTGACCAGCTGTGACAAGGAGGGGGGGAGGGGCAAAAAATCATGAAATTCGTGTGACGTAATTTATGGATGACCCCTTGTGTATCCTCCCATGTATAACCTATGGTTGCCAAACTTGGGCACTGACTCAGAAACATCTCCAAAAGCTTAGAACCTGCCAAAGAGGTATAGAAAGAAGTATGATGAACATCACATTAAAAGACCGTAAAAGAGCCGAAGAAATAAGAACAAAAACAAAAGTAGAAGATGTAATTAAGAAAGTTAAAATGGCAATGGACAGGACATATGACACGAGATAGTAAGGAAAAGTGGACTAAAATCATTACAGACTGGCAACCACGAGACGGTCACAGAAAAAGAGGTAGACCAGTTAAAAGGTGGATAGACGACATCAAGCAGGTGGGGGGTGCCACCTGGACCAGGAAGGCCATTGATAGGGATGAATGGAAGCAGCTGGGAGAGGCCTATGTGTCGGAAGACACACCGAACACTGATCCGATGTGTTAGTTTTAAGTAGATATGTATTTTAGTTTCGGCAATAAAGGCTATAATAATTATATAATAATACTTGACAACACATAAATATAAATACATACATAGATAACATCCATGACCAAGGAACAAATATTCGAGTTCATCACACAAATATTTGCCCTGGCTAGGGCACTACATACGGTGCCAACTGCGTCCTCATAACAGCCTAGTAATTTTAAATAAGTGGCAAACATTTTATTAGAAATGCCACCATCGCAGGCAGAAGCCAGTGTTAATATATATTACCTGACTGCCGTCATAGTTCATGTGGAATTGGGGCGCGTACTCCACCCAGCGGTTCCTAGCGTAGAAGTAGCGCGGGTTCTCAAAGTACTTGTTGCCGAATTTGTCCTCACCAACTAGGGTGCCATCTTTCAAGTCATCCTGACTGAAATGAATAGAAATATGTTTTGATTATTTGTAACAGCATGGTTAAGTGGTAATGTATGGAAATCAATACTAAGCCTGTGCCAATTATGAACTCACTATAGTAGAATAACTAACCTGACCAATCAAAGACCACAAATTCACAAATGGAGTCCATTCACTTACGAATTTGTGATGTTTGATCGTTAATTTCGTTAGACATAAAATCTTAATGTACTTTTTATATACATTTAAAATGGTCGAAGATGCAACTAATACAAACAAAAATTTGTAAATTATAATTATGTACACTTTCCATTACAGCATTTTGAGTTGATCGTTGAACAACGTAGTTAGTTACAAATGTTGAAAAAGTTGGTCTCTATTCATATATAAACAGCTTACATTTATATCTTTTCATTATTTGACATAAAAGTTTGGTCTACAGAATCCAAAACACACGTTATTTACAGAAAACAAATGAAAACTGTACAGTAGGAAAAAAATGTAGAGTAAAAACAACATAACCTAGCACGCAATAATTACATAATAAAACAATTGAATACCGATATAGTTTCCACAGTGATCCCCTTATCCCTCCATTCTGGCGCAACATTGCGAACAAATTGGCTAGTTTGTCCAACGCAAATATCTTCGCGATCGACATTTTTAAGCTAAAGCTCCTCTCTTTTTGTTTCGAATCTAAATTTTTTTTTTCTCTGACCTGACAGCTGACAGTGACAGTTGACTTCAGTGTTGCTATATTAAAAGGATAATAAAACTTCTAAAAATAAGAAATTTTAGGTGCATTTGTTAAAACTGGTGAAACTTGTTAGTATAGTATTATATAATCTGTGCTGCCATCTACAATATTAGTTGACCCGTTTCTGAAATATATTTTAAATGGTTAATAATAATGATCTAACTAAAATAAAAGTATTGTATTTTTTGAACAGACAAAAACGTCGACCGCCATTTTTGCCGCCTTTGAGTCAACTATATAGCCTATTGATTCGTCTCCTATTTTCATATTGGCTTCTTCATGTAAAGCACGCCAAAAAAATTGTTTAGCTCCGTGACTGATAGATGCAGTTCATGCAAGCAATAAAGATCAAATGACAATAATAATGTTTTGTTGAACATTAAACCTCATAAACAGTGAGACCCGCACACGCATGTTGGCTAAACATTGAGCCTAAAGGATCAGCAAGACAAGGTACAATACAAGGTATTTACAAGGTTATTATTATTGCTCTTGCTATCGAGTAATGTTAAATAAACTATTAGAATATAAATAATAGAGATGACGTGTATGTAAAAGAAACACGTTTTCTTTTCATATTTGTATAATAAAATTAGTAAAATACATTGTATTTTCATAAAAAATTTAGTCACTGTCCTTTGACTTTCTTATTCTTTTTGGGTTTCCTTATTACGCCATTCTCGAGGAATTCGTACTTATCGCCCGTTTTCAAGAAATTCGTGGCTCCCTCTTCAGTACTTGGTACAGTATCTGTGTTCGCGTCACGTTTTTTCTTCTTCTTTGATTTAAATAAACAACCAACATCAGGGTCAGTTACATTAATTTCATTTGTACATTTCGATTTCTTAGATTTCCTACCATCACTCTCTTTAATTCCGCTGGCAACATTTTCATCTGTCAGTTTGTGTTTCCTTTTTTTCTTGGGCTCGGGCTCGACTAATTCAGCCACTTCAATGTCACCGTTACCAATTTCTATCAAGCTTTCGCTATTTGAGCAACGCTTCTTCTTATTCTTCTTTTTCTTGGTTTTTGGAACATCAACATCACTGTTTAAATTTAAATCTTCCACTGCCAATTCATTTGCTGGCTTCTTTTTCTTTTTCTTGGCGTGTGAGTACCCTTCATACTGTGGTTGTTCCAGCAGAGCTTTTTCTTGTTGTTCAATTCTCGCTAATTTACCTAAAGCTCGTAATCCGTGTCTTGCTCCTCTGAAATAAGATGCAAAAATGAATTAAAAATTTTATTGTGGCTCCACACTACTCGCGAAGTCGGCCAAAGTTGGGCGACTTTGATAGTGTGTGAGGCACTTCACTGTAGAAACCCATACTTCGGCCAATTACGCCTTGTGCATGTGTGGACCCATAATTACATACAAATTTGAATACAGTGCAATTTATTTTTTATTCAATCAGAATTTTTAAGACAGTAATACCTCCGAGGCTTGAATTTTTAAGATTGCAAATTTAGGTAAAGTTTAAATTTTTTAAGATGTCCAAATGCTCGAAGCGCTTAAAGACACGTGATTTATGTTATGACCTTTGGACATCTTAAAAAATTATAAAATTAAAATCAGTTTCATATTCATAACAACATTGGAAATTAACATACTTATGCGCCGTTCTTCCTCCACATGCTGCAAAAAGCTCTTCATCAGTCATCTTCAGTGCATTCTTTTTTTCGTCCTCACTCTCTGACTCCGAATCAGCCAGTTTCTCAATTTTTACGCCTCCATTGGTCAACGTTGCCTTTTTTACAAAATAGTCAGCATATTGTTCTTCTTCTGTAGTTTTTTTAGTTTTGTTCAATTTCCAGGTACTGTTTGATATTTGGAAGTCTTCCGAGTTTGTTTTTATCTTTTTCGTTTTGCCATTTTTCTCTGTGACCTGCACCAAAGTTATTCATTTTATTGATATCATGTGGGGTAAGTAATAGAACATATGTAAACAATAGATATAACACTCATTAGACATAGACTCAATTGGAATAAATTTAATTGGTATAATATTCAATTTGTATACTGAACGAAACATATAACAATAAAATGCATATTTTCATAGTATATAATGAACTGTAGGTATAATGACATGGTGTATAATCAATTAATCATCTAGTGGTATAAGAGTTAATACACTTAATTAGTATTATCATATCATTTATTTATTTGTATTGGTCATACATTGTCATTGTTGTAAATTATGTATTATATTACATATAATATACATTTACTCGAAACATCGAAGCAATCGAAGCATCGAAGTAATGTTATAAACATATACAGAAAACACTTGGGTCCTATGCCGATAGTAATTAAGAGTGCAAAAAACACAAACATTTGCCTGTAATGTAACCCCAGGGCACAAATAATTTAACCCCTTGCCGCATATATTAATTTTTTTTTTTTTCGAAATTGAACTTCAACCTGTGTCGTTAAGGTCGACATTAATATCTGTCATATATGGCTTCGTTTGCAGTAAGTGGTTAACACCTCATATGCGATGTCAAAAATTGGTTAATCAACTTGAAACTGCTGATATTTTAACGTAAAGTTGAAATTAATGTCCTGCCGGATCCGCGTTTAGGTAAACGAGGGGTTAAAACTAGCCCAACAGTAGGCGTCAAATCATTTGTGCAATGACAACCCCGGGGTATGGTACTGTAACAAACAATTATATGAAAATCTCATTTGCATTTGTTACATTCAGGTGAAAGCTCGTGGCGAAAATCACCCATATTATGAATGAGTTTTATCAACACTACTTAGTATGACCAGCAGTTGAGTGAGATCCGAGCGCAGCTGGCGGTTGAGTGAGAGATCCTATTGCGACGGCTATACGAGTGAACGAAACACACGTACCGCGCACCGCTGCCGCGCAAAGTCGTGGCATCGTCATACAACACACGATAAAATGTTCCCACAAATATTTACCTCGACATTTCCAGCAGCCTTATTGTACAGTGTCGTCCACCAGTGCTCAGTGAAATCCGACGCGGCGTCGTGCCCAACGCCAGTGACACTCCGCTTTAACTTAGGTTTCAAAGCTTGAGCTATACCGTTTTCATTTTTGCCTAAACCTTTCCCTGTACATTAAAATAACAACATATATTACTAAAAATTACAGGTTTTGTGTAATATTTCATAGCGAAAACACTAGTACACGCTATGTGATTAAAATGTGCAAAATTGTAAAAAATAAATGTACTACGTAGTAAACAAAGAAAGAATGTTTTACCATCGGTCCAGCCGTATTTCTCGAGTTGTTTCCTTGCAAAATCCATTGCAGTGAGTGTGAAGATAAATGCGACTTTAAAATTGGTTACTTCATTATGATTTTATTGATATTTTTGATTAGTTTAAGTAATGTTTACAGGAGGTTACGTATAACCTCAAAATGTTCAAAAGATAAGATGGCTGTCAATGTCAAATATTAGTTGCGTTCAGAAATTAAAGAAATAAATGGAAAGGCGGCGTTGAAATTTATATAAGAACGCGTAGCAAATAAAAAAGACGTAGCCTGTTTCAATATGTTATTTTATTCTTTTAACCCTTTGAGCGCCAAGCGGCAAAGCAATTCACCGTGCCACTGACGCCAAACCAAAAAAAAAAAGTTGCTCCAAAATCAACAGAGATTTAAAAACATTTAAATAAAATATCAAATCAACAGTGTGTAATATATATTTCTGTACAAAAATACATGGCATTTCTTAAATTATAATAATAAAATAACATTTTACTTTCGTTTTACATCGTCGTCCAAATCGTCTATCGAAGATTCATTGTTACTGGAACAAAATAACATTGTATAACGTTACATGATGTATTTTCAGTCTTATCGTTATCGTATGATGATATCGTCTGTTAAAGCCTGACCAGAAATATGTAAGGATTGTCAAGAGGGCGTTATTTATAAGATTTATATGGCAATAATTTTGCAACCAATCGCAACCCACGATAATGACATTAGTTTGAAAGGAATAGACATCTTAAATATCACTGTTAAAATTTTGCTATCATAATTAATAATCATTTAATGGATATAAGATTACTCAAAGTACAATAAAACTAAACCTAAAAATTGAACTAAATAAGAACACACTAAAATTAAACTAAATCTAAAAATGGCCCCTGCGGCATAGTGCCGAAGATGCTGGCGGCATTTCCTCGCTGAATCGCCAAACTGATTCTTTGAGCGAGGAAACCGCCAGCTCTCCGGTCACCACTAACATTAATAAGCCTCTTCGAGATATCTTTGAAGAGGCTTAATGCGCTGGGGCCCCACGGACCCAGGGTCTCGACGCCAAAAGGTATGAAATTGTACTAACTTGTCAGTTCCTCCTGGACTGCTCTCTTTTCCTGACTGTTTTTCGTGTAGTAAACACGTGTACACTTTATTTATAATATTACGATCACGACTTTCAATAGTTTCCGGCATTTCTTTTGGATAATTTTAAATATTTGCTTTTTAAAGAATCACCACGTATGACACCTGACATTGTTGACAAACCATCATAAAATCATTGCCAGTGTAAGAAATTAGTTCCAGTGAAATTCCGCAATATGGCGCATCCCCATATATTTCTGGTCAGGCTTTAACTAAAATCACTCTCTAAGGACTCTAAGTAACTAATACCTAACTAAAACAAAGCTCGAATCTCAGTGTAAATCTTCTTAATAGATTTGAGGTTTTAAAGAGCAGTGACAGAAGTTTAAGTCAGGGGTGCAACTTCGAAAAACGAAATTCGAAAATACAGAGACGGGTATACCGTACCGGAGTAACGCCCCAGTTTCGATTGTCATCAGGCGATATAATGGTTGGATAACGAAGGTGTGTTTTGCATTTTTAGGGTTCCGTACCCAAAGGGTAAAAACGGGACCCTATTACTGAGACTTCGCTGTCCGTCCGTCCGTCCGTCCGGTCCGTCCGTCCGTCCGTCCGTCCGTCTGTCACCAGGCTGTATCTCAACAACGGTGATAGCTAGACAGTTGAAATTTTCACAGATGATGTATTTCTATTGCCGCTATAACAACAAATACTAAAAATAAAATGAAATAAATATCTAAGGGGGGCTCCCATACAACAAACTTGTTATAGATTATATATATGTATAGGTACGGAACCCTTCATGCGCGAGTCGGGCTCGCACTTGCCCAATTTTTACATTTGAACTGAGTGAGGAGTAAGGCGGGTATTACACTTTCCTACATTAGTCACTGACGAGAGGGATGAAGCAA
The DNA here is from genome assembly GCA_932273695.1 of Apotomis betuletana. NCBI lineage: Eukaryota > Metazoa > Arthropoda > Insecta > Lepidoptera > Tortricidae > Apotomis > Apotomis betuletana. The sequence goes on from OW026325.1 coordinate 3,218,283, forward strand.
TGTGTGAGCTACACGTATGGAGATAGCTCCATCATTGTTGCATTCCACTCGTCAGTGAATAATTTAGGAATATAAGAACTTCAAATTTGAATTTCAACGTAATTAAATAAATTGTAAATTTCGGCGTAACCTCTCTGATTACAACTTGGTTGATTAATGATTACAAAACTAGAAGGGCTCCCCCACATCTAGCGTCTCCCGAACGTCGACGCCTCACCAACGCTCGCGCGTCGTCGACGCCGCGCTCCCGCAGCGCCGACGCGACGCTGCGGCGCCTCTCGAACGTCGACGTCGCAGTGACGTCCACGCGGCGTCGGCGCCGCCAAAAGCCAAATTCGCAAGTAGTGTGGAGCTAAGGTCACATATTCAACCAAGAGTCCCTTTTTGTCGCTTACCAAAAATAACGCATAGACAGGTAATTGGTAAGTATATAAATAAATAAATAATTTTGACTCCATTAACAAACGACACATAGAACACTTTGGTTGAAAACGTCACATTAATGTTAATGTAAAATCAGCGTTAAATATAAAATTCTGTGGCCCTTGTCAAAAGGGGTATAAGTGTACTATTATCTATTCTTTGGTATAAGTCGTACCTATTTAACCTTAGAGCAAAGGCGCTTAAATTTATGACGACTTATGACCTTTTGTTTCTGGTCAATGGGTGGATCAACTTTTTCTTGTTGTTATTCTATCCCGTTACCCAGGAGACGATGATGATGAAACTTCTTAGAAAAGTGTTGATTATTTATAATATTGGTGTTTTCAAGAGAGATTCTAAATAAGAATGGGCTTATTGCTGCACTTACAAAAGTGTTGTTGAATATTGCCGCCGAAAATCGCTTTTTAGGGTTCCGTAGCCAAATGGCAAAAAACGGAACCCTTACAGATTCGTCATGTCTGTCTGTCCGTCTGTCTGTCCGTATGTCACAGCCATTTTTTTCCGAAACTATAAGAGCTATACTGTTGAAACTTGGTAGGTAGATGTATTCTGTGAACCGCATTAAGATTTTGATGCAAAAAAAAAAATTGGGGGCTCCCCATTCTTAGAACAGAAACTCAAAAAATTTTTTTCATCAAACACATACGTGTGGGTTATCTATGGATAGGTCTTCAAAAATGATATCGAGGTTTCTAAAATATTTTTTTTCTAAACCGAATAGTTTGCGTGACAGACGCTTCCAAAGTGGAAAAAAGTTGGTCACCCCCCTCTATTTTCTAAAATAAGAAAATTAAAAATCTAAAAAAAACATATGATGTACATTACTATAAAAATTACCAACGAAAATTGTTTTGAACGAGATCTAGTAAGTAGTTTTTTTTTAATACCTAACTTTGCACCTAATTTATATGGGGCGCTATACATACCAGGTGCAAACTTAACTTAACCACTTAGGGATGGAAAGTGTTTGTACGGAACCCTCGGTGCGCGAGTCCGACTCGCACTTGGCCGGTTTTTTAAAGAGTAACCCAGGGGACATCACCATGGCAACAAGCAACAGAAGAAAGTTGATTAACCTTAATATTTGACTTATACCCCATTTCAGAGTAAATATAACAAAATGTTTTCAAAACCTCCCGACACAATTAGCTGGTCATCATAATAGGCTAGTTGACCCAGTTTCGAAATATATTGGAAATGGTTAATAATGATCTTACTAGCTCTAAAAAAAATGTCTTGTATTTTTCTGAAAGCTAGAAAGCTAAATTTTATCAATTGAAAATTAGAAATTTCATAAACAGTCAAAAACGCCGTCCGCCATTTTTCCCTTTCGCTAATCTGTGGCGTGTCGTAGTATTACCTGTAAATATTCGAAATTCGACCGTCGTATAATGCCATTCCGTTCACTCCAATATACTTTGACAGGAGATCGAGAGGGACGGCACTATTCGAAGTCGTCAAAGTAGACTTTCAGTTTTGTTTACATGACCAATGACGTCACTATCATAAGCGAAAATGGCGGACAGCGTTTTAAGCATTTCAAAATACAGATTAAAAACCATATTTTCAAATTAAATTTTTTCAGCCATCTTTCACTTTTATGAATTGAAAAATATATATTTAGGTTTCCTTTGCTAAATACTATACGGAATAAACATTAGTTTATTACAATTCGACATGAGTCAACTAGCCTATTCCTCATTCAATGAATGATACCTATATGTAGAAAATGCTACTAAAACTGAACATAACAACAAAATTTGAATTTTTTAGCTTCAATATTGGCTGAGATCTTGCCACTTGTTCCAATTAAAGCTGAATATCTTAAAAACTACTGGTCCTATTTCCACCAAATTTAGACTCGACAGACGCTAGTCTTCTTTAAAAAAATTGGGCAAGTGCGAGCCCGACTCGCGCATGAAGGGTTCCGTACCTATACATATATATATAATCTATAACAAGTTTGTTGTATGGGAGCCCCCCTTAAATATTTATTTTATTTTATTTTTAGTATTTGTTGTTATAGCGGCAATAGAAATACATCATCTGTGAAAATTTCAACTGTCTAGCTATCACCGTTGTTGAGATACAGCCTGGTGACAGACGGACGGACGGACGGACGGACGGACGGACGGACGGACGGACGGACGGACAGCGAAGTCTCAGTAATAGGGTCCCGTTTTTACCCTTTGGGTACGGAACCCTAAAAACCGCAAATAAATTTTATCCTTTTGACCGCCCCAGCTTGTCAATGGAAAACTATAACCCAGACGCCAAGTTGCCAGCAGATAGTATCACATTGTATCGCGGCAAATGACGTCATAGTGTCTGGGATACAGCTATCCTTGGACGTGACCTGCCGTCTTTGGCGCTTAAAAGGTATTTATAAAATGTTGGTACGAATAGGATACTCTTGATCATGATAAACAAAAGTGGCTTAAGCAGCGGAGTTGTAGCCGCAACTATGCCATCTAACCTTGGTTTAAGCTGCTTTTCCACGTAGTAGCAAGGGACGTGTTTTCGTTAGCCAATAGAATAACTTCATTTACTTATCCGCGCTCAGCGCTACTGATTCTATTAAATAAATAAAATAATAAATAAATATCAGACAACCTCACACAAATCGATCTAGTCTCAAATTAAGCTCAAGAAGGCTTGTGTTATGGGTACTAGACGACGATATACATTCTTAAATAGATAAATATATACTCAAATACATAGAAGAACATGACCCAAGCACAAAAATATTCGAGTTCGTCACACAAATATTTGCCCTGGCCGGGATTCGAACCTGGGACCGCTGGTTCAGTAGGCAAGTGCTTACAAACTTAAGTGCGTCTATTGTTTAACAAAAACACAGCCCTCGCTCTCGCTACGCATCCTTGCACTGGAAACGCAGCCTTATATTTGACGCTGACTCTACTTAACTTCCGGCTTGTAATCATAATTAGGGTCTCGGTGGCACCTCTCCATATAAACCAGTCCGTGGGACCCTGTGGACGAGTAGTTGGCCATCGTCTGCCTGTTCAGGAGCTCAGGTTTGAAGTTCTTCAGGAAGTATACCCAGCATTTTACTGTCGTTGGAGTGCCACTGAAAATTTAATAAGTTATACAGAGATCTAATAATATATTAAAAGTTGAACTTATAATAATGGCCAAGACCACTCTACCGAAGAAGAACAAGATTAAATTTGTTAATAATTTTGGCTCCAATTGCGAATAGGGCTGAATGAACACAACCAAGCGATCGACAGCCTGCCCGTCTCCTGCCAGGCATCCCTTGATTTTTTGGTGTTGGGACGCCCTGCCAGAGACAGGCGGGCTGTCGATCGCTTGATCACATTCATTTAGCCCAAAAAGCCAGGCATCCCTACACCAATTCATAAACTACCGAATCTACATACTCACTCTTTCTGTATCAAAATGTCATCTTTTTCCCTAACATAGTAGTTTGGGTGCTCTTCCAGTATATCCAGGTTGCCCAACATTTTTTCGTCCACTTCATAAACTTCACCTGAAATATTACATGAATGGAGTAATGCAACTCCCCGAGAATGTAATCGCAGCACCTAATGGGCCAATTTATATTTTGTGGTCAATTGATTTTTTTCTCAGATTTCAATCTTTGGTGAGTTAGTAAAGTTGCTTATTCTGATGGTTAGCCCAATTTCACACGAAATCCTACAAATTCCATTCAGTTTCTCAAAATGTATGGAAACTTCGTATTTTGTACTAAAACTTAGTTCAAAATGAGGAGCTGAAAAGAAGGAAACGCCCTAATGCGAGTTGGTCTCGCGCACCGAGGGTTCCATACAAACACTTAACCCATCTTAACTGGCCGGGTTAAGTTATTTTTGCACCTGGTATGTATGGCGCCGTATACAAATGAGAAGCAAAGTTATCACAACCGATAATGTTTGTAGTATTTATGTTATTCTGTTTTTAGTATTTGTTGTTATAGTGGCACCAGAAACATCATCTGTGAAAATTTCATCTGTCTAGCTATCACGGTTCCTGAGATACAGCCTGGTGACAGACGGACAGTGGAGACTTAGTAAAAAGGTCCCGTTTTTACCCTTTGGGTACGAAACCTTGAAAAACTACAACAAAATAAAAATTGGCCCTAATCTCAATTCGTCCCGGCTTGCCCAGAGATTTGTTCCACACCACATCACTGCTGTATATAAACTTTACCCTCAACATTATTTCCCTTTCCTGGACTGTACAGCAAGAATGGAATGTTGTATCTTGTTGCGATGATTAGTGGATATTTCGTCTTAGTAGTCCCAGGGGCAATGAACGTCCCCACTCCATTTTCCTTCTTCGTCAGCCAGTGATGGTTTGGTTCATTGCGCTTCAGAGTTCCATAGACAAAGACTTGATGGGTCATCTGAAAAAAAAACTTGTTATTTTTTTAATCTCTAAGTGTCTTGGCTGTAATAATAATCAGTGGTCAGGACTTTTTTAGATATAATAAAATAGAGGTTAAAAATTATGTACACATTTATTCCATTTAGTAAATATCCCAATTAATAATTAACAAATACATTGAAAATCTCCTCATTCTCAGGCAACTAGTAATTGGTCACAGCACAATCGGACTATTACTAAGATGGATTTAGTATGGAAATTGTACCACTGTTCTTATCGTAGGTCGCAACTGTATATAAAATTTTCCATCAGGCGAAGTGCGAATTTAAACTAGTGCATATAATCAAATTAAAATATTAGTTTTGGATTGTGTAATAATAAAATAATAAAATTTGAAAATTTGAAATGTTTTCAATTATATATGCTGGTTTAAAATCCATTTCTAATTTGAATAAATGATTTGGTTTTCTAGTGTGGTTATAGAATATAGGATAATGTCTTTGCACTATTATGATCTATGAAAGGAACAGTATTATTCTTTAACAATTCAAGAAGTAGACATCGTGTTATACTTATGACAATCTCAAAATAATTTAACATATTTTAAATAATAATTATATACACTTACGTTTCGTATGGTTTGGACGAAGAATCCTTTAACACTGAACTGTATTACTACATTCACTATCTTTATCATTAATCTAAGCGTAAATTATACAATTTAGATAGCAAATACAGTATAAATACGAGACGTTATAAAATATAATATTTCAAAATTCACTTTCCCTCTTTCCTCTTTCGATCTTGATTTTTGAAACGTCATATTGACGTTAATCGTTTAAATAGACATAAACTTATCTTTTATATTTGATTATTTAGTTAATTACTAATAGTTATAAAGGTTGATATGTAGTATGAATGAACAATCCTAATTTATTGTTTTCGTAATCAAGTGAAAGTTTACTTTAAAAATACGCGTAAAATAAACGAAAAGTGCGTCTGCTTAAACGTTCACCTTAAGGTGTTTTCACTATAATAAATACAAGCGCGAACGGCTATTAAATTGCGAGGTTGTATTTAAACATCTAAAAATATGACCAAATCGCGTCATTTGACAGTTGACGTAGTTTATCTTCAAAGTAAATTGAGTTTTGGTCCATTGTGATAAAATTGGTTTCATTATAGGATTTACAAAAATATGATTGAAGAAACTACTCGACGAAGGTTTGTCGGTCGAATGTCGATTGGCCGCTTACGCAGCGCAGCTTACGCTTGACGCTTGTTCGTCAGTTTAATTTCATTCATTGCGAGATTCAGTTGTATTCGGAATCGTAACATTGGTGTTAGTGTTCTTAAAATTTCGATGTTTAAAGTATTTTACCTAACGTTTAAGCCAGAGTTACACATCAATATGTTGTGTTTCATTCAGCTTTAGTGCCAGTGATAAATATATTAATTTATTTTTGATTATATCGTACAAATAAAACGTCCAAAATGAGGTTGGCAGGGACCATTTTCACAAAAGTGACCAAAATGCTGGACTTTTACTCGCAGTTTAATCCTTCGCCTTTGTCTATAAAGCAGTTTATAGATTTTGGTAAGTTTTTTTGATATAAAAAAAAAATGTGGACTATTCGCACGTTTAGAGTGCAGCGTATTTTTCAAGGTTATTTTCGAATTTCGAATCGAATTTGTTTATGTTTTGTTTACTTAAATAAAAACTAGTTTGTATGTGGTGTTTGAGTTGGACTCTAATCTTAAACAATATAATAAATTGTTTTTATTACTTAAAAAGCCTTGATCATTTATTCTAGTGTAAGCATTTGGCAAATTGGCAAGTTTCCGCGGTTATTAGGATTAGAAACAGTTTAATTAGCAAATCCCTGCCAGTGTGGGAGTACACTACACTACACACACTAAAACGAGGTCTAGAATATTCAGGAATAAATTGCAAAACAAATAACTGTTTGTTAAGTATCTTGTTGATGTTTTTCTTCATTAAGAGTTTTTAAGTGTTGAATGCTCTCATCTCAATGATAAATAAAAAGAAAAAACAAAGTTTAATCACTGGCTGAATTTATGTATGTGACAAAGACTTTATTGTACGCAAAAACGAGTTTTTTTTTTTTCAGTAAGTATGAGCTGGCTTTAGTTTACACCTTACTTTTTTTTATATAATTTTTTTAATAAATGTTAGACAATTTAACTGAATATTAAATATTAATATAATAATAATAATAATAATAAAGCCTTTATTGCCGAAACTAAAATACATAATTTACTTAAAAACTAACACATCGGATCAGTGTTCGGCGTGTCTTCCGACACATAGGCCTCTCCCAGCTGCTTCCATTCATCCCTATCAATGGCCTTCCTGGTCCAGGTGGCATAAATATTAAACTTTGTATTAAATATTTCAACTTCCTTCCAATTAGCCTTAAAAATGATTATCAAACTGTTTGTGTTTTCGGTACATAACTAGCCAATTAGTAGTTTTTGTCATTCATAAAGCAGTCAATGACCTGGATTAGTTTTTATGTCAGTGCTTGCATATACTTACCTAAACAACTTTTCTGTACACTCCACAGCTATTTTAAAATTGATTTCTAATCATGGACTATGTGTGCTATCTTTGCATATAAGTTGTTTATTTATGTATCATTTGTTATTCACATACATACCTAATATCATAGTATCATGCACATAAATGCTTCAACTAAAATTATCTAAAGATCCAGTAATCATCCACATTCATTAAATTTTCTATCTGAAAGCAGTGTGTATCAACAGTCAGGAGTTCAAGACACATTCTCTTTAGAGTTTGTTCCTAAATCATTTCACAGCTACCATAATGAAAAATTTGTATGCTGAAATAAATGCATAAGGGAGCTTTTATCACAATTCACCTGGGTCTCTGCATACATATCTCTCTACATAAGTAAAATGAGAAGATATGTTCTTACAAGTTATAACAAGAGTCGAATTATCATGTTACGGGCGGAACAACTTGAGAGAACTGTAAAGTAATTTCATACAAAGCCTAGGCGGGAAGTATTTATTTTTAAACATGGTATCTGTGTTTATGAACAGGCTAAACAGCTGAATTATGTTTTTTATGAGTGTTGTATTTTTCATTTCAATGCATATGTTTGACTAAAGGACTATATGCCTAGCCATACTGCTGCACTATACATGAAATTTAGAAGAAAAAGAACCAAAATAAAATAAAAGATAGATTTGTGAAACATGTTATGTCTCATTATTTTTAATGTGGATTCACCACAATTTCAAATAATGCAAAGATCGACACACAAAGCATAAGGAAAAAATCGAAATGTTATTTGGCGTGAGGGTGGTGGAAAGTTTCAATTTTTCTTTGTGCATTGATCAAAGGTACTCATCCTAGGTATAATAATAACCATGGTACTTGCTAGTTCTTAGTGTGCCTCTATGTAACTCTACGTTTATATGTATAACAATGGATCCAGTGTCCGCAGTTACAAAATGAGTAACACTACACCATGCCGGAGGTATTAGATTACATGAAGTGTTGTTGTTCTAGAATGCACTGTAAAATTCCTTATAACTGTACCCCGGGGTTTTGGGTGCACAAATGATTTAGCGCCTACTGTCGGTCTATGGCAGTGTTTTTAGGGTTCTGTACCTAAAGGGTAAAAACAGGACCCTATTACTGAGACTCACCTCTATCTTCAATAATGTATTAGAAACCAAAATCATACCACACCAATGGACCACGTCTACTATAATTTTGATACATAAAAAGGGGGACAGAAATGATGTCGGAAACTACAGGCCAATAAGTTTAACATCAAATATATATAAAACTTTCTCTAAAATCATTCTAGCCCGGATAACTAAGGTACTCGATGAGAACCAACCACGAGAACAGGCCGGATTCCGAAGCAAGTACTCAGTGGTTGACCACGTTCATGTGGTGCGGCAAATATTCGAAAAGTACAAGGAATATGATCTACCAGTGTATTGCTGCTTCATAGATTACTGCAAGGCCTTCGATTCTTTGGATCATAATAAAATTTGGAATGCATTGAAGAAACAAGGAGTGGAAGATAAATATATTAGAATAATAAAAAATATCTATACGTGGTACAGCAAGGGTGAAATTAGAAAAAGAAGGAGAAATCATCAAAATAGAAAAGGGTGTACGACAAGGGGACCCACTCTCACCGAAATTATTTACTGCAGTGCTTGAAGATGTCTTCAGAAAATTTGAATGGCAGAAGTGTGGCCTAAGAATAAATGGCGAACAGCTAACAAACCTAAGATTTGCGGATGATATCATTCTGTTTGCAAAGTCTTCCCAAGAGCTTCAGAAAATGCTAACTGATCTTGACATACATAGCAAAGAGGTAGGCTTAAATATGAATACATCAAAAACTAAAGCAATGACTAACAGAGAGAAGGAAATACTCATGGTAAATAACATACCCATTGAATATGTGGATGAGTATACATATTTAGGCCAAATAATCAAAATAAACAATATGTCAAGCAAAGAAATTGAGACACGAATAGGGCATGCTTGGAAGAGTTACTGGTCATATAGGGAAATAATGAAAAACAAAACAATAAGCAGCACAGTTAAGGGAAAACTATTCAACACCTGCATACTCCCCATCCTAACATATGGATGCCAGACATGGGCGCTCACAAAGTCACAACAAACCAAGCTTCGTACCTGTCAGCGAAGCATGGAACGAAGTATGATGGGAACAAGGAAAATAGACAAAATCAATCATAACATAATCAGAAAATCTACAAAGACCCAAGATGTGGTGTTAAAGCTAAGAGCACTAAAGTGGAAATGGGCTGGCCATGTAATTAGAGGAGGGGATAAGTGGAACAAAGTAGTAACACTATGGTATCCAAGAGAAGGCAAGAGAAAGAAAGGAAAACCCTTCAGGAGATGGGAAGATGATCTGACTAAGACAGCTGGCAAAACCTGGACTAGACTGGCAAGGAAAAGAGAAGATTGGAAAGTGTCGGAGGAGGCCTTTGCCAAAGGGCACACAGATACACAATAAAATAAAAATATTTGTATAAATGAACTATACCTAATAACATGTATCTGAGAAACGGCTATAAATAAATAAATTACTGAGACTTCGCTGTCCGTCCGTCAGTCCGTCCGTCCGTCTGTCACCAGGCTGTATCTCAAGAACGGTGATAGCTAGACAGTTGAAATTTTCACAGATGATGTATTTCTATTGCCGCTATAACAACAAATACTAAAATAAAATAAAATAAATATACAACAAACTTGTTATAGATTAACCCTTCATGCGCGAGTCGGACTCGCACTTGCCCAATTTTTCAAGCTGCGGGTCGCGACCCTCAGGGGGCCGTGGCATATATCCAGGGGGTCTTTTTCAAGCATGTACATTTAATAAAACAGCAATGATTCTCAGATATGTTCATTTATTATAAAACGTCATGTATTTCTTTTTTTTACGTTTTTTTATATTTTTTGCAAAGTAGTAAACTACCTTCTGAATTTGCGTTTTAAAACTCATACGCATGACTGATTGAATGATAGGCGAGTGCGTTCCAAATCTGTTAAATAAGAGTTGGGTTCTAAGTTTAATAGCACAAACTGAGTTTTAGTGCCTTATCACACTTGCGATTTGCGAGCGAATTTTGTATGGCGGCGATCACGCAGCGAGTTCGCCGCGGCGCTTATTTGTATAGAAAACTCGCTCGCAAATCGCAAGTGTGATAAGGCCCTTAGGGGGTCGCGAAGGAATTTTGATGGTCATTAAGGGCCGTGACACCAAAAAGTTTGAAAAACACTGCTAGCGTCAAATCATGCCGAAATCTCTGGGGTATGCTTACAACAAATATAGGTACATACAGGATGCTTGACAGATTGTGTGCTAAAATAATAGTTGCTAGCTTGAGACACTTGCAACGTATTTTGAGCCAATTAGATCTAATTAATGCTTAATTTTACGCGATGTAAGTTAACGTAATAACGTCGCGGCCGCTCAGGCACAGCATTAAGGCCCCCATACATGACCAGGTTTACCTTCCGTGGCATCACTTAAGGAGAACTTAAAAAAGTTATGGCTTTTAGATCCCTGATCTCGTCGAAGTTAATTGATTAGAGTGATTACTTCATATATATGATATTTGTTTATTTATATTATGATATATATGTAATTATATCTATATGTATTATATTTTGGAATTACACATATTTTATTATATTAAGACTTAGTCCTTAGTGTATCTGTGCATACTAACTTGTTCGTTGTCTATCTTCTTGGATATCCCATTATTTTCTCATTTGCTCAAAGGTTAACTGGAAGAGATCCCTTATAGGGATAAGTTCGCCTTTGTACATGTTTTATTTTTATCTTTTGAAGTTTTGTGAATTGTCTTTGTGTACAATAAAGTGATTACATACATACATACATACCTTCAGTTCCATCTGATCGGACTTAAATCCGTACCGTGTATGAATGAAACGGCCTTAAGGTCACCACTAGAGATGCAACGGATAGTTGTTTGGCCGGATACCGGATATTCGGCCTAACCACCGGCCGAATATTCGGTATCCTGCCGCCGGATATTCGGCCGGCGGAACTATACCTACATTTTGAGTTTTACAGGTGCAGGTCGCGCAGGTTTTGTCTTGTTTCATAGTAAACGTTCGCGCGGACACATTTCTAGGTTCGAAACGAGTTTTATTATGTCATTACGAAGTAACTTCGTTCAATAGTACCTACACGTGCAAATCCTATCTAGTAGTGCAGTACATTCCAGTTTTACCCCAAAATCAAGCAAGTTTACTATCCGGTATCCGGCCGGATATTAAAATAAGGGCCGGATAGGCCGGATACCGGATAGTAACCGAATATTCGGTGCATCTCTAGTCACCACGCTTTACGGCGGCCGGATGGACTGAAGCGATTCAATCACATCGGCCTGTTCAGTTTTGCCTTCTCATGTATGCCTTAACTCCGGATAAGTAGAGGTCGTGGGTCAGATCCCCACCTGCAATGTAGTGGATCGCGTCAAATTTTGGATTTATATTTAGCCTTTCAAAATCACACGTGTTTTAAGATGTCTCATTATGTAACAGTTGCATAAACTATTGCTAAGCCATTAATATCAAGGATATTAATCACAAAATAAGGAAAACGTTGTGCGTCATTTATGAATTGAACAATATTACGCATGCATCTAGGTCAGATGTGAGCTGGGGCACAGTAGATAATATACACATTAGATGAAGATATGATAAAGATAAACAAATCGATCTAGTCCTAAATTAAGCTCAAGAAGGCTTGTGTTATGGGTACCAGACGACGATATACATACTTATATAGATAAATATATACTTAAATACATAGAACAACCATGACCCAAGCACAAATATTCGAGTTCATCACACAAATATTTGCCCTGGCCGGGATTCGAACGCGGGACCGCCGGCTCAGTAGGCAAGCGCTTACAAACTAAGCCAACCGCGTCGTCAGATAAGGAATTATTTTATCAACAAAAATTTGAATTATTGTTTAGGCTGCATTTTACACCATGCATTTAAGGATTAATGTTGTTAGTATTAACCTGCTCCACATGACAGCTGTTGCTTAATATTGTTAAATGAAATAGCGTAACCTATGCTACATTAACCAAAACGTGTTATAACCAGATAATAACGATCTGTTCCAATAAACGAACAGATGGCTGGACATTAATGAAATAAAACCAAACGTCGTAACCACCATACGTTACTCTGGCGGTTACAGCCTTTTAATTTAAATTGCTGACTTATAATATAAGTTAGATAGCAAAATGTGACGTCACTGAAATAACAAGTCTAATGTATTTTTATTTATTTATTTATTTATTTATATTATAATGTCTTATGTAATTAGATTATACCACTAATAGCGTTAAATACAATTAATTTTCACAATTACTGGGGCCAAAAGAGTAGCTCAGGATAGGAAGCCTGGCAGGCCCAATAAGAGGCTTAAAAAAATATTTTTTTCATATTATGACAGATATATTGATAATTTTAACAATCTTTTTGAAATATTATACTAACAGCTATTTCATACTTTCATTGAATGCAGTCGAAAATAAGTGAAAAAAAAAACAGTTTTTTGCGTGAATTTTGACAATTTATTAGTCTTTCGTTTTTTAGGGTTCCGTAGTCAACTAGGAACCCTTATAGTTTCGCCATGTCCGTCTGTCCGTCTGTCCGTCCGTCCGTCCGCGGCTTAGCTCCGTGATCATTAGTACTAGAAAGCTGAAATTTGGTATGAGTATGTGTATCTATAACGCCGACAGAACGGTAAAATAAAATTTAAAAAAAAAATTTTTTTCGGGTACCTCTCGAACACCTTAAGTGGGGGTGAATTTTTTTTTTCTTTTCAACACTGGTGTGTGGGGTGTCGTTGAATAGGTCTTGAAAAAATAATAGGGGACTTCTAACATTATTTTTTGATTAAGTCAGCAGTTTTGTAAATATTCGCTCCAAAAACAAAAAAAATAGTGTCCCCCCCCCTTTAACTTTTCAACCACGGGTCAAAAAAATTCGGGAAAATTCATGTTAATGAGGCCTTATAAGTACTTTCAATGAAAACTATATTGAACAAAATAGGTCGGGCCGTTTTTGAGTTATCGCCAAATTTCATATTTTTTCTTTAAAAGGTCGTAAGTTGATTTCCAGAAGGTAATAAGTGATTACAGTTTCTAGGGCGTTTACGACCTTTTTAGGGTTCCGTACCCAAAGGGTAAAAACGGGACCCTATTACTGAGACTTCGCTGTCCGTCCGTCCGTCCGTCCGTCCGTCCGTCCGTCCGTCCGTCTGTCACCAGGCTGTATCTCAGCAACGGTGATAGCTAGACAGTTGAAATTTTCACAGATGATGTATTTCTATTGCCGCTATAACAACAAATACTAAAAATAAAATAAAATAAATATTTAAGGGGGGCTCCCATACAACAAACTTGTTATAGATTATATATATGTATAGGTACGGAACCCTTCATGCGCGAGTCGGGCTCGCACTTGCCCAATTTTATTATAAAGCTTAAAATCTTTCTTAACGTAAACCTCGGGCTTAAAACAGCAGTTTATTGTGAAGGATGAGCAACTACGGAACCCTACACTGAGCGTGGCCCGACATGCTCTTGGCCGGTTTTTTTAAATGGCGTTGATATACTGCTCACAAAGCCACTAAATTTAAAATAAAGTCATGTTTCTAATCAATTAACTGTAGAAGATCAAAGCACAGATAAATACAACCGGAAGCAGAATCAGACTTTTTATTATTCAGACCTCATTTTTGATAAACAATCGTACTAAGTAAAAAAAACATTTACATATGTTGTATTCGAAAATGTCGTATCTGTCTATCCTTAAAGATAACTTGAGTCATTCATTCGGAGCGTTTATTTTGAACCGTATTTGGCCCAGTTTAAATTGTTCTACTTTTGTTTGATGGTTCACCCCGACGCAGAAGTCTTTAAGAGAGAGAGAGACCTTTTCTTAGCCACAAAATAAAATACTACAAAAGGTTAATCCCTTTAGATTTTCGCTTATACAGCTTGAAAACTGTGTAAATTTCGATGCAATTGGCAGTCTTACCTTACCTTACCTTTGCGACTGAGTATGACCAAGTATGACCCACCCATCATTAAAAACATGGACTTGAATGGAAGCGTTCCTATGCAGATACGGATAGATCCTTCTAAAATTCTAGAGTTCTATAATTAGGAATTATACCTGTATAATGCTTAGTTACGTATTGAGAAGATCTCTTCTCTATCTAGTAACAGTAACACAGACCTGTAAAAATAAATGTAATGAAAGGGCTGCGGAGAGAGGAACCTCCTGACGATGCGCCCCGTGTCTAAGAGTACCACCTTCTGAATCTGGCCCTTGATCCAGCCATAATGTAATGACTTAACCATAAAACGCCTTTCCTCTTCCATTATGTTCCCAGAAATTCTCATCCGGTAGTATTCAAGTTCATCCGCTGCACAATTCAAAAAGAGCTTTAAATCGCCATGCAGACTGGCATTTCAGACACAGAGCAGCTGCAAAAAGATTGGAATTGAAACGCGTTTGTTTCTTACTTAGTCTCTTTTAATTTTGAACAGACTAGGTTAGTTGAGTAAGGTCGTAGTTGCTCAAGTTCCTATGATGGCTTTTACGACATTTTCACGTTGTTGCAACTGTCGTATACGCCAGTATCATCTCTAGGTCAATGTTAACTGATCTCGAGCTATCTGCCGCTATATATAGATTCCCCTGCTTCCTCTTTACTAAATTAGTTTCTAGAAATATCCACTGACCGTCTAACGTCAGTTGTTTGTTTATGTGGGTAGTTTATTGCAATCTGATGACTTACTGCGATTTTGCATGGTCTAAGTATTGCCAATTATCAGGTGTTTGTTTCCAAAAGACCTTATTTAAAAAATAAAGTCAATTTGCTTGTTAAAACCACTATAATATTAACCAAATGTAACATATACTTTATATAATTGGTACAATATATTTATATTGACTTATTTTTAAATCTATTTTTCGGTTAATTTTTGTGTTGTGTTGTGTTATAAATTCACCAAATGTAGAGAAAAAATTCAATACATGTGACCCACAACAATGCACCAGACAGACAGTTTTTCTGTTAATCTGTTGTGTTGTGTTATTAATAAATTCATCAAATGTAAAGAAAAAATACATGTGACTCACAACAGTGCGCCAGAGATACAAATGTTTTTAGGATTGGCTCAATGACCCCAAAAAGTATTGGTTTACGTTCCATACCTAACGAACAGTGTAGTGCAGGATTCTTTTTTATGAGATACGTCACGTCACGTGTACGTCATAAAACTTTGTTTTGGTTTCAATTTATGTTTTTCTGTTACTGTGATACAAAAGTTTAGTCATTATTATTAAGTTCATATTTTACGAATGTTAGTGGTGGAGTGACTAATACGAAACTCAGAATTATTTGAGAACAACAAGAGCTTAAAATTCACATCTTTCTTATCTTTATCTTATGTCAGGTCAGATCTTAGTACTTGTATCACATACCGTACTAGATTTTTGAATGTGTTAGATTTTCATACTCATAGCTCGGACTAACTTTTGACCAATTTCGGATTGTATTTGGCAATATAAATTATATTTTTAAACGGTTTTTTTCCTACTGAATGCGCTCCTGGTAACGGCACCGGAATGTGATCGGCTTGCGTGGCGATGGGCGACTGTGTGTTATTTATAAATGTAACCCAAAATTTACCAAACATTTTGTGAGTATTTCAATTAGATTCTTTCTTAATTCTTGTTTTGCGATGATTAGTCCGAGCTATGCCATATCCAATCTGAGGTCAAGTATGACGATCTATTAAGTAGGTACGGATTAAAATCACAACAAACACTGCTCTTAGGATTCTACGGCAAGATTACATTAGAGCAAAGTTTGTTTTTAACGCAAAAAATATCTCGAGTGTGTCAATGGAATCGCATACGCCATTGGGACGTCTTGTTGCGTTGGCAACTTACACTCGAGGCTCTGACCTGTGTTGTGTATATAGGTAGATAAGATTAGCGTCTATTTTTTTAACAGAAACTACTGGAAATATATACCAACGTCTTAGACATTTGTTCGCATTTCGCAAACATAGTAAAGAAGTAAAACAAGTAAATCGTATTAAAGTCCAAAAAATAAGAAATGGGAGGAATTCCGTCTGCAAGGTGTTGTGTTCTTTCATTTTCGGTTAGTCGACCCAGAAGTTATGTACGTTACATGACGCCGAATCTAACGTGTTAATGTTATTTTTTAGTTCTGTTCATAGCGTAAAGGTTATGATTATGAGCCACAGTTACCTGTTAGTTGAATATGTAGGGAAATGCTGTAACCACCATTTCAGTTTCCTTATCACCCTTTTTAGAAGCCACCTTGATACCTTAATAAGGCAGGTCATAACGCGTAATGGATTAGACATTGAGCTCTTGGACAGGAGCCAGAATTTCCTCTGATCATTTGGAAAGCGTTGCTGTCTGTGTTACCAGGCATACGTCACCAAAATAGCGCATGCGTTACAAATTTCGTTCACACTTACGATGTTCCTTTGTTTTGGTGGATCGTGATTCGTGACGAGGCCTTGACCGAGAATGATAGAGATATTTATTTATAGGTGATATGGTATTGAAGTTTTTAATGATATGTCTGTATCAAAACATACCTATGAAATATCGCTCGCAGTATCTCCTGACGCTTGCATTTCTTCTTCTGCTTCATCATTGACGGTATCATTTTCTTCAATATCTACTTCATCGTGTCTACTTTATTTATTTTCAGTGTCTATTTCAGTTTAAATCTTGTAATTTTCTTTCCCATGTACTGTTCTATTTTCACTATTTATTTCAAGTTCCTCTTCTTCGTCATAATTAATAAATGCGACCCTCAAACCTTCAACATAAGAGCGTACTCCCATCTGAAAGGCCGGTAACGCACTTGTAATCTATCTGGTATCGCGATTAGGGCTTTCGCCGAACCTTGACGAAGACTTAAAAAACCCAGACCACAGACAACCCCCACTAGACGGAGCATGTAAGGCGACCCGCGCTCACCAACGATATGGTACGGCAGAACATTAAAGTATGAACACGGCGGCCACCGTTTAGTTGCGTCCTTGTTTATGATCCATGCGTACGTCAACGAAAAAAGAAATTAAATAAATAACATGGTAAATTGTAGTGTTAAGTGGTGTAGAGAGACCTCATAAACATGAACGCAACTAAACGGTGGCCGCCGTGTTGATACTATAATGATCTGCCGTACCATATCGTTGGTGCGCGCGGGTCGCCTACGGGTCGCCTTACATGCTCCGTCTAGTGGGGGTGGTCTGTGACCCAGACATTTGGCATAAAACGCATTTTTTTCCCCGCAGATGGTTATAGGATACGTTTTACCTGACTACGATAATGAAAACATTTTCGGACGACGTTGCGGGCACCTTCCAATGTCTTTTACGACCCTTGTTGCTTTTAATTATGCAAATGTCAGTGATAAATCGATAACAACACATTAGAAATAAATGCTATCAATTATAGAATTGATGAGGCATGTGCAAACTGTTAACGATATTGACAATCAATTCAATTACAGTATTTACTTAGCTATTGAGCAATGCAATTGCAGTTTATACTCTTGATACTGTCACTTTAATTGAAGTGTTGTTCCATTTCTAATTACTTACTTAATCTTTATTATACGTGTGAAAAACAAATCGTACAAAAAACGGATTTAATGCCATTGGGAATTCTCTACCAATTAACCTTTGGGCACAGCAGATAAATTGTGGGTTGTGGGCATTATGCTGGTAAATAGGTCATACAAGGATTTTTCTAATTTAACTTGTTTCGGGGCTAGCTTGATCTTGAGGGAAGGCAGTATGGTAAATTAGTTGGATGTAAAACCAGTTCGGTGAGGAGGAATGGAAAGAGAGAAATTGACAGAAGAGGAATATTGACGAAATAAGTCTTGAGGCATTCGGTAGAATTCGATTCTATCAATGTTGTTGGGCTTCTGCACAATAGCCTGGTAGCGTCAAAAATGAAAAAAAAAAACTAACTGTACCAATAAAACTAGTTTTATTCTAATTCCATCAAAGTAAATCTTGTTTACTAGAACATAATAGGTCTCGACCATCCGCAACATAGGCAAGTGCCCTTGAATACAGGAAGTGTTTGTGTGATTATGTGAACTTAACACGGTCTGAGTGTGTGGCTGTCTGTCTATCGCATACTAAACATGTGCTATCACGTCCTATGTCACCTTAAAGCTTGGCCTTATTAATTCCTAATCCACATTCCTAATTCATTCAAATTATCCTATTTACGATTACCTTTGATGGGGTGCAGACGCCGCAATATCAAAGAGACAATAAGTACAAAAATCACCAAGTTCCGTATTTCATTATTTTTACCGTAAGAACTTTGGGATATATTTTACAGCCAAGTCAATTTTAGCTAGTATAGTATCACCTATTGAACAACATCGAAAATTTACGGATCCCCAATTAGTAATAGTTTAGTTTACGAATAAATAATGATTTTCGCGTAACATCAAATTTATAACACGCCGTAGCCGCATGGTGCATGAATCATGACAAAACATACATTTTCGTACCTTCCGCTTAAAACTGCCGAGGATAATTCTAGGTAATCTAGTACAAAGGACTCCACAACGCTATTCATAAAAATAAAGCCGCTAGCATAATGCATTTGTAAGAACTTTTGTTTTGTTCGGAATAACAAAGAACTGTTGGGGACTTTTAATTTAGGATATTAAATAGGTTTTGTCGCAAATGAAATTGTATGCTCGCTGGAGTTGAAACATGTTTGTCTAGAAGCTACTAAATAGATCATTCTATCCATCCATAGAAGTTTCGGTAACCTGTACGTCTAGTATAACTGTGACACGCGACTCTTTGTCGCGCGGAAAATACTGCCTGTCACTTTCTTTTCAATACCGTGTGAGCAAGACAGGTGACACTAAGTCGCGTGACAAACGAAGTCGCGGCAAGCTATGCTAGTTCTGATGTAGGCCTGAGCAGTTCCTTAAGAATCGCACCTACTCATATTCATAGGTGACGATATCTTCTGATCAAATGAACATCTCCCCGTTTGCTCAATACATTTACTCAGTAAAAATAGTGCAAAATCTTTAGCAATAGCTCTAATCAAGTAAAAGCGCGAATAGTAGTAAAAAGACAAGTTTGTTTTGTATGGACTTCGCACTTTATGATAATAGTGTTATTGTCACGAGATTTTACTATCAGACTGTTTGTTTATTTATTCACTTTACAATTTCTGGAAAAGGCGCAGTTTTTAGACCAAACAGCATAGTTCGGAATTCATATCACCCTCGATTGGTTCTTTAAAGTGGTTAATTTTAAAGCGTCGTAAATTTATGAGGTAAAGAAAAGTCTATTAGAATGCATTGTATTGCAAATATACAATTTGAATAAAAACTAAAATCAAATTTATATAATTTAGTAAAGAAGTAAATTCATTAGAAATATTTAAAACCAGGAAAACACGGCACGGCAAACCCAGTATGGTGAATCAAACATGAGACACTTGGGAAACTATTTGGCATAAAGCCCGTCAAACATACAAGTCACACAACAGCACGTAGTCGTATGACGTATGACACACGTGCATAAAGTACATACAGCTATTCTTTCCTAATGACTTCTTGCCCTACAGGGCAAGCCTAGTGACATCGAATGCTTAAGTGCTTTGATGATTACTTAAGGTGAATGTTCACAATGACAATGTGGTGACAATGACGATCTAATGAATGAATATTATTGGAAATTTGGTACCTATATTTCGTCGTATTTACATTTTACTCTTCCACACAGGTCAGACTATACTTTTACTACCAGAAGCATTAAGCAAGTATTGTTAGATTCATTCGTAGTTTTCAAACTGCGTACCATCTTATTTTTCTTGTTTAATTCTATGTAGTATAACCATAGATACCACTACGCTCCAGAACTCAAATAGTTGATGTACTTCAGAAGTCGGCCAGGTTGAAGTGGACTGGGCTGGTCGTATATACCGCATGCTGAGCGAATTGTGGGTGAGAATTATCACCGAGTGGATACATAATAATTCCAAACGGACACAAGGCAGACCTCGCCGGCGATGGCGGGACGGGTTGGACTCCTTTTTGGGAGAAGTATCGGGATAACTGGATGAAATGGGGGGAGATCATTGCCGAGCAGTGGGGAACAGGCTCCTAACCTATGTAACTCGCATACATTTAACTTTCTTGATCATAGGAGAGACGATTTTTATTTTTTCGGCTATGTATGCCCCGTTTATCGACAGTTAGCCATTTGTACCTATTGTCTTAAGTCATCACAAAATAACTTCAAATTACCTACATAAAACATGCGTTTTATGTAATTTGAAGTTATAAATACAATATAAAACAATATATATAAAAAAGCAAAATAAAAGTTTCAAGACCGTCTCTGCGAATAAACTCCCTTTAAGCGTTTATCAAGCAATGATAACTTAATTTAACAAATTGATCGCAGCTTGAGCGCACCTCGAACGAGGTCACACACAAGCAATGTGAATAAAGACATTTTACCGGATTATGGTCATACCAATAAATAGCAATTGAACGTTTTTTTATCAAATTATCATTTAATTTTCACTGTTGATTCAAAATATTATGTATGAAGGAATATCCATGCTATTTAGGTACTGCAATTTAAACGGAACTAGATTTGATTTGAACTTACATTTTATTCACTTCTAAGTATGGAATGCAACACTGCATGGATATTTTGTCATAGTAAAACCGGTTATAACCGGTTATTTCAAAAGTACAATGACCGTTTACATGCCCTACTTCTAATCATATCAGTGAGCGAATATTCCAGAACTTACTAATCAATAAAGCGTAGAACGTGCTGTTTATTCTCATTGTTTTTACGGTCCACTTTGTCTATCTCGTCACGTACGCAGCTCGTAAACAATTGCACTAACAAGGCTTGTTTATGGCCGTAAAGCCAGTCTGATATATGAAAGAGGAAAACAACGACACGACGATATGTAAAGGATATCATTCAATAACAATCCCATCGTAGTACCTAGTATACGCCATACCCTTTCTGAAAATAAGATAAACCGTTACAAAACGCACCTAAACCTAAAAGTATGGATTCTACTAACTTAATGTAATATTTAGGACACATCAGAAAAAAATGTATTATGCACAGAAAAAAAACAATGTTACTTTTTTAAAAGCTTTTATTTAACTTGCAAATGCATGTATGTATGCAAGTATGTTTGTTCGGGTGGAATCTTGCAACTCAATTTTGAAGCAGATATGGTCAACCGATTGAGCTGAAATTTTGCATACTTACTTAACTTTGATGACAATACAATAATATGGTACCATGGGGCTGCTCTGATGATGGAGCCGGAAGGTGGCCATAGGAACTCTATAATAGAAAATGCAATCCTACCGAGTTTGGGCTCTTTAGAATCGTCTCAGTGAGCATTTGATGGATATCCAAATAAAAGTACAGTCGGCTATAAAAGCTTGTCACTAAAATGAAATTTTTGACATAAACTTATACATACATCTATTTATGCCTAGAACTTCGAATGAACACGCCTAGAACGATAGTCTTCATACAACAGATTTGCAAAGGATGAAGAATTATCACTCCTGTGGCGCGGAGATAATCCCATTAGCGGGTTATACTCCCACACCAAGTCCGACTCACTGGTAGTGAGGGCTAAACGGCCCTGATGCATTAAAATATGATGCAGTAATGTAAAAAAAAAGGTGATGCCGGTTTTGGTTTTATGTGTGCGTGTCTACGAACAAATCATAGATACGTTTTTCTTGACATATTGACGTTGGTACAGATGCCCATACGGACGAAACTGAGCCTGTCAGGCCGCGGCTCACTAAAACTGGCTTCACTTTGAAGCGCTAACTAGGTATCTTGGTGTATTTGGGTCAATCACCTATTTTCTGCCACTCGTTGCCATGGTGATGTCCTCTGGGTCACTTTAAAACTACGATTTTCCGTGGTTATATTTTTGCAAAAGCTTTGTGATTTAAGCAGTTATACGCCCATTCTTTGTAAACTATCTCCTGAAAATACCAGTAATATAAATTATCAACACTTTTCTTAGAAGTTTAATCACAATGGTCCCCGGGGTCACGGCTAATAACAGCAAGAAAAAGTTGATCCACCCATTTATTCTAAGGCCTAGGAGCATAGAAGCATCTACTATACTATGCCCTTTACTAAGCGTATTGCTTTGCAATGTAGATATGTAAATACATTAGTACGTGGCCCGCGGCGTGTTTTACGCGTTGTGTATATGTTATATTATCCGGTTAAGTAGAGTTTGCATCCGGCATCTATAGCGTCTCATGCGCATGAGGTGTAACCTTATTCGGTTGTATGTATGTGTGCGTACTGAGCGGTTGAATTTAGTTTGCACCTAGAGTCTATGACATCGCTTACGAATGAGATGCAAACTGAACTGAACCGAGTTATGTGGGCGTAAATATGATGCATAATGCACTTTGTGATAAGATTTCAGTGTGAATTAGGTTATGGCAGTGACGCATGTTGTACTGACGCGTGTCTAAAAATAATGTGTACGAGTATTCCTTGATGTGTTTGATCACCTTCAAGACCGTATCCGCAACGTTGAGGTAAAGAAATACACCCGTGGCACTGCGAGCTAGAGTTTGTTTCAAAATGGCCGAAATTTCGTTTTTTTTTTCTACCAACATAATTATGTCCAAAATATTGTTTTTTTTTACCATCTGTTCTCGCGTAGCGGCCACATTTCTCAACAGATTCTCGTAAAATTTATGAGCAGGTTAAATTTTTTTTATCTAGTCAGTTTTTCGGATTTTTAAATACCGAAGATTTGGGCGTTGAAAACGCAGAAAGACATGTTTCAGCCATTAAACCACAAGTTATGTTTTAGGACAGATATTGAATAAATAGGTAAAATAAATAAATAAATATCGGACAACTTCACACAAATCAATCTAGTCCCACAGTAAGCTCTAGTAGGCTTGTGTTATGGACACTAGACGACGATAACATACTTATATAGATAAATACATACTTAAATACAAATAACAGTCATGACCCAGGCTCAAATATTCGAGTTCATCACACAAATATTTGCCCTTGCCGGGATTCGAACCCAGGAACGTCGGCTCAGTAGGCAATTACTTAACCACTACGCCAACCGCGTCGTCAAGATAATAATTTCTTGCTTTTATCTATCTACTACCTAGCTTTTGCCCGCGACTACGTCCGCGTGGAACTTGGAAGTATGGAAGCAACCTCGTACGACACGCACGATAGATATCCACCTAATCACCTTAATTAATAAAAGGGATTATTAAAAGCGCCTAAGCAAATGTAAGAGCAATTGTGCTTTTGGTCTAATCATTACATTTCCTACAGGGTCATCAATGTCATCATAAATTATTTACTCACTTTTCAATCTTTTTAGTGATAATTTCCAGGACGAAAACTATCCTATGTCCTTCCTCGGATCTTAAACTATCTCCATGCCATATTTCATCAAAATCGATTCAGCGGTTTAAGCGTGAAGAGGTAACAGACAGACAGACACACTTTCGCATTTATAATATTAGTATGGAAGTATGGATTCTATCTATACTATTATACAATTCTAGATTTGTATTCAAAATCAGCTTTCTATGGAGAGGACTCATGATTACAAGCAAAATCTTAATAGCGTGATGCAGGATCGTCTTTTGTTTTGTATGGGCGCGCCATACCAGTCTGGCGCCATCTGTCGGGCATAATTTCCATTGTCTCATCACGTCGAAACGGCTGGCCAAATTTTAACCAATTTCGGTACAGGGATAGCTGGACATCCGAAGATGGTTATAGGATACTTTTTACCCGACTACAGTTTAAAAGAATGGCATGTATTTAAATCGATATCTGTATATTCCCTTTATTCGATCAAAATATTTGAAAGCTTCACCAAAAATACTGACTTGCGCATTAATTATGCACACTAAATAATGCGAATTCAATATACTATTTAAAGGTATGTTGTGTTCGCATCAAGTAGGGCGTACACTATTGATATTGTTTATTATATTACCATTTAAGCTTGCCTGTGTAACGCTCAGTTTTGTGATCCTAATATAAAAAAAAAGGTATTTGCAACACTGTTTTACTGGATATAAAAAAAAACTAACCTAACCTAACCCGGCCGAGTCGGATCTTAGTGTGCAGTGCGAGGATAATTAGTGTGCAAGTCAGTATTTTTGGTGAAACTTTCAAATATATCTGATGTACGAACCATATTTTTGGTGTGAATTCGGTTAAAAAGGTCATCTCGATTTGTATGATGTTTAAGTTTTGTTTGTACAGCATTCGTTTTTCTGGTATGCATTTAGTTAATTAGTGGAGTTACCTAGTGTACTGAAAAATTATACAGATGTGCATTTAAATATATCCCTAAAAGAATTACGCGTACGAAGTTGACACCTTCTAGTGTTTGCATAAATCTCGTGAATCGATTGTTGTTTCTTCGTGTTTTGACGTAAACGTGAGACTGTTTTAGAGATTCACACTTATTTCACAACAAGCGTTAAATGTTGTTGCCACGAACAAATATCTGAGGACATAACACCTTTGATGACGTTTAGTTAGCATACCTATAGGGTTACCTAACTTATAATAGGGTTGTTAACTAATGTTGAATATACACTCCCCCTCCCATACAGTTGGCCCCTGCGATACAGGCTTGCCTAGTGTTTGGACCATGAATATCCTGTACCTTAATAGTATTTAACCATAAGATGAGCATCTCATGTGGCTATATATGTTTTTTTGTATTTTTGCTTATCTTATATTAATAAACCTTTTATTATTTCATTTTTTTTTCATTTTCATACAACCTACTATAGGTATATCTATACAAATAGCTCCATTTGTCTTGAAAAAAAGACAAAAAGAAGTTCTTTTTTAAATATGTTACTTAGAATAGAAGGTATGTAAGTAGGTACGCAAATTTTATGATATTTTTAAAATCCAAAGGAAATTTTGAATTTGTTTTCAGAATCCTCATAATTCAACAAATCAATAAGTGTATGACAGCTTTGAATGCACTTTTTCACGGTGAAAATGGCAAATTACTTATTGTCTCCATACAAATATTGGTACCCAACCCACAGAATGACGTCACAATGTAGGTGGCCATTTGTATGGAGCGTTTTAGCGCTCCGTAGGAATGTTGAACTTTGACGGTCATTTCTGACTTTTAGAGCAGTCTAAGTGCAGTTAGCATCCCCATACAAAATGTCTTCTAAAAATATTTTGAATTTTCATAATTCAAAGAACGTTAGTTACACGAACCGATGGATGCTGTATTTTTTATTATTATTGCTTGAGTGGTTTCGACACCATTTCACTGCACATGAAGGCATTTTTAAAAGCTTTTATTTAACTTGTAATGTATGTATCTAAGTATGTTTGTTCGGGTGAAATCTTGCAACTCAATTTTGAAGCAGATATCGTCAACCGATTGAGCTGAAATTTTGCATACTCACTTAACTTTGATGACAATACAATAATATGGTACCATGGGGCTAATCTAATCATCGAAAAAGCAATCCTACCGAGCTTGGGCTCTTTAAAATCGTCTCAGTGAGCATTTGATGGATACCCAAAGAAAAGTACAGTCGGCTATAAAAGCTTGCCACTAAAATGTCATTTTTGACAGAAACTTATTATATACACATTTGATCCCAATAAAAAACATAATCGATTGACATCCTCAAAAAAGTTGTCCAAGTACACGCCCATTTGTTATATGCCAGGTTATTGAACTTGTTTTCATCTGTTATCAATCATACCCCGTGGATTTCGGTGCATGTATGATTTGACGCCTACTGCCGGCTTAGTGTTAAATCATCCGTGCTCCGGAAACCCCGGGGTATGGTTATCATGTTCAAAACAAGTTGAGACAAATAGTTGATAAGCAAATTCACAAATATAACTTATCCATATATCTTGAATTAACTTGTTTGTTTGCGTATAATTTATTTGAAAAATAATATTGATATGCATTTTTCAAACATTTTCGATACCTATTATGGTTTTTTTCAGAAAATTATTTTTTTTTTCAATAGTGCTAGTGCATGATATATTCTAAAAAACGATAGAAATAAGTGTAGTATTCGTTCTTGTTATATATATATTGGCAGATATAAAATTTCACTATGACAATGAAAAATCGGCCCTTAACCGGGAAGTAAAGGGTTTTGAAGGAATATTTGATTTTAAATATGTATTTTAATCCTATGGTTGACTGGAGAATACCTTCATGGCATTGAGTCCGCCATTTGTAATTTTTTGTAACGTGTTATGAAGTTTAAATAAATAGGTCTTCGTGTCGCAATCCTCTTTTCTATATTTATTCTCAAGACGAGGGCAACACATTAAAGTACTTATTTGAAGTAGGGACGTACTTGTATGCATTTCGCGTAGTACTTTGATCTCCGATTGATTGCAAACGGCCATCCACTTGAGTTATTTACTTGAAGCGTATTTTTTCTGAGAAGGTATTTTCTGATAACTTATCTTTCAATGCCAGTCCAAGGCTCCTAATTGATATGATACATGATTGTTTATGCAATGATGTTCCGATCTGTATCTGTTATTAGAGCCGTTTGGTTTTTCACACGTTTCGCACCAGGATTTTCAAATTAAAATTGCGCTTCAGAATTTTATAAATACCTATCATTTAAAATGCTGAAGCGTATTAGCCATTACCCTAGGATGTGCGTTTAACCTAACCTAACCTAACATTTTTTTTATTGTAGCAGATCACATTACATTTTTCTTTCATAATTTACCTTTGTGTCAATATTTATCTTTCAGTCTTTTGCAGAATCCCTAGAATTTTCGCGAATAATCGGTTTATCAACCCTGCGACTTGCGTACATATAATGTAAATGATAGATCAATGTTGTGACCTCATATTGTACATTAATAACCATAGATATTTACATATATAACAAGCACGCTTCATCCTATATTAGTACCTATATTTATATAACAAGTAATAATATTAACTTTGCTTACGTAATGTTGTCAGATACGTCACAATTTGCTGAAACTATTATGAGTGTATTTATCAACACGATAAAAGTTGTAAATAGGTATTTATATATTAAAGTGATTATGATAAGCATTTGTATGACCCCTGCGTGATATCTGGAGATGCTACTGTTGTTTTTGTGACAAAAAACGTGGAACCCCGAATGAGAAATGTTTACGACAAGAGTTGGGCATTCTATAAGGCTATGATCCCCTTTTCGACGCTATGCGCAGCGTACAGCGTCTTTCCATATTATTTATTCTATTCATATTTTATCACTAGTATGGAAAGACGCTGTACGCTGCGCATAGCGTCGAATAGGAGACCTTAGCCTAACAAATCATCATTTTAAATGACGCACCGCAAGAATGAATCAACTGACCGTCATTCAAGAATAGGTTATTTTGAATGGCGACTTTTACAATAAATCAAAGCAGAAGAAATTGGGTGCAACTAATTTAATCGTCATTCAATAAAATCAATCTGTGATTGAATATTTTATTTTGAAATAAAATTGTTTGATTTTAATTTATTCTAACCTTCTTCAAAAAGAGGAAGTTCTCAATTGGACTGTTGGAATATTGAAATTATTATTATTACTTTAAATAATTTCAGACATTTGTTAATAACATTGTCTCTTTTTAGAAAGCTCATTAATTGACGAAGTTATTTCTGTAATTTTTACACCAAGTCTCGTACATTTTTTTTCCATAATTCTCGTCAGTTGTAACGAAATTGAAAAAAAAAGTATGATTTTGGTTTTCATGACCGTTTATTTCTAAGGAGTTTTGTAATTTTGACACGGATTTTTGTTTAAAGTAGTCACTTGTCCATTGGCTTTCAGAAAAACAAGTTATCACTATCCAAATGCAATGTATTTTTTTCATAATTAGCAGTTTCAGTTCGCAAGGCGGATTTTTTCTAAAAAATCTAAAAACTCAAATAACTCGATAACCATCAAATTTAGACCCCTATTTTACTGGGCTAAAATCATTGCAAATGCGCTCTAGTATAACCCCCTTTGTTAAGGAGTTTTTATATTAGTTTTTATATTGTCTATGTTTAATTTATCTATTTTTTGAAGAACTATTGTTTTACCAGTTGTCAATATATTTCAGTGTCAAGCTGCTGCGTTTTTGTCCTAGCTCCCTTAGCCCTTAGTTATCGAAGATTCCCGTACATTTCAATGTTCATTTCAAGGAATAGGTCGAATTTCCAATCACCCTGTATATATCTAGTGGCGGTAATGACACTATAAACAATTGACGATTTCTAACTACTCCACATACATATTCGTAGGACGACTTGTAGGTCTAACATAACATAACTATAACACGCGACGCGACAAATACTACCTGTCACTTTCTTTTCGATGCCGTGCGAACAAGACAGGTGAAGATGAATGGCGTAGCGAAGTCACGACAAGATATCGTCACCTGTAATATGAATTAATGTAACCGCCAAAATGACGAAATTGAGTTAAGGCCGTTCCCTGAGCCAGATTTGCAAAAATACCCCAAAAATTATCCTATTTTTCTACGAAACGTTGATATTAGTAAACGAGGGAAAAATATATATCATTCTTGATTATATTATCTTTAATAACACAGCATTCGATACACGATTCATAACACTTCGCTCGATACAATTAATTCCCAAAGTAACCTCCAATTCGAATTTTTACTCCAACTTTACTTGTTTTTTTTCTACGTGACACTATGAAACAAAAAAAGGAGAAAAATCAATCATAACTAAAATAGTAATTTTACAGCTTCCGAATTTCAATAATTGAAGCCAATATTTTTAAAATAAATAATCATCGACAAATTCTTACGAAAAAAGATATCGCCTTACGACCCGCAAGCTCTGTCTCCGTCACTCTTTTGAAATGTGACTGTGATGTGACAGGGACGGGTGGCCTGAGGAGGGGCTCGGGGTTCTGGCTCAGGGAACGGCCTTAAGTATACAGTTCGTCTGTAAATTTGACGATCTATCCATTGCTGTCATTAAAATTACGATATCTTGAAAAAAATGTTGGTTACATTAAACAAAAATTGACCAGTTTTTTTAGTTTTCTGTATTTATTTTGGTGTATGGCACATTGTTTGTAAATTACTTAATATCAGATTAACGTAACCACAAGTATTGGCCAAAGTTGAACAAAATTCATTAATGTAAGACTCATCGGTAAATAAATGACTCTTATATTACTCAATTTACAGCACTTTATTACTGATTGACTGTTACGTTAGCTTCAAAGCTAGATAAATATTATAAAATGGTTCTTACATTAAATGGGTTATACTTTTAGTTTTTGAACCAAATCATGTACATAATAAGGTACATAAATGATTTACATGCTCAGATTAGATAGGTAAAAAAAAATAAACGAGATTATAAGAAAGCAACCATTAAAAGTAAATTACAGTCTTATCTTGTCACAAATTGTGCTTACTGCAAGCTGGGTGAATATATAATTTAGTCAGTAACATTAAAGTTTTCGTAGTTTTAAAAGCAATGAATGCCTCTTACATTATTATTTGTCTTCCCAAGCCTCGAGTGATGACGGTTACATTAAAATTATGTACTTAATTTAGACGGACCTGGTGCTTACGTTATTTTTGTTACCAGGAACTTTGCGACCATCTCTTTCCTTTGCAGTGTTAATGAGTAGATACCGGTGAGACAACCATACATTTGCCTGTAGGAAGCAATTACAAACACTACCGCGTGCGTCTGTTTACAATTTGGTGTTGTGATGGATATGATAGCCACTTTAGTTTGTACCGACCAGCGATCGGATGCCGGTATTCGACTCCATACAAATACCGGTATTCAATTTCGGTATTTCGCTTATTATTACACATTTCTTTATTTTACTGAGCTAATTTCAAAGTTACGTACCAATACTTTAATTATATGTAATGGCATTTGAAATAAAATCTGTAATATTTTTTTGTAATTTTTATGAATACCGGGAACGATCCCTGGTTCCAACAATTCGTGACAAGGACAGTATTGTGCCTTTGCTTTGTTATACATCAATAAGTACATTTAAAAATTACGAGTTAAGTACATTAATCGCTTTACATCAGGCGATCTGTTTGCTCGTTTGCCCTCTACGACATAAAAAAATAATAAATAATAATATTACACAAAAATAAACTTAAAAATAAAGGGAAATTTGAAAGAGATAAGTACTAAGTAAGTACTATAGAAATTGTTATCACCTAAAAAGGGAGTCGTTTTTCTAAAGCGAAATGAAGTTCGTCGGGTTTTCCAGTATCAAATAGAAATTGATGTTTTAAACTTTTTAAAGTTTAGTTATTTATTAATTAGCTATTATGCCTATTTATACCATGTCTAATTCTCGAATTAGGTACTTTTAATTGAAACAATCTGGCTTAATACATTTCGTTTTTAGGGAATCTCTTAAATATCTGGTTAAACGGACTGTGAAAACTTTTTCTGTGAAAATCAGTCACTGCCACTACCATGTAGCAACATGTAGGCATAATAAAATGTATATACTTGTCTATTATTTTTAGAAAACAAGGGACAGGAATGAATTATGGTAGTAATAGTGATATGGTGGAGGTCAGTGACATTGAGATACTCCCAATCATTTTTTTCAGTAGCCTACGTATCCAACGTAATGTCATTGTATTGATGCGATGATCCAATAAAATACGTTAACTATTTGCTTGCCCCTTGACCATTATTTTTTTCAGCCAGAGAAAGGCGTTGAGTTGGGCCATACTTTCTACTAATAACGGAACACCAATGATGCTTCAAATAAGTAGTTTGCGAGAAAACAGCAGCTTACAAGATATAAGAAAATCTCTAAATCCGTTTCAGCTCTAAAAGAAAGATGTCCAAGCCCAATAGCGAAAGTATTCGAAGCATATCAGTCGTAAATTTACCCCTTGACGTTCAAGTTCATAATAGTGATGTGAGAGTGAGTTACTAATTATGTGACGAAACATTTAGTCACCAGTTTGCCAGGAAATGGTCAAATTACTAATGAAGAATCAAATAAAGATCATTCGGCTAGTTTCAGACAGGGACAAGCCTTACACTTAAAATAGGACTTAAGCTTTGTAAAGACAAAATTGATTATATAAACGAAATTATACAACGTAAAGCTGAAATTTAAACTTAAGTCACTAAAATCAAAAGGAGGGAGTTGATGAATGGAACAGAAAGAAGATAATAAATACGAAGAAAACTATAAAGAAAGAATTAAAAAACAAAGAGAAAAAGGGAAAGCAGAATGTGCAGTAAAAGTCGTAGGTAAAAAAGGTACATAAATATTGTAGAAAAGGGAGAAAGAAAAGCAAAGTGAGGAAAAACAGTAAGGAAAAGTATCAGATTGGAAAGAAAATTAAGTGTTTTTTTAATACTCTTTAAATCTAAAGGTGTCTTTACCAATTTTGGTTTTTATAAACAAAAAAGAAACTGTTTCCCGCTTATAAACCGGTTTTTATCACGACTTACTATCCTGCCACTAATTAACTGAAAAAACAAGAAATAACTCTATGTTAAACCTTATTACAATTGGATAAGTTTAAAAATTCCATAGCTGAATTCCTCTAATGTAAGTCCACGTTTTGAAAATGTGTGTCCCTTACGTTAGATTTTTTTAACTTTTTGTGACTTACTTTAAATAGTTCTTCATTTTTTGAAAACAATGTTGTGTTGTTTTAACGTATCTCCTCTTTTTTGGAAAAAAAATAACGTAAGAGCCACGCTATTTACTAAACTATAATAGCAGCCTTTTTTAGACCATTATCAACTGAAAGATCTTACAAAATTAAGCTATAACTACTATACATCATCTTAATCGGATTAGGAAATAAAATGTTACTGGTCTTTTTTTAATTTGCAATTTAGTTTTTGGCTTCTCCTGAAAAATCGTCATTGGCGGTTACCTTAATTCATATTACAAGTGACGATATAGCCTTGCTGATGTTATTCAGCTCAATAACTAACACAATGATGTTCTGTTGCCATGCCAAGGATTTAGAAACAAATACCTACTTATTTCATATTATCTATCAAAAATAAGGAAATCACTGAATCTGTATTAGATAAGGATGAAGGTAACGACAGCAAATTCAAGGTTTTAGAATTAGGTATAGCTTACGTCACTCGCGCAAAATATCATAAAGAAAGTAAGAAGATAGAAAAACATTTATTCAGGAACAAAACATAATTGCATAAATAAATAATGACAAACAAAGAAAAATAACTATAAACTAAGTAAGTAACTAACTTATAATGCTAATTATGAAGTGACTTGAAATGGTTCCACCTTAGCATAATGCTAGCTAGCGTTAGAGCCAGCGCTGATCATAACCAAGCACCAGGCACCAGGAGCGTTTACTTACTTCACTGGCGCAGCGACCCCAAGTGAGTCTTGGCCTCCAATACGAGTTCCCGCCAGCGGTCTCTGTCTTGTGCGGTTTCACGCCAGTCGACGGCTTGGAGCTCGCGCAGATCATCTTCGACCACATCTGCCCACCGATATCTGGGGCGGCCTACCGGACGACGACCTGTCGGTTTTCCATGAAACGCTCTACTAACTGCCCGGTCCTCTCCCATGCGCTACAAATGTCCAAGCCAGCGAAGCCTATGTGCTTTCGCCACCAGGAGCATAATCCGTTTAAATTAGGTCATCATATCAGCAACAGCCTCACGTGCCGGTTTGCGATGTCATCGCCTCACGGTGGAGAATATTCCCACGAACTATTAAAATATGGAATTCCTTGCCGGCTCATGTGTTTCCTCCTTCTTATAACTTGGGACCCTTCAAACGAAGCGTGAAGAAGCATCTCTCGGGCCAGCATGGCAGTGTCAACTGACATGGCACCGTTGGTTTCTTGTCAGTTGCCATTGCGACTTGGGCTCCCCTTTTTGCTTACCATCAGGCGAAGTGGAGCCACTATGTTGTGCCGTTATATAAGAAAAAAACAGCATATAGACGTCCACTTAAGTTTGGCGACTGTAACTCAGACATTATCTGAATTAGGTATAATTTCTTAATTACATAATCAATGGCATTCACTTAAACGGAAGGACAAGGAACGATAACTGGGAGGGTAATGTTATCGCAAATTCAATGTTGTCCTTTACGTCACTTGAGTCAAGTGACGTAAGGGAAGATCATCGCTAAATATAATGGTCTTGATACGGTGGCAGTGTGTTATGATATAGCCCAACAGCTATGTCCACACTGTGTCCTTTTCAAGTTCAACTTGCGCTTTCGTCTATTGCTATCTTGCTCATTTTTGTACGATGCGAGTGAGATCGCAATAGACGAAAGCGCAAGTTGAACGTGAAAAGGGCACAGTGTGGACATAGCTAACAGGGTGTTCAACCCACGCCATATTGCGGATTTTTAGTACTATTTATTTTACTGGCAACGACAAATTTTTGGTAACTGACGTTGAAAGTCAGTGAATGACACTGATGTAAGTAAAGAGGAAACAGGACTAAATGTTCCGCAAATTTCAAGTATTTCTTGCATAATAAAGCCAAAAATATCCACAGTAGTGAGTCATGTTTTTTTTTTTCAATCGGATTCAGTATTTATTTCGCAAGAAGAAGATTTGAGGAGCATTCCGTTAAACAATGTTTTCAATTTGGTTGATGACAAATCGTTGACAAACCGTAAATGACGTTTAATAATGCAAATATATGACGTATGCACATTATTGCCATATGAAAGCTGTTTGTAGCGCCACTGTCCCTGGGCAGGCTGCGACGGCGGTGGTGCATGGAGGAGCAAAATCAGTGATGCTGTTACATAACATTACGATATTATATATAAATATAAATATACTAGGTCGATGCAGAGTCAGCCACCGGCTAAGCTTGCACCATAGATTGGAGCGGAGTTTTTTTTTTTTTTTTTCGAAATTTTCTCTTCGTCACGACCTAGCGAAATTTAATTTGTGCATTTTAAAACAAAAATTTCTAAAATCGGTTGAGAACTCGCTGAGATCTGCGCATTGTTACAAAGTCCATTCGAGTCGATCCATGGGAGCTTCGCTCGCTTCGCTCGCTCCGCTCCAAATATAAATATATAATAAATAAATAAATATTAAGGGACAATCATACACAAATCGACCTAGTCCCAAACTAAGCAAAGCTTGTACTATGGGTACTAGACGATGATATACATAATATATAAATACATATATAGATAACATCCATGACCCAAGAACAAATATTTTGCACAAATATTTGCCCCGGCCGGGATTCGAACCCGGGACCGCCGACTCAGTAGGCAGGTGTCTACAAACCGAGCCAAACGCGTCGTCAATATATATATCGGACAACCTCACACAAATCGATCTAGTCCCAAATTAAGCTCAAGAAGGCTTGTGTTATGGGTACTAGACGAGGATATACGTACTTATATAGATAAGTATATACTTAAATACATAGAACAACCATGACCCAAGCACAAATATTCGAGTTCATCACACAAATATTTGCCCCGGCCGGGATTCGAACCCGGGACCGCCGGCTCAGTAGGCAGGTGTCTACAAAACCGAGCCAAACGCGCCATGTTATGGCGACCCCGTCACATTCCTTAATCGTAAAACTTGACTTTGGCTCTGGTTCTGATTTTAGCTCACGTGTGAAGAAAATCGGTACTTTGAACGCGCAAATGCATTTTTGACGCGCTCATGCGATTTCGTGGTTTTCGTCACGCATTTCTTAAACATGTTATTAGTTTATACATATACAATGCTCGCTGTATATATTTATTTTTATATCTATACTATTATAATAAAATCCTAAATTTGTATTGAAAATAAATTTTCTATGGAGGGAGGTCATGATTTCAGGAAAAATCTCGATAGCGTGATGCAGCCGGATAGTTGTTTTGTATGGACACGCGTCGCCGTGCCAACCTGGCGCCATCTGTTTTCAAAAAAACCGTTGTCCTCGCATCACGCCGAAACGGCTGGATAAAAAGTTACCAATTTTGGTACAGGAATAACTGAACTTCCAAAGATGGTTATAGGATACTTTTTATTATGATTAATATTTATCTCTGAAAACATAAATTCCATGAAATATTTTCCTTACAATGTGTAACCTTATAATGACAGCGTTTGTGATTTTGAATTTAGAACGACGCGACCCCCGCGTGGCTCTTACGTGTACAAAAACTAAAAAGTATGAATTCGATATAATACCTCCTTGCGGCCCACCAGTATTAACAATAAGGATAAGGTTGTTTGAGGCGTTGAGTTACGGAAACCGTCTTAGTTAGACAGAAAAGATGGCGCCAATTATCCACCAACACAGACGAAAATATGAGTGCAATGTTCGTTGTAAATTGGCTCATGCTCAAAAAAAAACATACATTTCTTTAAAAACTCAATTTGCGACAATAGGAACTAATTAATGCTCTTTTATTGAATATGCAATTATATTCTTCTGTAGTTTGTAAGTATTGACCATAAAAAAGCCCGGAGACGCAATAAAAAATGTTAATGAATAAAACAGATTTTTAATTGCTATTTTATCGAGTGTAGGTAATTGAAATAAAAGTATTTCGAATCAATTTAAGTAAATTAAATACATTTTTAAATATGTTTTACCAACCAACATTTAGAACATTAAGCGCAAATTTTGGTATTGTTTGTGTTTGGCCTAACTTACTAATAAGGTAGCGAAATGTATAATAAACGTTAAGTATACGATATATTTAGCCACAATATTGCATCTATGTAGTTTTTTTATATATAAAATTGATTTAAATCAAAGTAATAAATATCACTCATTCTTTATTTTTAACGGCGTGTTGAGATTTTGTTCTCAATGACCCAATTTTCCGCTAGGTGGCGTTGTTACTTTGACAAAACGGCTGCATCGCGCTGTTAAGATTTTTCCTGAGTTAATAACACCAGCTCCATACATGTTACGTATTGGAGCAATTTGATGAGTCGCCTCGACATCAAGGCCAAGGGTCCACGTCGTTGCGTTGCGTGCCTGTGACCACGATTTGGCACAAGCTAGGATGCAGCTGTGATGGTTAACCCGGACTTCGAGAATTACTACCGAAGTTGTTGAATATTGAACGCATACAAATGTAAGTAGCAGTGTATCAGGTTATTGAGAGTTGCTGCTCGACAATGTATGCATTTTGTATGAAAAACAACCATGATTCGAGACAAGACAAAATTATTAAATTTACAATGTAGAAAGGATTTCACCTAGCCGGGATTTGAACCCAGAACCAACTGAAATAATAACAGTGTTATCTCATGCATTTTCTTTTGCTTCCTTATTCATTATACCACGGATAACAAAACAGTGAGGCCATCACGTATCCGTTCAGTGGTACTGTCGCCATTATTGACGTACGCTCGATTGAGTTAAGTTGGCACCTGAATCTTCTGGCGTTACTTAGGACATTATTATGACAGGTCATATTAATATATTAGTATTAGTACCATCGTAGACGAAAATAATTTATTGTCATCTTAATAGATGTCATTAATATGTTCAGGTAGGACTATGAGCTAATTATTTTTCAAGGTGCTTTGAATAGTTATCTACAATAAATAAACAATAAATATTCAAAACGATATACAACATGTCTAGCCTCAATTTAAACTAAACCAAGATGATGTTCACAATGGTAGCACCGAAGGTGCGGAGCGATCTAGAGAAGTCGCCCACCCACTAAATTAAGAAGTAACTTGATGCGAGGCCGTAGGCCGAGCTCTACGTAGCACCGAAGGTGCAGAGCGTCCCAGGGATGCCGCTCACACATTTAAGCTTATATTAAGTGTGTGGGCGGCCTCGCATTAAGTTTTTTAAATCTATAATAGACAATAAATATTAAAAACAATCTTTTAAACATACCTAAGTCTTGACTCAATCTTAATTAAACCAAGATGATGTTCACAAGCGTAGCACCGAAGGTGCGGAGCGTTCTAGGGAAGTCGCCCACCCACTAATATAAGTAGTAACTTAATGCGAGGCCGTAGGCCGAGCTCCACGTAGCACCGAAGGTGCAGAGCGTCCCAGGGAAGCCGCTCACACACTTGAACTTATATTAAGTGGGTGGGCGGCCTCACATTAAGTTATTTAAATCTACAATAGACAATAAATATTCAAAACGATTTTTTGAACATAAGTCTTGCCTCAATTTTAATTAAACCAAGATCATGTTCACAAGCGTAGCACCGAAGGTGCGGAGCGTCCTAAAGAAGGCGCCCACCCACTAATATAAGTAGTAACTTAACGCGAGGCCGTAGGCTGAGCTTCACGTAGCACCGAAGGTGCAGAGCGTCCCAGGGAAGCCGCTCACACATTTAAACTTACATTAAGTGGGTGGGTGGCCTCGCAATAAGTTATTTAAATCTACAATAGACAATAAATATTAAAAATTGGGCGAGTGCGAGTCCGACTCGCGCATGAAGGGTTCCGTATCATAATCTTTAACAAGTTTGTTATAGGGAGCCCCCTTAAATACTTATTTTATTTTATTTTTAGTATTTGTTGTTATAGCGGCAATAGAAATACGTCATCTGTGAAAATTTCAACTGTCCAGCTATCACCATTCTTGAGATACAGCCTGGTGAAAGACGGACGGACGGACAGCGAAGAGTCAGTAATAGGGCCCCGTTTTTACCCTTTGGGTACGGAACCCTAAAAACTATCTTTTAAACATAAGTCTTGCCTCAATTTTAATAAAACCAAGATCATGTTCACAAGCGTAGCACCGAAGGTGCGGAGCGTCCTAGGGAAGACGCCCACTCACTAATATAAGTAGTAACTTAATGCGAGGCCATAGGCCGAGCTTCACATAGCACCGAAGGTGCAGAGCGTCCCAGGGATGCCGCTCACACATTTAAGCTTATATTAAGTGAGTGGGCGGCCTCGCATTAATTTATTTGAACATATTTTAAGTGGGTGGGCATCCCAGGGAAGCCGCCGACCCACTTAACATATGTTTAAGTGACTTAATAGGCGGCTTCCTTCCTTCCTTGGGTGGGACGCTCCGCACCTACGGTGCTACGCGGAGCTCGGCCTTCAGCCTCGCATTGAGTTACTTCAACTTATATTAACTGGGTGGGCGGCTTCTTTGCGACGCTCCGCACCTTCGGTGCAACGCGGAGCTCGGCCTGCGGCCTCGCATTAAGTTACTTCGACTTATATTAAGTGGGTGGGCTGATTCCTTGGGACGCTCCGCGTCCGCACCTACGGTGCTACGCGGAGCTCGGCCTTTGGCCTCGCATTAAGTTACTTCAACTTATAATAAGTGGGTGGGCGAATTCCTTGAGACGCTTCGCACCTTCAGTGCTACGCGGAGCTCGGCCTTCGCCCCGCATTAAGTTACTTCAACTTATAATAAGTGGGTGGGCGAATTCCTTGAGACGCTCCGCACCTTCGGTGCTACGCGGAGCTCGGCCTTCGGCCTCGCATTAAGTTACTTTGACTTATATTAAGTTGGTGGGCGGATTCCTTGGGACGCTCTGCACCTACGGTGCTACGCGGAGCTCGGCCTTCGGCCTCACATTAAGTTACTTCAACTTATAATAAGTGGGTGGGCGAATTCCTTGAGACGCTCCGCACCTACGGTGCTACGCGGAGCTCGGCCTTCGGCCTCGCATTAAGTTACTTCAACTTATATTAAGTGGGTGGGCGAATTCCTTGAGACGCTCCGCACCCTCGGTGCTACGCGGAGCTCGGCCTTCTGGCGGCTTCCTTCCTTCCTTGGGTGGGACGCTCCGCACCTACGGTGCTACGCGGAGCTCGGCCTTCGGCCTCGCATTGAGTTACTTCAACTTATATTAAGTGGGTGGGCGGCTTCTTTGCGACGCTCCGCACCTTCGGTGCAACGCGGAGCTCGGCCTGCGGCCTCGCATTAAGTTACTTCGACTTATATTAAGTGGGTGGGCTGATTCCTTGGGACGCTCCGCGTCCGCACCTACGGTGCTACGCGGAGCTCGGCCTTTGGCCTCGCATTAAGTTACTTCAACTTATAATAAGTGGGTGGGCGAATTCCTTGAGACGCTTCGCACCTTCAGTGCTACGCGGAGCTCGGCCTTCGGCCTCGCATTAAGTTACTTCAACTTATATTAAGTGGGTGGGCGGCTTCCTTGGGACGCTCCGCACCTTCGGTGCTACGCGGAGCTCGGCCTTCGGCCTCGCATTAAGTTACTTCAACTTATAATAAGCGGGTGGGCGACTTCCTTGAGACACTCCGCACCTACGGTGCTACGCGGAGCTCGGCCTTTGGCCTCGCATTAAGTTACTTCAACTTATATTAAGTGGGTGGGCGGCTTCCTTGGGACGCTCCGCACCTTCGGTGCTACGCGGAGCTCGGCCTTCGGCCTCGCATTAAGTTACTTCAACTTATATTAAGTGGGTGGGCGAATTCCTTGAGACGCTCCGCACCTTCGGTGCTACGCGGAGCTCGGCCTTCGGCCTCGCATTAAGTTACTTCGACTTATATTAAGTTGGTGGGTGGATTCCTTGGGACGCTCCGCACCTACGGTGCTACGCGGAGCTCGGCCTTCGGCCTCGCATTAAGTTACTTCAACTTATAAAAAGTGGTTGGGCGGCTTCCTTGGGACGCTCCGCACCTTCGGTGCTACGCGGAGCTCGGCCTTCGGCCTCGCATTAAGTTACTTCAACTTATATTAAGTGGGTGGGCGAATTCCTTGAGACGCTCCGCACCCTCGGTGCTACGCGGAGCTCGGCCTTCGGCCTCGCATTAAGTTACTTCGACTTATATTAAGTGGGTGGGCGGCTTCCTTAGGACGCTCCGCACCTTCGGTGCTACGCGGAGCTCGGCCTTTGGCCTCGCAATAAGTGTTGTGAACGTATGATATTGTGTTTACGCGTGCGAAGCCGCGGGCACAAGCTAGTATGTTCATATTATATTAGATGTATGTATATATTTACATGTATAGCAAAATTATGTATAAGTATTATAATTATGTTTTGTTACTTATGTGTAAGTTAGTTGCACCGCCTACAATTTTTCCGCTTTGCCCTAAGGTTGACTGGTAGAGAATGCCTCATGGCATGAAGTCCGCCTTTTGTACGATAAGTTTTCTTTTGTGCAATAAAGATTAAATAAATAAATAAATAAATAATGGCGTCACCGATAGGTTTCACCGGAAGACCAGCGCTGGTTCCCGGGCCAGCATTTATGCTGAGGTGTGACCTTTTCGTGGCATAAACAACAACGATTTTATTTTATTTTGTTTCTAATATTTGTTGTCCACTTTGTGTATGTTAACGAATAAATTTTTATTCTATTCTATTCTATTCTAATGTTACATTTTATTTATTATATTAATCTATTTTTAAATGTTTCAATAAGGGAAAACCCGGACACTTTTTATGTGAATGAAAAATAAAGCGATTGTTTTTTTAAATACATGCATTATTTTCGGGCATGTCCGGAAAAAATGCGATTTACGCCAAATGTCCGGGTTTTTTACAAGCTTTTATTTAACTTGCAGTGTATGTTTAAAGTTAAGTTTAAGGCAGAAACGACATCTAGGCGACAATACTACATCAACAACGGTCAGTGTCTCTTGTCAAGTTTGCGGTCGGGTATGCCGATCGCGTATCGGTCTTTTCAGCCACCAAAAACGGTGCTTCGCAGACTGAAGACCACAAATCGTCTGTAATAGACTGAAGGGCCTATGATGATGATGTTTAAAGTATGTTTGTTCGGGTGAAATCTTGCAACTAAATTTTGAAGCAGATATCGTCAAGCGATTGAGCTGAAATTTTGCATACTTAACTTTGATGACAATACAATAATATGGTACCATGGGGCTGATCTGATGATGGAGCCGGAAGGTGGCCATAGGAACTCTATAATAGAAGAAGCAATCCTACCGAGCTTGGGCTCTTTAGAATCGTCTCAGTGAGCATTTGATGGATATCGAAAGAAAAGTACAGTCGGCTATAAAAGCTTGCCACTAAAATGACATTTTTGACAGAAACTTATTTAAGTCTTAGTCCGGGTTCGGCGA
Source organism: Apotomis betuletana (assembly GCA_932273695.1). NCBI lineage: Eukaryota > Metazoa > Arthropoda > Insecta > Lepidoptera > Tortricidae > Apotomis > Apotomis betuletana. Next base: position 3,259,860 of record OW026325.1, read on the forward strand.
ATTTAGATAAGGCAACCCTGGTCGCGAACCATAGTTGTGCTAGATTGGCAGTTTTGTATGTATAATACGGAAACATACTATGGTATAGCTACGGCCGTGTTAATTCAGAACGCGCAAGCGCAACGAAGATTGATGTTGATTGTAGGAAGCGTTCGTTAGTCACATGAGGACTCACGTGTGGTTTCACTAATCCAGGGTGATCAGTCCAAATGGGCCGGTATAAAATGTCAGTTACTATGAGAGATAGCGAAATCTGTTCTAAGGAACCATGGCGTCGATTTTCAATTTACCAGGTCCAAAATACATGAGCCGACTGGAAATATTACTTTTAGTATAATTGTGTTTCGACTACTACTAAATAAGTCACGCACTTATTTTCTGTCTCAAGAAACCCATATGAGCTCATGAACTTGCTTCATAAATGTCACAAACGTCATCACTCCTGTGGCGCGGCGATAATCTCTTTAGCGGGTTACACAACGTCCGACTCACTGGCAGTAATGGCTAAAACAGCCCTGATACAGTGAAAATACAAGTCATGTTAAAAAAAAGCTTCATTCAAATGTACAGTTTCTGATATAAAGCGCACAACTGGGGCGAATCCTTGAAATACTCCAGCCCCTTGCCCTACTTTTGTCCGCCGCTGTACATATTATCATACCTATAGTTGGACATTTAAATCGTGTCAGCTTTGACGGTTCGATTCTGTGACGGTAACGAAACAATTTTTAAATGTTCATACGTCCGTAACTATCTGTCCTATAAACAAATTTTAAAACGGAAATTATAGGAATTTTTCTCTACAACATTGCGTAAGCTCATTTCTGGCTAAAATGCTAGGAGCAACGACGCTATAAGCGAAAATCTATTGAAAATGACGGCGGGCGCGGAGGAGGGGAAATTATGTATTTTGCATTTTATACACGCACTGACCATCCTAGACAAAAAATCAGAACTACCGGACCGTTTGTAAAGTCACCCCTAGATGTTTAATCTCTATTCACCGAGCTAATATCATGCTGTCATTGCAGTCGGAAATAAGTTGAAAAAAAAAACAGTCTTCTGCGCAAATTTTGACATTTCGATTATACTCGACGCCACGTAGCTTGGCAATAGCGACCAATGACTCCTCCTACCATGAAACTCTATTTCTAATAACGACACTGTTTTTTGTTCCCCGTAACGACCATTTTTACTTTTATTGCTACACCGTGGTAGAGGGTGTCTGGGCGTGGAGGGAGCGGACTCTATACCACGGTGTAGCAATAAAAGTAAAAATGGTCGTTACGGGGAACAAAAAAAAAGTGTCGTTATTAGAAATAGAGTTTCATGGTAGGAGGAGTCATTGGTCGCTATTGCCAAGCTACGTGGCGTCGAGTATAGGCTTCATCTTTCGGAAATCTGTTGTATGAAGACTCTCGTTCTAGGCTCACTTATTCTAATATTAGTGTCTTACCAAAACCCGTAGTCTTAGTTCTAGCCGTCTATCGTTGCTCGATAGTCAATGGGTATCGATTCTTTCAGGCTTATTACGTAAGTGCTTGGGGTTAAAGAACAATAACTACTTCATCGTTTTGAATTGATTCCTTTTATTAACAGTATTCAATAATTAGGCGTTTACCTAATATCCTATTGTCAAAAGATAATTAATTAACATGAGAAAATGACACCAGTTGAGGAATTTCATTTAGATTCTTTATGCATTCTAATAAAAATGCTTCATTAGGCTTCTATACTTACCAGGGGTTTCTAACCTTTTTAATATAGTTATATGGATGATTTCTACATGATTAGTATAAAAAATCGCGAAGAGTTTACGGTATATGACTTAAAAAGTTTATGGCAAACTATAATTTGGCAAACGAAATTCGAGCAAGTAAAACGACTGTTCACTTCCTGTCGTGTACATGGGTGGTATATGTTACACAAATACACGATAGGAAGTGAACAGTTAAAGTCGTTTAGATAAACAAACATTATCAAGTGTATATCGCCCTTAACAGTTCTCAGTTGTTTTTTCTTTTTTAATATTTACTTGTTCATACATTTAGTGAAATAAAGCCATGCGATAATAATAATATCAGTTCTCTTCCCGCCATGCTCTTGACGTAACCTTTGACCTTGACCTTTAACGGGCCCGTCTCGCCCCCGGCTGCTCTAATAAGATATGAGGTTATATAAGGGCTATACAAAGGAATTCCAATGGCTGTGTAGGGTTGTAGGGGACGCGTGGTCGGATAACTGAATGTTATTGGATTACCCGTATAATACAGATTTATTATACCTATCTGGTTTTATTTTAAGACATATTGTAGCTTAAGATATACAGATTAACGCGCCAGCTTACACCAAAGTATAGCCTAATGGATAGTGGCACTACAAACAGCTTTCATATGGCAATGATGTGCATACGTCATATATTTGCATTAATAAACGTAAAACGTCGATAACCGTTGGTTCAAGGTTATGTCAGTAACCAAATTCAAAACATTGTTTACCGGAATACTGCTCAGCTCAATCCTTCGTTCTTCTTGCGAAATAAATACTGAATCCTATTTAAAAAAACTTTACATTCATCACAGTGGATAGTTTTGGCTTTATTATGCAAAAACTTGAAATTTGCGGAATATTTCGTTCTGTTTTCTCTTTGTTTACATCGGTGACATTACCGACTTTCAACGTCAGTTACCAAAAATTCGTCGTTGCCAGTTAGATAAATTAGTACCACTAAAAATTCGCAATATGGCGGTTGTAAAATCCCCTGTTGGGAAACTCCTTTCCGCCTTCGGCTCAGTTCGGGTAAAACAAACGTACAGATCTTTCTGTAGCTTAAAAAAAGTACATACGTATTTTAATCTGTGTTTTTGTATCACAAATCACAATAGAGAATATATTTATTTGTACCATGCCTACCTATATGTTGGCGCCTGTATCTAGTTGACTAGACAATTGTTGTCAGTTATCGTTTGGTGACAATGAGCCATAATGGAAATTGCCACTGTTAATAGCTTATTATTATGTAAGCTATTGTCGTTTATGGTTGCTACCGAAACAGGACTACGGCGTAGAGCGGACATCAGATGCAAACAAAGGAGAAATACTTGGCTGAGTTCTATAGTAAACCTGTCTTAGTAGGAGTACTTCAGTCGCATAATTGTGTTAAAGACCTCAATAAAAGCAAGTTCAAAATATTCTCAAATTAAATAATAACCAAGTACTTATAAAACTGAATCTAAACACGGACCCCGTGGCATCGTACCAACGACGCTAGCAGCATTACCTCGCTGTATTGCTATACTGAATAAACGACGCGGGGACGGTTGTCGACGTTGACGGATACGTCAAGAAGGATATAGTTGCCGGCAAACTTTTAGAACAAAAATGTCGGCTCTGCGCATGTACATTTGTACGTAAATGAAGTTTGCCGGCAGCTGTATCATCATCATACTCAAACGCTGAGCGAGGAAGCTGCCAGCTCTTTAGTCGCCGGTAGTAATTGGTATTGAACAGGGTAAACAACTGAATTATATTTTTTTAGAGGTGTATTTTTTTTATTTCATTGCATGTGTTTGAGAAAAGCACTACACATGCCTAGCCGTGAAAAGGGCTTGCGGCTTCGTATCATCTTTCCCGGCGTCTACAGAAATGTACTATTGTGTAAATGTTTATAAAACCTCATACAGAGCCACTAGTTTTATTTTCCACTCGTTAATTATGTATATCGCGTACCTAAGTCAATAATTCACGCCATTTTGGCAAGTCGGCGCGTGACGACATTTTCTAGCGGTGACATGGAAAGTTTGCGTTTTGAGTTTATTTCTGTTTAGCCTGGCAACCCGCCCCCGCCTCCATTTTAAAACTTTCCTAGCATTCATTTCATTACTTTTCACTCTTTAAATCAAAATCAAAATATTTATTGTCCAACATAGGTAAAATTTGATGTTACAAGATATATTGTACCACTATGTGGTGCCATTGGGCATACAAATTAAAATATAATGTAGGTACATGCCTGGCGTACATGCAGCGTGCATTATTTATATAAAAAGTTTACATTATCTAGGTCATAAATCATAATCAATCATTAACTTAAGAACTTAACTTAGAAATCATGATAAAAGAAAATAAAAATATAATAACAAGAAATTTAGAGATTAATAAGACAGGAATTTGTCAAGTGTGACTCGGATTTATCTTTGCTACTAGCTTTTGCCCGCGACTACGTACGCGTGGAACTTGATAAAAGGGATTATTAAAATCGCCTAAGCAAATGTAAGAGCAATTGTGCTTTTGGCCTAATAATTACATTTCCTACAGGGTCACCGCACCCCAACAGAAATGTTCACTCACTTTTCAATCTTTTTAGGTATAATTTCCAGGATGAAAACTATCCTATATCCTTCCTCGGATCTTAAACTATCTCTATGCCAAATTTCATCAAAATCGATTCAGCGGTTTAAGCGTGAAGAGGTAACAGACAGACAGACACACTTTCGCATTTATAGTATTAAGTATAAGTATTATATAAGTAGACGTTCTATTTTTTTTTCTTTTGGGGGTGGCCTAACGGTTACTAACATTTACACAAGGAATAATTATTGGAAACTTTAAATATTCAATGAATACACTTTGTTTCACATACTTTTGGCCAGGGGTGTACAATTGTACATTGGTGTGTTAACTGTCACACAAGTCAACTTGCCAACTGCAAAATAACTAAACGTCGGTGTTGTTGTGACCATAACGTAAATTTGGTAGAAAAATCGGTAGAATACAATATCCCTAACTTGTAGAAAGAGAATTGCTTTTTGGTATTTTCGTAGACCATTCCTAAATTCGGGAGAAATACCGAAAAATAAAAATATTTTTTTATATTATAACAAATATATTGATAATTTCAATCAACTTTTTGGAATGAATAATACTATTCCCCGAGTTCTAGGTAGTAACATAGCTATTTCATGCTTTCATTGCGCGCAGTCAAAAAAAAGATGAAAATACTAATTTTCCGCGTGAATTTTGTCAATTCCGAGTAGTTTTTGAAACAAAAATTATCAATGAAAAATTCAAAGTGTAGGTTTCAAATATATACCAATAAATCCCAATAGCCCTGTTCTAGGTAGTAACATCAATAAATGTTGAGAAACATGTTTGATCATAAAGAAAAATGTGTAAAACAATCAGCATTTTAAAAGGAACAAGCCCTCTTAAACGGTTAGACAGCTTTGAAACCTACATCAAAAAAGAACCAAGTTCTCAATTTGTCATTATTACGCGACTCACAACTCAAATTATGCGTCTGGATTCACTCTTAGTAATAGGGTCCCGTTTATTTAACCCAAAAAATTGCGAATTGCATCAATTTCGAAGTAAATTCACAAGCCGATAACAAATTAGCCACTAATAGTCATATTCAAGTAAACACTGCATGCCACTGCCCTTACCATGAGTTTACAGTGACAGTACTCGCTACCGACTGCGTAAACGACTTGTATGGAGAACTGTAGTTCCACAAAGTATTCGCTAGTGGCGCTGTACTATTCTCCATACGAATCATTTACGCTGTCACTAGCGAGTACGGTCACGTTTACTCATAGTTAGGGCTGCCATCTCTAAATTCGCCGAACCCGGAAAAAGACTTAAAAAACCGGACATTTGACGTAAATCGCATTTTTGTCCCGGACGTGTTCGAAAATAATATTATTAAATAAGTTTCTGTCAAAAATGACATTTTAGTGGGAAGGTTTTATAGCCGACTGTGATTTTCTTTGGATATCCATCAAATGCTCACTGAGACGATTCTAAAGAGCCCAAGCTCGGTAGGATTGCT